>JAQIUQ010005153.1:77500-405590 GCA_030378365.1 Hybognathus amarus
TTTTCAAATTAAAAAAAGGAAAAAATCAAACTTTCAAAAGGAAAAATTAAAAACTCTATATATAACTCTATATTAGTTGAGTTAATTGTGTACGTGTATACAGATATATACATGCATATTTATATGCCTAGTTCTGTCATTAAACTCTAGATCTAACACCTAAACTTTTAATTTGAAAACAGACTGATTGGTAGTTAACACAACCTATTCACAGCGAAAACTACTGATTATAATGATGATTATTCACTGATCTTATATATGAATATGTTCTCTATATAAATCAGCGTGTGTATATTGTTAGGCTCTGTGTATTTTTCCTTGTCCAAAACTCAGCTTGGACTGTGCTTTGCTTCAAATTTAAAATCATCCCCTCCATGCTGTCCAGTGGTTCACGCATTTTGACACACATATTATCATCTGTTCTTATTTTGATATTATTATATTTATATGTATATTATACAAAACAAAAAGAACCGAATAAGAATCATTAAAGTACTGGATCGATGAGCAGTATTGGTAAAGTAGTAGTACCGCGTAAAACCTGAACGATACCCATCTCTAGCTTTATAGATCTCCTATGGTTAATTTATATATATGCTATTTGTGCAGCAGCAGTATGTCTTACATAATCACAGCAGTGTATCAGCGTAGTATTGGCAGTAGAAAGTTTCTGTACTTGCTCTAATACAAGAACAATAATCAACTTCAGAAGCAGCATACAGATCTATGCCACCAAGACCAAATGCATTAACATCGTCATATACACTACCATGCGAAAAATCTTCAGAGAGTTGTCATGAAAGAAATATGTACATATGCAAGTTGTTGTACAGTATATAATGCACATTGATATACAAAAAATGCACTTTAAATTTCATGACAACAGCACAGCATAGATGATTTTAGAGTATGATTCCTGTATAAATACACCTCTGCTTAGTTGACATTTGCTTTATATTTCTACAAAAAAAGAAGAAAAAATGATTCACATGTGTATTTATACACTCACCGGCCACATTATTAGGTACACCTGTCCAACTGCTCGTTAACACTTAATTTCTAAGCAGCCAATCACATGGCGGCAACTCAGTGCATTTAGGCATGTAGACATGGTCAAGACAATCTCCTGCAGTTCAAACCGAGCATCAGTATGGGGAAGAAAGGTGATTTGAGTGACTTTGAACGTGGCATGATTGTTGGTGCCAGAAGGGCTGGTCTGAGTATTTCAGAAACTGCTAATCTACTGGGATTTCACTCACAACCATCTCTAGGGTTTACAGAGAATGGTCCGAAAAAGGAAAACATCCAGTGAGCGGCAGTTCTGTGGGCGGAAATGCCTTGTTGATGCCAGAGGTCAGAGGAGAATGGCCAGACTGGTTCGAGCTGATAGAAGGGCAACAGTGACTCAAATAACCACCCGTTACAACCAAGGTGGGCAGAAGAGCATCTCTGAACCACAGTACGTCGAACTTTGAGGCAGATGGGCTACAGCAGCAGAAGACCACACCGGGTGCCACTCCTTTCAGCTAAAGAACAGGAAACTGAGGCTACAATTTGCACAAGCTCATCGAAATTGGACAATAGAAGATTGGAAAAACGTTGCCTGGTCTGATGAGTCTCGATTTCTGCTGCGACATTTGGATGGTAGGGTCAGAATTTGGCGTCTACAATATGAAAGCATGGATCCATCCTGCCTTGTATCAACGGTTCAGGCTGGTGGTGGTGGTGTCATGGTGTGGGGAATATTTTCTTGGCACTCTTTGGGCCCCTTGGTACCAATTGAGCATCATTGCAACGCCACAGCCTACCTGAGTATTGTTGCTGACCATGTCCATCCCTTTATGACCACAATGTACCCAACTTCTGATGGCTACTTTCAGCAGGATAATGCGCCATGTCATAAAGCTGGAATCATCTCAGACTGGTTTCTTGAACATGACAATGAGTTCGCTGTACTCAAATGGCCTCCACAGTCACCAGATCTCAATCCAATAGAGCATCTTTGGGATGTGGTGGAACGGGAGATTCGCATCATGGATGTGCAGCCGACAAATCTGCGGCAACTGTGTGATGCCATCATGTCAATATGGACCAAACTCCCTGAGGAATGCTTCCAGCACCTTGTTGAATCTATGCCACGAAGAATTGAGGCAGTTCTGAAGGCAAAAGGGGGTCCAACCCGTTACTAGCATGGGGTACCTAATAAAGTGGCCGGTGAGTGTATATTGTCCTGGTTCATGATGACATATGTGTCATCATACCTATTGTCTCATAAAAAGACAGTGATTACTCCGTCCTTATGTAACTTGTGTTGCTGTTATGAATTTGTCTTCTGACAACTGCTGGCTTGGGCACCCAAGTGAAATGAAGATTTGTCCTGTTCAGAATATGTTGTTCAGACTCCATATTGGCCATTCTATTCAAGACTTCATTAGACTTCCTGATGAGGCTTTTTGATGACTTCATTAGAACAGAAGGACAACCCTTTGCTAACAATGGAAGCAATTATATTCATAAACCCACATGGCAGGCAGTGAGAAATATTGCTTCCAGATTCATTATGTTAAGTGTTTTTTTGTTTTTTGTTTTCCTGTGTAAGCTATATTATTTGCCTTGACTGTCAGTACCCCCTTCTTCTCTCATTATTGTCATTTCTTGCATAGCATATGTGTGCAAAACTTTAACCTTTGACCTCTGATGTGAATTGTTGAGTTTAAGATATTTATGCTTGAACTTATTCTGGAGGTTTGAATCACTTTAATCTCTATATGAGCCGTATCATATGACTATACAGTCTAATTCAAATTGGTGACACGTGTATAACATAGTAGGAAACTCACCCAGTTAGGTGTGTTGCAAAATACTGCTATAAACGATAGCTGTAATATTAAAAAATAAAAAAACTTTGCTCTGTCCCATTCGTGCTTTTTGTGGACCAAGCTCAGAGCTTAAGGACCTCCTGTGTACTCGCTACAAGTAGCTTATAACATTGGGGACCCACTCAGAGTCTTGCTTGCAGTGCCATTCCCTTCCAAGGACGGAATACATGTGCTATCTGTTCCACAAGTGAACCCTGCAGGAATCCTCCAGCACTCTCTGCAGTCAGACCAGTAGAGACATTGTGACACTGAGGTCTAGCACTCCGTGTGCATGCCCAGAAGGTCAGCCCTTGTACTAGACTTGGTCCCCATGTGTTGTGATTCCACTACGGGTGATCCCACATGTGTATTCTTCCACGGTACGGCTTCCTTGTCAGCGAGCCTGTGTGTTTCCCTTGGCAGAGCCCACCCTGCTGTCTATGCTCAGTATTGACTTCACCGTAACTTGGCTGAATATACCACAGAGAACTCACAATCTCGGCTCCTTAGCGCAAAACTTCAATGTGCGAGTGCAAGAGCGCTTCCTTATACACCCAGGTCGTGGTGTAGGGTGCACGATGCAAATCCCAATCGTTACCCAATTGAGATCCCAATTCATCCGTTAAGTTCTGACGTAACGTCTATGTTCCCTCCATTCAGGGAACGGGAGTTACATTAGTAACCTAGACGGCTCACTCAGTATGGCCACTTTATATACTATATATATATATATATATATATATATATATATATATATATATATATATATATATATATATATATATATACATATACATATACATACTTTTGTACAGATACCGGTTACAAATCTCTCTCCCCTCACCACAATTCTCTGATTTGTGAAATTCATTGGCCAAAGAGGAGAAAACACACAAAAAATTTTTTATATATTTTTCTCATATATATTCTGAATTATTTTGCCCACAATAATTGCATAGTGAAATTTGCTGAAATCAGCATCTACCACTGTTTAATGCCTGATGTTTATTATTTAAAAGTAGTATGCTTTATAAATACAATCTGTATTTACAATCTGAACTCTGTTTAGTGTTTTCTTTATTTTTATATATAACAATTCCTTTTCTCATTTCAACACACCATTGCATAGTTTTCTCCCCTACTCTCCAGTTATTAAAATGTGATTCAGGTTTTACGACAAGGAAAGATTAATCAGATAATTTCAATTTCTGGTATTTTTAAAAGGCACCTAAGAAATGCCCTAAATTACTGCAAACATATCTGACCATCAGCAACATGAATCATAAAGAAATGTATATCTTTTTTTTTTTAATTTATAATAGGACTTATTTTTATTTTTGTATTTTTTTTTATAATATTCTTATTTGTTTTATAATAGGACACTTTTTTTGTTCAATTAATGAATATTTCATTCATTTTTATTTTTGAGGTCAAAATTCTAACCTCAATTCTACTATTTTTTTACCCAAATCTTTTTTTATCAGCAGTTCAATTATTGAGGGCCGAGATAAATAGTCAAGCAGAACCGTGACATGCTAATCACATATGCAATTTAGAAAGCTGCTACTCAATAAATTTAATAGCAGTTTTTGATCACCTTTATTCAAAAGGTGAAAAGTTACTGTCTGCAAACAGTTGCTCACAATTACAGCTGGAAATATATATATATATATATATATATATATATACACATATATATATACACATATATATATATATATATATAATATATAAAGTAGTTACCAAAAGTGATGACAGTAGTGGATATTTGCACAATACTTGCTTTTAATGAACTTTCAGGTTCTATAAATATAGGAGAATGTTATATTTGGAAGAAGAATACACTAAACTTGGTTAAGGATTCGAAATCACGTTATTCATGATCTACCGCTTACTGTCGACGCATTTTCGCACACACATATCAGAGCATGTGAGTGAAGCGGTGGGGTGTGACGCTCCTCTCAGTACTCTGCTCTGTGCCAGTGCTCAAGGTCCAAGCGAATGCTCTACTCATGAACCGCTCTTGCTCACCAGTAAAACGATGTTCGCTTAAATCCTGCTCCGATATGAAATTTCTTTTGTACTGTACTGTCTTGTAACTTGTTACCCTCTTTAGCTCCGCATCCTGCAGTTGCACATCAAACCAGATTTTATTGACGAGATGGTGGGATGTTTTGTCACGTCCGTGTCTGCAAAGGTTTGTCACTACTGAAATGGAAACGTTGTTGCTAGTGATAAACTATCCCTAGTTTATCACTAGCAATGTTTCCATTTGAGTAGTGACAAACCTTTGCATACACGGACGTGTCTTTTAAAAGACACCAGAAACTGTAGGGTTCACCTTTCACATTTTTCACAATGGCATAAAACGGATGGAGAGCCGTGTTTTAGTCAGTTTTGGTCATTGTTTTAAAATCAATAACCCAATCTTTTTGGCATGCCAGGACTGAAAACAGTGAATAGCCCACATAGTCCGTTTAACAGTAACGTTACCAACTTCATTTCTTGACTTTTGCAGCTCTTTAATTTCTCTCTCATTAATTTCAGCGTGTCTGCTTTGTTTTTTGTCCTCTTCTCTGTTCTGTCCATCTCTTTCCACCTCTCATCCACGCTTGAGCCCACCCAATAGAGAGAGCAGAATGGTTGCCAAGCAACACATGGCAACATACACTTTCAGTGGAGCAGCGATACTTTTGTAATGCGGTCAGCTGTATGTTTTCTGGAATTTTACAATGACTTTGAACACAGCTTGACCAATCAGAATTAAGTACCAGAACTGTTTTATAACAGCATATACCATTTGATCTTTAATGTAGCAAGAAAGAAAACAAAAAGAGGGAGATCTTAAAGTTCTAGCAAACTGTTGCTCACCTCCAGACAGTTCGTGTTACAAAATGGATATTGACTGCACGTCTTCCAAACCTGCATGTACACCGGCTTCTCGTTTATTAATTGAATTGATTATTAATTTACTTTTTTTAACTTTTCACTTTCACTTTATTTACTCTTTTATTTAATATTTACTCAGGTTTCATTTTATTAACAATTGAAATACTGATCCGTTGTCCATCATATGGCGTATACAAAAATGTAACGTCGCAATATTGGAATTTTTTCCATGTTAAACCATGAATGGTTTGTGGATATCAAACAAGAATGTGCAAACTTTGTGCAAGAGTTATACCTGTTGAAGTCTCAAACCCCAGTCAATTATTCACTATACAGAAAGTGAAAGTAAAAACTGAATACGTTTTCTGTGCATATTCTCTCAAGATACAACGAGAGATAAATCCTACTTCAACAAATGCTTGATAACGGTAGCCTTTATAACTGTCTTCATTTATTTTCGTAACTGGGTTAAGGCATGGAAAAGAAAGACTGACAGAGGTGTCTCTACCAATGTTTTAAAAGGTGGGGTTTACCTGCTTTTTGTCTTTGCATGATTGTGTTTATGGGGTGCAATATAGCATGTATCCGTGGTTTTTCTTTTTTTAAAAGTCTTATTTTTCATAAATTTCACCTTTATTGTCAGCCGCGCTCTCCTCTGTCCCCTGAACGACCGGTTCACTTCCTGATTCTATGAAAACACTCCCTCAGAATGACGTTGTGGGCTCAGATTGGTTCGTTTGGGCTGGTGTGTTGTGATTGGCTAAACTGTCGCTCACGTTGTCCGGAAGGTTAACGCCCATTAGCTTTACGGGAGACGTGAGCTCGGGTCCAAGAAGTAAATATATGTCGAGACTGCAGTATCAGTTTGAGGCAGAATCAGACCGAGAAAGCCGCGATGAAGAGAGTCAAACAGAACCTCACCACACACGGCTCTTAATAAAGGTTTCTGAATGATAATTTGCTATATTTTTTTATACTTTATGCACGTTTGTTTTACATAACAGCATCTGACTGGCAACAATAGCAACTGGCTGGCTACTAATGTTATACTCAAACAGCGTTGGCAGGTTTACGTTCTTGATCAAATCGAAAATAATGTCATAAAACATATTTAACATGAAAAATACGCTTACAACATTAGTACTTCTACAAAATTCAGGTCCATAATGTTTGTACGCGTTTGTCGTTGACACAAAATAGCATAACTGCTAGCCCATAAAGCCTATAAAGCCAGCGCTGGCAGTTTAAACATAATAAAACACAAGGCTACGTCTGGAACTATACATGCAAATACATTTAAAATGATTAAGTCTTAGCCTACTTACAGGTTGTCCGTGTTGTGTCTGCCTCTTGTTTTAAAGTTGGATCTGCTTCATGTTTAGTA
The DNA here is from genome assembly GCA_030378365.1 of Hybognathus amarus. Taxonomy (NCBI): domain Eukaryota; kingdom Metazoa; phylum Chordata; class Actinopteri; order Cypriniformes; family Leuciscidae; genus Hybognathus; species Hybognathus amarus. Next base: position 84,632 of record JAQIUQ010005153.1, read on the forward strand.
ACAGTTTCTTGTTGAATTTTGAACTCGTGGAGATTCTGGAAGCTGTCTTCCGTAAAATGCGCAGCACAGAGAGCTAGATTACGATCGTCACTTTCAGGAACATAATCAAACATAAATTGTATCCATTGTTGTCTAAGTACAGCGTCCGTGGGAAGTTCGAAACACAGAAGACCTGACAGGTGCGTGAACACAACACACTCGACGAGGAGCTGCTGAAATATGATCATGGCCTTTCCTGCATATTCCGGAGGGAGTGGTTGATGCAAATGTGTGGGTTAGTGACGTACCATAACCCAGCTGTAGTCCAAAACGGGTCGTTTTTGTAGGCAATTAAACTTCCTGATTTTTAAAAGACAATATCTCTGCTTACACTAAACTTTCAGCGCTGCAACTTTGCAGATACTGTTCATGCACCAACAGCAACATTACACACTATTTAAAATCAAAAAAGTTAAATCGCAGTAAACCCGCCCTTTAAATACATTGGTTTGCATGGAGCAATTTAACAACTCAAAGGCAAAGAAGGTTTGGGTGAATGCCCCTGCAGTTTCTGGGCCCATCAAGCCTGCACTCCACGGTTACCAGCATCATTCATGTGTCAGCACAGTGACTCTAATTAAGAATTTGACACACACGCACACGGACATTGACAGGTTATTTTTTGTTAGACTGAAAGATGTACAAAGATGTTCTTTAATCCTAGTACATTGTTGTGGTGTTTATTAACCCCCTGGGGACCAAGGTGTATTTGGGGTCCTTGAGAGGTTCTGACATGCCCTGACATCTGTGTTTTTTTCAGCTGCTTATAAACATATTAATGGCACAGGTGAAATTACACTATATTTAGCAGAAACAGGGCTACCATGATGTATGGGCAACATGTTTGTACATGTTTGTATTTTTGAGAAAATATTGTTTATGCGTGGTTATTGTAAAAACTAAAAATGAAAGTTTCTGAAATAAGGCCACAAAACACATATTAAATATGCGTCCACAAGACTTTTGACTAATTGATGTTGTTGCCTAGGGTTTTTTCTTCACAATGATCTGAAAATCATCCTCCTAAAAACTGTGAATTGGGTTATATTGTGAAAAACATTTTTTTGTTTGCCAAGACAATATGCGAATGGGCGTGAACAGGCCAGCCCCATCATGAATAATTAGGTGATTCTCACCTAAGAGACAAAGACACGCATAATAATGAGCCTTTCATTCAGGTGAGTCAGACAGAGAAAAAATTGAAAGGACAACACACACACACACACACACACACATATGTATGTGTATATATTTATATTTCACTTAAATGACAATTAATAGTTAGTCTTTATTGCAATTCAAAGTGAAATTACTGAACTTAAATATACAAGCTTGATAAAAATGTTTATTCTAGAAGAAAATTTCAAATGGCACTTCAAGGATTTTGCATCTGAACTCTTCATATCTCATCTGAACTCTTCATACACTGCTAACAGTCTAACTAAATTAACGTTCGTTCGTACGTCCGTTCTACACACCCAAATCATATTTAAACACTCTTTTTGGTTATACAGATAACTAATGTTATCCTACTAATGTAAGGATGTGGATGTCACATGAGATTCTTGTTCCAATGAAAGCGAAAGTGAATTAACGCACAGCGCGCATGCGTCTGTGAATTCGTTCTGATTCCTTCCTATCAGACACGCATTTGATATTTTCGGTCTTTGTGCAGTTTACAGATACAGACACTAACATGAATTAGAACAAATCACTTATAATAAATGACTTACTGCATTAGCTGAATCCATGGTTCTCAAAATGAAACTGTATCTCAGAGGTAAGTTTTTCCTCAGGATCTCCTCACTGCACAGCAAGACGGTTTTGAAAAAGGTTAGGGACGAGGTTAGAATCTGGAATAAACTGTATGTTTTTTTTATATCGATGTGGGCGTTTTCATGGCTTGTCTCAACATTAGTGTTTGAATGTGCTCTCAGTGGGCGGGGTCACATTAGCACCTCATCCGCTGTAATGAGGTGAAAGGGAAAATACTGACATCTCTCTCTCTTTTTCATAGAGATTACATCAACTGAGAATAGTTGCTATTTATATAAATGACTTAATTTAAAGAAGAGAATCTCAGCTTCATAAGAGAGATATTTTGAATGTCTCTGTGACAAGTATTTAATGAGTTACAGCTCTTTTTTGACGGACACGTTTCAGAAAGATTTTTGCGGAGAACAAGAGTGAGCTGAAAGCGCACCATGTTTAAATGTATTTATTTTACAAAAACACAAGGTTTTGATATTAATAAGAGTGTACACAAAAAAGAAGACCCTCTATAGTTTATAGTCATGTATTGATTTTATTTTATATGACCATTAATGATGGAGGTATGTTTAAGTCTATGGTGCAGCTATGTGAAAAAAAACGATAGAAACGCGGGGCGCGTTTTTGGTCCCCAGGGGGTTAAGTACACACGCACACACAAACGGACATAGTCAGACATAGTCTGTTATTAAGAGAGAAGACATTGTTCTTTTATTTTCAATAAATATTTTTTGAACAATATCATATGGTATGGCATCCATTTTTACTTATTTTTGTCTATTGTTACAACTTAACCCAGCATGTGTTACAACCTACTCTCGTAGTGTGGTAGGTTAACAAAGCACCTGTGTATTTGAAGCACCATCGATCCATGGTCTCTCCCCACTGATTATTGCAGTGTTTGGACATATTATAGACTGTTAATAATTTTCATTATAGGCCTATAATTCATTGTATAATTGACTTAAATGTTTTTAAATAATTTTCAATGAGTAGTGAAGCTAATCTATCTAATCTTTATCTTTATCTAATCTTTATCATCACAGTGTGTCAGTTATGCAGTGATGCGCTATGAAATTATTGCAGGCCTAATGATTTGAAATATTGGTTTAAGAATAAAATATACCTAATTATAATTTAATACATAAATTGGAAATGCTGTATCCTTTTGATATCGATAGATGGTGCTTTTGACAATGAGCTTTGGCTTTACTCCAGAAAATTTCGCCATTATGCTGTTTTTGTAAAGAGGAAACAGAAACAATCTAGCTAGCCTAAATCAGTTGTTTATTTTGGTCCCAAGTTTCTTTGTTTCTTTTTGATTTGTTTTACAAGTGTGTCACTGTAACTGATATAATGATATTGTTTATAGATTGTAATACTGGTTTATTGGAAATTAATAATATAATGAAAAAAGAGAAATATCATATAGGCCTACATTAGGCAAAGGTTATGTTAACTGTACCAAACAGTACTATTTTCAACTGACTTAAAGCTTGTTTTATGACTCTCTAACCTTAGTAAAGAACAATTGTAAAGCTGTTAAGACATCCGAACACTTGAAAAGGATAATTGATATTCTGTCCTCTAGATGCGCGTGTTGTCTACGCAACACTGACAGATAGTTAACAGGAGTCAGAAAAGGGCAGACGCAGGAGTAAAGTTGAAAGTTTTACTGTTATGTTCTTTCCTCTTCTTTCTTTTTCTTGTAAAACTGAAATATACAAAGTTTACATAGGTCTTGTTACAAAATGTTCTCAAAATAAACACAAATAAATTTACATTGTTAACAAATATTCTCTGGGTATGCACCAAAAGGCTACAATCAGCTTTGATTGTGTTATTGTTACAAATTGCCATTACTGTTGAATAGTTCGCTTTTAAACACAAACTAATGAATTTCAAATATATATATATATATATATATATATATATATATATATATATATATATATATATATATATATATATATATATATATGCACACACATACATGCAAACACTGAAAAAATGTATTAAACTTACAGGCAAAGCCTTTCCGTGGCACAGAAATGTAAAGAAAACAGAGTAGAGCCTTGTAGACCAACCGCATGGAAAGATACTGGAACACTGCGGTTATTTCCTGGATAACCTCTAACTCTAAGAGTCACATGATCTAAACCAACCACTAAGAAATCATCTTACAGTCATCAATTTCTTAGTTATAACACCAAACTGCCACAAGATGGTGCTAAGAAATCAAAAAACAAACGTGTGCCATGACACTCCCCTTCTGGTATTATTTAGATACCACTATAACCTGATTTTGTACACATAAGACCTCAAAATCTCAGCTCCGATTGGCATGAGCAGAACTGTTTCTGATATAGGTCTGAGGAATGTCTTGATTGACCCATTCCTTGCAACTCTTAGTTCAACTGTTCTGACTCTTTTGTCACTGCCAGTGAAAATCTTGGTTACAAGAGCCATAGGCCATTCAGTTGCGCTTACTTTGAGCATCCTTAAGGACAACATCGCCCTCTCTTAGATTTCGCCGTTCCTCTTGCCATTTGCTTCGGCTCTGAAGCGATGCGGAGGTATTCACGCCTCCATCTACCCCAGAAAGTGTTGGCAAGATGTTGCACCCTTCTCCATTGCTGTCTATGGAGATCGGTTTCCTGGAAGCCACCTGGAGGTGGGAAGAGTGTATGTCCCTTCGAGTTAAAGTGTGGCTGGCTGTCGAACAGGAAAGGTGAATCTGGGTCTGTGGAACAGGAACAAGGGGTCTTGAATGAGTTCATTCCGTAACCTCTGCCATCAGAGCAGACAACACTTCATGTGTCAAACAGGAAGGACTGATCTGTTGGAGCCATGGAATCTAGTATGCGCCTGGAGACTCCTATCATTCGCTCCCAGGCTCCTCCCATGTGGGATGCGTGAGGTGGATTGAAGACCCATGAACAACCTTCTCCACCCAGGTACTTCCTCACACTAGGCTCTTGAGGATCATTAAGCACAATCTCCAGCTCTTTACAGGCTCCTACAAAATTGGTCCCGCAGTTAGACCGGATTTGTTTGGCAGGTCCTCGTAAGCAAAAAACCTTCTCAAGGCATTTATAAAGGTGGATGAATCCATGCTGTCAATCAGCTCAATGTGTGTGACAGAATACTCAGACAAGTGGAAGAGACAGCCACCTTTGCTTTGAGCTTGTCCTCCTCGCGTGCGCCTTGCGACGACTGTCCAAGGTCCAGAAAACATCCCAGACCAACATACGTGAAGGGAGGTTCAGTGCTCAGGCGATCAACGGGTAAGTCTGCCATCTCTGCTCAGGTTACCTTCCCTGGAAGCTTGTTGCATATGACGCACTTGTGTATAATGCTATTGATAAGCTTCCTGACACCGACAATCCAATACCTGCATTGCGGATAGCTGATTTGGTAAACACACGACCCTGATGCTTGAGTCGAATCGTGCGTAATTGCTCCACAAGTAGCTTCGCAACATGACTGCGATCCTGGAACAATCAAAGGAAACTTCTCTTTGAAATCCCAAGAGTCATTCTTAAGCCGACCTCCCAATCCTGAGAAGCCTCTCTACTATGTACGTAAGGGTTCAGTTTCTCAAGCGCTATCCTTGGCATGTCATTTCGCTTCACACGAACATGTTAGCTCCTCTTGGTAGCTTCCCTCTGAGAACGTTCTTGATTACAAGCTTCCTCTGCTGTAACAACCTCTTTCACTGTCTGCGAGCTTAGCACAAATAGTGCCACGGAGTGTCAGAGCACTTTCCTCTATGCGATCAGCGATTTTGTGAGTCTGTGCGACATGTATGCAAAGCAATAGCACTAATCGTAATGACCTCCACGGGAGAAAGTCGACTCAGAATCTCTTCAACCTTGCGACGGAAATGCTTCAGATACAGAAGCAGCAGAGGAGGAAGCTTCTGCCTGTCCAGCTCTCGGTCCAAGGGAGTGAAAGTCCTTGCTGCCCTCTGGAATCTGATTCTGATCCCATTTGCGACAGAAGGCAGGGTGCCTGTGAGCCAGGTGCGTGGTGCCCAGTCAGAGTCTGCTGAGACGAGGCGGGTGGCAGTGGTATCTGCAGGGTTCCTGCTTGTGAGCACACGTGGTGCCCACCAGTTGGGGCTTGGCACCTTGCTGAATGCAGCTGCACTCTGTTGGCTCCGTGTACGCAGGTGAAGCGGCCTCATGTGGTTCTGTGATGTCAGCCCGGGCGAACTCTACTGTGGGTGCAAAGCTCCACAGCATCTCAGAGTGGGAGTTGCAGGGCTTCGTTCGAATCGTCTCTGCCATCTATCGCAGGCTAGAACTGCACGCTCCTCAGTCATCAGCTCTGGGAATGGTGTGGCGGGCGCGAGCTGCGAGGCTCCACTTTCGCTCCTGCCCGCAGAGTGCGATGCGGTTAAACCCGCTCCCTGGGCATTGATGACACGAAGAGATATGCCACTGCTGCAATGGCTCTGACAGAAGCATCAGAGAAATGTGGAGTTCCTTCTCAGAGCTGTGAGAGGGTGTGGACCTGTGATACGTTCTAGATCTCCAGCTGTTTGAGATCTGTTGAAAGGGAAATTCCTCCATATGTCCATGCTTGCTCTCCTTTATCGTTCAGGGAGAGGAGAGTCCCAATCAAAAGCCTCACTTGAGAGTCTCGTAGCAGGCAGTTTCCTTCAATGATGATAGGAGCAACAAACCCAAGTGGTCAGAAGGACTACTGACAGTAGCAAGTATCCCTCTGCGAGTAAAGGGCTTCTTAATATCAGTTACATGAAAGGTGAATATGTCCCTCTTCACATCCAGGCTGAGTCCAGAGACTACGTTGAATGGGAATAGGGTCGACTCCAAGTTAAGATCTTTGAGTCCCTTTGCATGGTCTTCGCCCCGGGAATGCGCTCATTACTTCCTTGCTATTAGAAGCGAACTTTGCAGTCTTAGATTAGATGTAGCCCAGCACATTTTCTTTGTTCGTGTTATCGGATTGGATTGCTTCCGCAGCTCAAGGTGTCGCCAAAAGCCCATCATCAACATAGATTGTCTCTTCTACGAAGTGTCTGGCGGTGCTGAACCATACTCCTCCTCACCATAAGCCGCTGCTCAGTCGAAGACCATAAATGGCTACAGCAGGAGAGGAATCTGCTGCCGAACCTCCAGTGCCCTCATGCGATATCGAATGATTTCCTTGCTGGTGTCATTATCCTTAAACCAGAGAAACCGAAGAAAGTCTCTATCTTCCTCTTTCACAATAAAGCTGTGAAACATACTGTTCGATGTCCGCAGTTACAGCTACCAGCTTCCTTCTAAAACGCAGTAAGACTCCCAAGAGGCTGTTATTCCAAGTCAGGAGACCAGAGAGAAGAACATCGTTCAAGGAAATGCCCTGTTTTTGCGCGCTGGAGTCGAAGACAACTCCTGATCTGACCGGGCTTCTGTGGGTGGGTACACCCCAAAGGTAGGTAAATACCAACATTTCCTGGCCTTCTCGGAGAGAGAGTTACTTGAGGGCATGGTCACGATCAGAAGATGTTCTGCATGAAGGTAACCGAAATGAGACTTCATTTCAGGCTTCTTCCAGTGTGCACACAAAAGGGAGGTTAGGCGTGTGAATGCCTGTTCTCTATTATTAGAAGTCGTACGACAGGCGTCCTGAATGGAGAGGTGCGACTCACACTATTGCTCTCGTCCATGAACATCTTTCTCTTTATCCGTGCAATGTCCAGAAAAGCAGCCTGTCTCAATAGAGAAATGAACTTATTATTCCTCTTTTGTCCACTGGAAAATGGTATTTCCCTATGGCCCGTGGTCAGAAGGTGTCAATAGTGTTAGATGCAGCAGAGATCTGTCAGGCAGAGAGCTTGATGTGGCAAACTTCTTCCCTGACACCTGAGTTTGTTCAGACACAGAGGCTAGTGGGGGGAGGTACGTCCATTGTAGCAAAGATTACATGGGCAGTGAATGAGACACTGGTGCTGAAGTCCTATGCACGGATCCTAAGCAGCACGTCTCCAACTATGACCCATCCTAGATCTAGTCTTTGAGCATAGGGTGCGTTATTGGATCATTTGCGTTGTTCTCGCACCTTATGCACCTGAAGGGTATGCATGACCCAAAAGAAGTAGGATTTGGCTTCTGAATCCAAAGGAGGAATGCGATGAGCGATGGGCTTCAGGTGAGTGTGCCAACGTGCTGCGTCAGGTGTTGGTATCTCGGCCCTGTAGCTGGCATATACTTGCAGTTCGTATTAATGTTGGTAATTTCACCTTCGCCACTCCATCCAAAGACTCTATATATTAAACCTGTAGCTAGCTTCTTCCTTCTGTCTCTGTCACACCTGCACAGGTACGTGAGTAATATCTCTGAAGTCTCACCTTTGACATGCAGCAAGTCTAGAAGAGACTTGGTTCTAGCGAGCGATCTATTGCTCTGGTCATCCAGGATCACATAGAGCTCGATTGCTCCTTCTGGGCAGCCTTCTGGGTAAACTTCAGCCAGGCAAATCTTAGAGCATGACCGTGAACTTTTGCCATAACAAACAAACTTCAGTGCATTTGAAAGTAATATCAGGTTGAGGCGTGTCTATCTCTCTCTCTCCCCGCCTTGATCAAGTAAGCCTGAAGGCGGTGGTCCTGGATGAAGCGCTGCAATATGAGCATCACTGCCACATTCCTTACATTTAATAGCTGCCTTACAGTCCCTGGCCAGATGAGTGGTTGTTGCACAGCACCTGTAGCAAACGCCTTTCTCCTTTAGGAAAGTCTTCGCTCGTCCAAAGGTTTGATCCTAAAACCTCTGCATCAGGTTTAAGAGGGTGGGGCTTCTTATGAATCGGGCAGGTTCTCATCCACATCACCCAGCTCACAATTTGAGTCTGCGTGTCTGAACTCCCAGTCCTAATGACACTTTAGTGAGTATAGACTTGGCTTTTCATTTGTCTCTTAAATGGCTGCTCTGGTTTCAACACACTAGGATTCCAGAAGACAGAGCAAAACCTTGGGTAGTTGCGTGTATGAGCCTCTCTGCAGATAAACTCACAGAAGAATGAGAATGGAGGAAAGGCGAACTTGGTATGTACTTTTATACTTGGAGACCCTGAGACATCCACCTCTCCTGAAGACTGTATAGGTGCACTGTTCCACAATAGGAGCAACACCACAGCTGTGTTGGAGTAAGTAGAGTCCAGGAGTAGGTAGCCTTCCTGTTTCGCAGACTCCACTTCCTGAAGAAGATCTCCAAGTTCTCTAAGCTTCTTTGCATCTTTGCTGCTAATTTTTGGAAAGCTCTGAATCCTGTAGAAGAGGATTTCTCGATCATCTCTGGAGAACCATAACAATCTTCCAAGCAGCCTCCCAAGCTTGTGAGAGCCAGTGCTTGGACTTACCTGTGTGCACAGCTCTGATCCTTCGCACATGATGCGACCTCACTCACATTCATGTCGTTGTTGACGATGTTTGAGGTGTTGTCTTATATGGAGTAGAAGTAAACAGCGAACTTGGTTTTCATGACCAGATGTTTGCACTAACTTCTTCGGATGCTGTGTTATGCGCTTCAGTATCAGGTTTATTGATAAGAATCTCTGACATCCCAAACTACTGCAGCGGATGTCTGTCCTCTGAGGGGTGTTTGGGGTGCCAACACATGGACAATAGGATATCAAGAGGTGCTTGACATGGTTCATCTCCAGCAGGAGAACAAGTAGCAGCCTCAAGTGAGACTGCTTCATGACAGTAGATAGTCGCGAATGCGATCAGAAACTTCTCTGACATCGGGAATCCTTCTCCAAGCTCACTATCTGCCGCTGCTCCCGAAACCTTCCGCCTCAGGGCTGGCTGCTGCCATTCTCACTTCATGCTTATGTGGCTGGGCAAGAGACGCTTCCATGCGTCGCCCTCTGTCGACTTTCATATGCTCTTTTCAATTCAGGATTTCAGATTCTTTTTTAATGAATTCAGTTCTGGCCCGTGCAGCTTCCAGTTTAGCGCGAGCCTTGGCAGCAGCTAAGCTAGCCGATGGAGCTTCTGAGATCTATTAGTCGAAGCAGAGGCTATAGATCTTGTTTCTAATGCCTGACTTCGCTCTGTAGCTTCTTCAATCTCCGTAGCTTTCTCCGCCATCATGTATTGATAATACCTTCTCAGAGTACAGTCAGTGTGATGATGACGGAATGATGGAGTTAGAGCTTTGCTTTTCTTGAACTTTAGTGCCCACAGATGCGGTTGCCTTTTTACTACTATGTCCCTAGATGCGCGTTTTGTCTATCGCAACACTGACAGATAGTTAACAGGGAGTCAGAAAAGGGCAGACGCAGGAGTAAAGTTGAAAGTTTTACTGTTATGTTCTTTCCTCTTCTTTCTTTTTTCTTGTAAAACTGAAATATACAAAGTTTACATAGGTCTTGTTACAAAATGTTCTAAAATAAACACAAATAAATTTACATTGTTAACAAATATTCTCTGGGTATGCACCAAAAGGCTACAATCAGCTTTGATTGTGTTATTGTTACAAATTGCCATTATCTGTTGAATGAGTTCGACTTTAAACACAAACTAATGAATTTCAAATATATATACACTCACCGGCCACTCTATTAGGTACCCCATTGCTAGTAACGGGTTGCAACCCCTTTTGCCTTCAGAACTGCCTCAATTCTTCGTGGCATAGATTCAACAATGTGCTGGAAGCATTCCTCAGGGAGTTTGGTCCATATTGACATGATGGCATCACACAGTTGCCGCAGATTTGTCGGCTGCACATCCATGATGCGAATCTCCCGTTCCACCACATCCCAAAGATGCTCTATTGGATTGAGATCTGGTGACTGTGGAGGCCATTTGAGTACAGCGAACTCATTGTCATGTTCAAGAAACCAGTCTGAGATGATTCCAGCTTTATGACATGGCGCATTATCCTGCTGAAAGTAGCCATCAGAAGTTGGGTACATTGTGGTCATAAAGGGATGGACATGGTCAGCAACAATACTCAGGTAAGCTGTGGCGTTGCAACGATGCTCAATTGGTACCAAGGGGCCCAAAGAGTGCCAAGAAAATATTCCCCACACCATTACATCACCACCACCAGCCTGAACTGTTGATACAAGGCAGGATGGATCCATGCTTTCATGTTGTAGACGCCAAATTCTTGACCCTACCATCCGAATGTCGCAGCAGAAATGGAGACTCATCAGACCAGGCAACGTTTTTCCAATCTTCTATTGTCCAATTTCGATGAGCTTGTGCAAATTGTAGCCTCAGTTTCCTGTTCTTAGCTGAAAGGAGTGGCACCCGGTGTGGTCTTCTGCTGCTGTAGCCCATCTGCCTCAAAGTTCGACGTACTGTGCGTTCAGAGATGCTCTTCTGCCACCTTGGTTGTAACAGGTGGTTATTTGAGTCACTGTTGCCCTTCTATTCTGCTCGAACCAGTCTGGCCATTCTCCTCTGACCTCTGGCATCAACAAGGCATTTCCGCCCACAGAACTGCCGCTCACTGGATGTTTTTTCTTTTCGGACCATTCTCTGTAAACCCTAGAAATGGTTCTGCGTGAAAATCCCAGTAGATTAGCAGTTTCTGAAATACTCAGACCAGCCCTTCTGGCACCAACAATCATGCCACGTTCAAAGTCACTCAAATCACCTTTCTTCCCCATACTGATGCTCGGTTTGAACTGCAGGAGATTGTCTTGACCATGTCTACATGCCTAAATGCACTGAGTTGCCGCCATGTGATTGGCTGCTTAGAAATTAAGATGTTAACAAGCAGTTGGACAGGTGTACCTAATAAAGTGGCCGGTGAGTGTATATATGCACACACATACATGCAAACACTGAAAAAATGTATTAAACTTACAGGCAAAGCACTTCCGTGGCACAAAAATGTAAAGAAAACAGAGTAAGCCTTGTAGACCAACCGCATGGAAAGATACTGGAACACTGCGGTTATTTCCTGGATAACCTCTAACCTAAGAGTCACATGATCTAAACCAACCACTAAGAAATCATCTTACAGTCATCAATTTCTTAGTTATAACACCTAGAAAAACCTGCCACAAGATGGTGCTAAGAAATAGAAAACAAACGTGTAACATGACAATTGATTTTGTTTTTTTGTTTGTTTGTTTTTTTATAAAATGCTAAAATTTACAATTGTATTATTTTATGATTAAGTGTTTATTTATGAAACTATTATATTAAACTATTTTAATATAAAAAAGAAAGAATATTGAACCCAAAACTAACTTTCCACGCTCCGGAAGTCCCCTCAGTGGCCGGAGCATTTCCTTTGAGTTGTGGCTTGATTTTGTTGTTCTTTGTCGGCTTGTTTCCCTTATGTTTGGATTGTTTCTATTATATTGTGGTTAATTCGTTGTGTTATGAACTTATGTTTGCTTTTTAAATTGCGTTGTGTTGTGCACTGCTGGGCCAGGGTTAACAATATAGGCTACTCCTTGGTTGTAGAGGATGGGTCCTTTCATCTGGCTATTTTCATAAATATTTATTAATTTATCAAAATTAGAATAAAATAGCGAGAAGCCAATTTTTATATATATATATATATATATATATATATATATATATATATATATATATATATATATATATATATATATATATATAAAATCTGGTTTACAAGCTTACCAGATTGTAAACACTACTATTTAACGCCAGTCATACCTTCGTTAATCAGAGTTTTTGTTAGTTAATAATAGTTACTAGATTGTTAATATTGTTTTACTTATTGGTTCTTGTGTAGTTATTCATTAACGAAGGAACCGTATTCTAAAGTGTTACCAAATATTCTAATCTTTTAATAACTTAATGCCACTGTAGTCACTCTGACTATTTTAACAATGTATTTTTACTTTTCTGGGCTGACAGTTTCAATCCCTTAGAAGCCTATAGAGGAGTGATCCAGCTCTCAGATTTAATCAAAAATATCTTAATTTGCGTTCCGAAGATGAATGAAAGTCTTATGGGGTTGGAACAACATGAGGGTGTGCAATTACTGACAGAATTTTCATTTTGGGGTGAACTAACCCTTTAATTACCACAGTCGACTGCTGCTACTCCCGCTCCTTTTGTTTTGTTGTTTGTTTATTTTCAATTAAAGTTATGCTTAATGCCGCCTCATTCTTTCCTGAACTTCCTGAATTTTTTAGTTAAATTCAAAAGTATTTATAAGGGCCTGTGTACACCTGAGTCATTTCATGCGTTTTGCTGTTCTAATTTGTTCAAACTGTTTCATTCTCACTTGCCCAAATAAATGTGTCTCCGAGTCAAACCAAATATAATATGCAAATTTAACGAGTTCCCTGTCAGCAAAAGCAACAGATATGAGCTGCATTTCATTTATCATCAGCAAAATTAAAGATCAAAGGCCACAATGAGAGAGAGCAGCAACAGCACTGGTAAGATCATTTAGTCTCACTACTTTAATTAAGATGATTAATGAAGACTTTTTGAGCATCTGTGATTTACTTTTTGTTTCATTTGAAGAGAAGAGAGACACAGCACATACACATCTGCTGAAGAGAACACAGCAATTCATCTGTGGTGATGCGTGTTGCAGTAGCATCATATCTGGCTATAACATGTCAAATAGCCTATAACATGCTCATTTATTTTTTAACATTTTGGGAAAAGTATTTTTAGATATGTGGTTTCAACAGCCAGATACATTTACACTTGCCCAGTTTCGTCTGCAACGTGTTCTCAGACCTTTCGTCTGGAATGTGTATCAGATCTCCTGAAGTGGTTTTAAGATTCGGAATCTCGAAAGCATTTCAGAGTGCATTTACACCTGGTCTTTTCACTGCCGGATAGCTCTCCGATCTCAGAAAACCCATGAAGTGACCAGATGTCACTTCATGGGCAAACACAGGTAAACGCAGGCCCTAATAAAACAGCAACAAGTGCTGATTTACTACTCATACATGCCATTTTATCTGATAAAATAGATTGTGGGTTAATGCAGCCTTGTTTTACTTTGGTCAGAACTAAAAATACTTTTAAGTGTGTTGAAAGTTATGTTATAACATTACTGTCCGTTCACTATGTGCCTGCTGTGAGACTTTGTTGCATGCTGCAGTAAGCTAGATCTATATTAGAATATCATATTAATATATACTGGATGACTTTTGTTGCTAAATGGCATGCAATTAATCTAAAAATATATTGTATGGTTGAGAAAATGTTGTATTACTGTTGCTGCAAATTTAGCTGTTCGCCATTTGACAAACATTGTTTATCTCTGAGGCATGGTACAGCTTTGCTAAATCTAGAAAACAAGAGAGTTAAACAATAAGACTAACAGTATACAAGTTAGAGCAATATAACAATGGTTAGTTGTTTTTTTTTTCTTGATAAAGGTATCCAGACAGTTGCTCATCTGTCTAATAAAACACATAATATATATACAAAAGCATCTTTGGTGTTTCCATGGTTTTTACAAAATCGAGACGTTTGTGCGAATATGACGTCATTGACAGACTCTGTGACACGGGTCATTAAACTGGATAAAATAGCTGATTTCTCTGGATTTAACATTGTTGTTAACATTTGAGATGATGTTCTAAATATATAACACCATTTTAGTGTTTTTTTAGTTTGGATATTTTAATCCAGAAATATTTCATATAACAACATTATTCATGAAATGATTTCATAATAACACTTACTGTGTCCCTCGTAAACCAAATGGCTTAAAAACATACTGAACTGATTTATTTTTTTTTATTTTATTTTTTTTTTTTTTATGCAGAACATTTTCTGTGATGGAAAGGCTAGGGGATAAAAAACATTAATTAGCTAAGTATAATATATATATATATATATATATATATATATATATATATATATATATATATATATATATATACGCCTATGGAGAGGTGTGCAGGGCCCCTGCGATGGCCTCATGTGGGCTAAAGCAAGTGGGTCTGTGTTGTGTAATGTGTTTCACCCACATTCTTGGCCTGCTGATAGTTGTGCAGTCAGAACAATCTCTCCGCTTCCTTCTCATGTACACCCACTCCCTAATCTCATGTAGGATCTGGTTGTGACTCCTGCTTTGTATGTTAGTATGAGTGTGTGCACTTAACTCTGCCTTGACAATGTGTATTACACAAACTGCAGTACTCTAAGAATATGTGCATTTCAGTAGCAATCTTTTTCATTGTTTTTTCTCAATTATAATATGTTTGGCGCTTGTGCTTTCATGCTATGCCTTAACATTACACTTTTACCTGACTAATACAATGATCTATCCTTTTATGGCTGTTCTTTTCTTTAACCAAACAAAGCAACACAGGGTGAAACATTGATCGGCATCGGATATCACCTCTGCCATGAGATGAATATCACTTTTTATCTGTCCAAAACATCTCCTTTACAGCTGGACATTTCAGTCTTTTTGAGAGAGTTTATAGAAAAGCTCTCTTTGTACACTCTTTTATAAAGCATTATAAAAACTCAAACTCAGCTGTTGCCTTTCTAAACAGAAGTACAGAGATAATGTAAAGCATGAATGCAAAAAGTTGCACTGCTCAGTGCGAACTTCATTGGTTGGCCGTTTCCATGCCAATAAGCAATGTTTCCATGGTGATGGTAACCACTGGTTTGACTGCTATTGGCCAAGAGATCAAACATTGTGAGTGAAGTAATGTATGTTTTGACCTTGCAGTGTATATATGAGAGAAAGAAAGAATTTGAGGATGTTGGTTTGGAGAAACTTAACTTAAAAACAACAACATTTATTCTAAGAACTAATTATGTTAATATCATTGTCATTAACTCTTGACAACATAAATATTGAACAATATAAGATTGTACCTATATACAATTAAAATTATTTTGAACAAAAATATTATTTTTTTTTGTTTTGCAAATGCATTAGTTATATTTACATTTCAGACACTGTTGCTTTACCCATGTACTTATGCACAAACAATGCTAAACTTTTTGTTACTTCTGAAAAATTGACAATTAATTTTTTTATTGGTAGAAATTTGATAATAGTCATTCTTCTGTGAATGACTGCACCTTAACAAAATTTCACTCAATTTTCTTCAGATGTGCGAGTCACAATTTGCTGACATGCAGCATCTTTAAAGAGTCTTTCCGTTAAAGGACATGTTTACAGACACTTCAGTCTGAGAAAGGCAGATTCACAACAGATAATATTGTCTCTGGAGTCTCATAAGTCTGCCTAATTGCTTCCTGCCACAATCTCTTCAACAGATGCTAATTGGTCAATTCCACAAGACATTGACTGTTCTACTCTCCTGGTCTCAGGGGAAAGTAACACACATACACAGACATTTGCTTGTGTGCAGACAAATACATTTGTGGATTAAAGTTTAAAAATCTAACAAGTGTCCAATTTGTATTCAAATGACAGCGTATGTCATGGAACTGATGGTGGAGGTCTCTGGTGCTGATTCATTTATTATAAATACATTAAAGATGCTTTCCGCACCTTATTTGGGTTACAAAAGTATCATAAATTTGAGCAAGTCAAGCCAGCCAGTGTTCAAAACTATCTGCTTGCCTTAGCTCGATTCAGAAGCGGTAATCTTGTAATCATGTTTTTATTTCCAGTCGTACTGGTGGATTTCCGTGAGAAATTTGAGCATTTCTTTGCGTACTACGGCACATCTGTACACATAAAGGAGTCTCGGCTAGTAGGCTATATTGCGTGTGAGGATTGCTATATTGCGTGTGAAAAACCCAAACCTTAAATGGTTAGTTCCCCCAAAATGAAAATTCTGTAAGTAATTATCTTAATTTGTGTTCCGAAGATGAACAAGAGTCTTAAGGGGTTACTGAACAATTACTGAAAGAATTTTCATTTTCGAGGTGAGCTAACCTTTTAAACTTCTCGGTAACAACATTATAAAATATATAGTCTAGACACAAAGTTTTCACTATTTTTATTTTATTTTTATTTATTTATTTTTTTTGATGGACAAACATTTCATAAGCACATTAGGCCAAAACGTAGCAGGTTTGTTTTGTTTATACTCTTCAATAATTAATGCGTACTCCTTAATATCACGTTTATCAAAACTCTATGACCAGGTGGTCTTCACACAATTTGCTTCCTTTTTGATGATTGCTCCATCCTCATTTAGGACTTGACATTTGAAAGGTTGTGGGATTTGTTCACATGATACTACAGCTTTGGCTAACCCATAGTTTCACTGGCATTCATGTATTTGTTGATCAACACTAGATCTTAGGTGTCCCACATTAGGCAGTGTCCCACTTTAGGGCAATTCACCCTACTTTTTTCTTGATCAGCATAGATTATGTATACCTCACTAACATTTTGAGAGAGTTTTCCCGTGTGACTGTTGTAACTGAAGTGTAATGTGGTACTGTCGTGTGGAGTGGAGTGTAAGTGCAACTTTATTTTTAAACATGATAGATCATTTACCTTTTAGCACCACTGTACATTTAATTCCCAAACTGCGTGATACATACAACAACCAACATAATAATAAAAAAATGCAGGATTAACATTTTGCATAAATCTGAACATGCTTTTAGCTTCAGTCAATGGGTATTTCATTTAGTGTCATGAAATCTGCAAGATGCATTGTGACAATCAAAATCTGGAGTATCCCTAAAATCAGTTCACAATGTACCTGTACACTGTGCCAATTAAATTTAGGATTTCAGTTTGTCTGTTAATTCTGGCAATCATGTCAAAATCACACAGTTTTACTGCTGAGAAGAACAGTAACATGTTACCCAACTGGTTATTCTAACAAGAGGTGATTATTACATTTTGGTGACAGTGGTGGATAATTATTTTTTTTTTTTTAAGAATATTACCACACCGAGTAGAAGACCCAATATATTCCAACCCCTGGAAACTACTGCTAATGTAGTAGTGGTGCTTGTTGGGTGGAAAGGAAAAAAAAAAGAATTTAATCTTGGTAAACATAATATCATAATTGACAACTCTGTTTGTATGAGTTGCCAAAAAGGTCTACATAAGCTCTCAGCTCTCATTGCAGTAGCATGAAATACTTATAATGCAAGATCCCTAGTTAATGAGACTGAATTTGCATGCTCAAGCAAATGACATTAAGCATAATTGAGGAAGCACTCTTTATAAAATGCATTACATTCAATGAATAGGAAATCAAGAAGGAATGACTAATATTGGCATGTAAACAAAATGACTTTAGCATTGACCCTAGTGTAATCAGGATAGCACAAAGTGTCAATGGAGCCAGTATATGGAGACTGAGATCTAGTAATTTGATATGGACATTTTTGAAGAGTGATTGGTAGAGACAGTATGAAGGCGAAAGACAGTTTTCTTAATAACATTTGCATACTGCTCAGTTACCATGGAGAAATTATCTCTCAGTGTCTCTCCATGATAGTATGTTACCTCAGTCACAGTGATGTGCGGCTGTTGCACGCTATTGTAATTTTGTAAGCATGAATTATTGCCATTGAAGAATACCAACAAATCAGACTGTGTATTATCTTAAAGAAACAATTAGCTCAACAAGTATCTTGTTTTCAATTTTGCCTTTTTGATCTCAGATTATATAACATTTCCTTTTAGTTCACTTGGCATGGGTATTGTGATGTCCACTGACTGTTTTGATGCAAAGATAAAAAAAATATTCTTCAACTGTCATCCTTTAACTGACAAAAGTAATACTCTAATTGAAACCAGATGATGTCATTTTATGTTTACTTTTCATTATCATGTGTTTTATGCAAAGACTGGAAAAAATATGGATAATCATCTGTGACATAGACTTTCCATAGAGATGGTATGATGTGTTGTCAGATCATGGCCGAGACGTCAAATTCCACTCGGCACAGCCCGTTATCAGCTGTCAATCAAAGTTAACCGCCCTTATTTGTCATACATTTTATATCTAAATACGATTTAAACTAAAGAGTTAGGAAAAAATTCACCCCCTCACAGTTGTCAGGCACTCGGAACCTATCAAAAAATAGAATAAAAGTCCATGGGACCAAACTGTAAACATATGAATTTATGCTGTGAAAACGAACATTTTAACATGAGGTCTATGGATATTTGCTCCCCCTTTGGACCTAACCTGACTCCGCCAGATGGATTTGCTCCGCATATCCATCTGGAAACCTTCCGATTGAAGAAGTTTTGGTAAGGGGCGAAAATACTGGTTAGCTGATTGGCCTATGTTGGTGATAGACGGGCCAAATCAACCAATCAGATCAACGAAGCACATGACGTACTAACTTGCTGCTGCAGGTAAAGGCTCGTTAGCTCAGCAAATAAGCAACATGTCGGCAAAGGATATTTGCCGTTTATGTAACTACAATTTGCGAATAAAAGGCACCATTTCAGCTGCCCGGTCCATATTTCACAAGAAGTATGCAAGAGAAAAAAGCATTCAGCGAGCGGCTAAAAGAATTAGGACTACCGCTGTCTGAAAATGTTTCTAGATCGCGTTGCTTCCTCTTGATTGCGTCACACCTCAACCCGCCTCAAAGCCAACGCTGATTGGACGTTCGTTTGGTGAACTGCTCCCGAATTTTCTTTAACGGAAAGTATCCAGACTGATCTGCGAGTGAAACCTTGAAAGCTCGCGAGATCAGGATGGTCTGGCGAGGCTACTTTGGACCGGCCTCTAGCGGATTTTAGATGTATTGCAGTTTTTTGCACTTGCGAGTAGGCTTCATTTTTCAGATTAGAATGTTGCCGCTTGGTCTTATATTGCTAGGGATGACATAGCTTTTAATAAAAAATCGCAACTGTTTTATTGTTTGAATCAAGATTACAAGATCTCTTTGCCCATTTTGTGACAGGAATACAAAACTCCTCATGTATTTACTTTACTCATACAGTTTTTGTTTTATCCTCCATGTGGCAGTTGTTAATAATAATAATTGTTTAATATTTTTATTTATTCACTTTTTTATACTTTTAAATATTTAGATAAGACCTATTTTAAATATAAACACTTTTAAACAAATCCTCTTTTCAGTGCTTTAGACAGGTGCATAGCAGATCTGTTTTTTTATATATAGTGAGAGTGGTCTGGAGGGTGGAAAGGCACACAAACACAGCCACTGCTGGCTTAGATGAAGTGTTATTGCCTTGCTTCAGGGCAGAGCAGCAGTGGTCAAAGCTAGGTCCCCAGGAGGGATTTAAACTTTCTTTTTTATGTGTTTCCAGAGTTCACACCAGCAAGCCTTTCTCCTCTCTCCACCTGCTCTATTAGGATGTCAAACCTATGTTACTGAATACATTACCAGGGGCCAGCACACATGTTTTTACACAAAGCTGTCTTTCAGCCCACACAGTAGATATGTATTTATTATTCATGCAACAGGGGGCCAGGTGACACATTTTATTTAAACAGCCTGCAGCAGTGTTGTTCAGAAACAGGATGGATGTCTACTGTGCCTGTTTCAAGTCCTGACACGGGAAGAAAATGTTTAGTAATGTGCACGGTACTGTAAGGGTTAGATGTATTGTGCACAAATCTTTATCATGTTTTATCAACTAATGTTTTATTCATGGTTTTTGTCAGCTAATGTAAGTACTGTACTAATGTGCAGACACTTCACAACATGTGGATAATTGAGTCCGACTCAGCACAGCACTAATAATGATGATGAAATAACTTATAATGCACAGAAAATAACTGTTTGTGTATGTCTCCTCTAGTTTGTGGAGACATTCATGGGCAGTTCTTTGACCTGATGAAGCTCTTTGAAGTAGGAGGGTCTCCAGCCAGCACACGATACCTTTTTCTGGGTGATTATGTGGACAGAGGATATTTCAGTATTGAAGTAAGTCACTGCTTTTTTTTATTATTATTATTAATTTTTAATAATTAAAAAAACATTGACCCAAATCGAATCTTATTTTTTTCTGATTTAATCCGCTTCAGTTGTATATGTAGATTTAATCCGCTTCAGTTGTACATGTATATCTAATCATTTTGTTTTACTTTTGTTTGTTTTTTGTGTCCATAGTGTGTGCTGTACCTATGGGCCTTAAAAATCCTTTACCCCAAAACACTTTTTTGCTGCGTGGGAACCACGAATGTAGACATTTAACTGAGTATTTCACTTTTAAACAGGAATGTAAGTATGACTGCCTCATCATCGATAACGATAATCGTCAGTGCATAACACTTTGACTGTTGCATTTTGCAATACAAAACTTAAGTAAACTGTCATTCATAAGAAAAATAAATGGAAGCTGGTTCTGGTCACAGATTATATACTACCATCTATTTTCTGGGATTTCTAGTTCAGTTCCCTGCTCAGTATTTGAATTCAGACATTTTATTGGCTAATCTTAATGTTTTACACTTGTAAGAACACTGTTTTTGGACTGAACCAAAAAGCCTTTACCTCATTTTAAAGCTCTGTGTTTTTTTTTAAAGTGTTTGGATGGCTTTTTTAAGAGTTTCCATCAAAGAGTGAGAGTATGTGTTAATGTGTGGTCATTTTCTTTTCCTTCCATCTCAACTGGTCGTTCCTCCTTCATCTCTTGACAGGTAGAATTAAGTATTCGGAGCGGGTGTATGATGCATGTATGGATGCTTTTGACTGTCTCCCCCTGGCAGCGCTCATGAACCAGCAATTCCTGTGTGTGCACGGAGGACTTTCACCTGAAATCACAAACCTTGATGACATCAGGAAAGTATGTATATAACAAACTAGTGTCATTTCACTGTTTAACAAACCAGCCTTAGATTTATTGTTATATTATCACCAGTGCTTTGGAGTGCAACATGTTATTGAATGTGCTAGTAAAGTGATCATCCAGAAAAAAAAAACCATTAGTACACTGAAAAGGGACTCTAACATTATTAACTCTCATTTTAGACCTTTACACATTATCAGTCTCTAGCTAAAAGATACAGTGATAATCATGTTCATTCCCACAAAGAGGCCATTTAAAAAAATATATATATATGTGTGTGTGTGTGTGTGTGTGTGTGTGTATAATACATATATATATATATATATATATATATATATATATATATATATATATATATATATATATATATTATTCAGGGTCCTGCAGTTCAGAGCACAAATGATGAATCTGATATTAGTTATTTTCATCATTGACTGTAATGTACTTCTGCTTTCAATAATCTGTTTCCTATGGAGAATAATGACCAGGTTACTGTTTCTAACTCTAAAGTATTTTTCCTTAGTCAATGTCCTTCTCTCTATTAAATGTTCTTGTTTAAAAAAACCTTATATTTTATTTATTTCTCTTAAATATTAATTTTATCAGTAGGACCAACATTTGTACCTTACCCTCCCTATTCCCTTGCTAAGTGGAAAAATAAATACTATTAGAAAAGCAACTACAAAAATATGAGGTGATTTAGTACAAGCCCAGCTGCTATCATGGCTGAGATCCAAGACTCTGACAATTAGGGGAAAATTCTTAACCAATTCAGATATTATCATCTACACTGAGCTGTTAAGTTTAGTTTTAATCTGAGGATTATTTTGAATAATTTGTTACACTGCTTATGTAGTTTATCCAGTGGCATCTTTTATTAGATGCCCAAGCTGTTACCAAAAAAGACTTATTAGCCTTATAGAAAAACATTAACTTTGCATTAGCAGTGACTGGCAGTATGTTAGCCTTAGTCCAACAGCAATACCTCTATAGTATATCTCTGGATTTACTTAGTGCCTGCAGCGCAAAACGTCTTTTGGCAATAAAAAACTACTTTCAGGATTTACTGAAGAGACACAGTGAAAAATTATATATCATTATTATATGAGTTTCTCTTTCAGACGCAAAATTAATGGGAGAAGAGTATTTAAATAAATCATGACGCAAGGTTATATACTAAGGTTTGTGCTTGACAATTTACTGGTATTTGTGCCATTATTTACCACCCATTAAACCGCATGCTAATTTCAGTAGATCATGCACAGAACTTTCCACTCCCATCGACGCTGTTTTGGAATTGCACTTTCACGCTAGTTTGCCCTGTTTGTCTGGCCCTAAATCAGATAAAACTTTGGTAAAATAGGTTTGGACTCTTTAATTTTGCAAAATGCTATGTTTTTGCTATGCAGATTTTATCTATTCTATTCTGATTGTTTTTTGTTTTGTTTTTTGTTAATAATGATGCTTTATCTAACCCGGGAGTACTCTGTAGTATATAGTGTATTTACCTTTTCCAGTTAGACAGATTCAAAGAGCCTCCTGCATATGGACCAATGTGTGACTTGCTTTGGTTCGGACCCGCTAGAGGACTTTGGGAACGAGAAGACCCAGGAACATTTCTCACACAACACAGTGAGAGGCTGCTCCTATTTCTACAGGTACCAAAAGCACATCATAGAGGAAACCAGAAAGCACTTGACAAAAGAAAACACGTATTTTAACATTACATATTATGCATTCCAAGACATGAGATTCATTGTAATAATTCTTATAGTGTGTTATGTGAGCAAATTGCACAATGAGATAAATTAGTAAATTGACATGCCAGTTCAGATTAAAAAGATTGGGTATATTTAGATATTTCCTGTCTCCTCTACCGTCTTTCTGAAAACCTCCTTATCACATTCTTATTCTAATGAGCACGCATATAAGAATTAAGAACCATTATCCAGCGGTGATGTATTGTTTGAATCTCTAATGACTGTTAAATAAAGATTATTTTTGTTGTGTGTTATATTTGCGCCTTCCTTCTATAGAATGGCAGCAGAATGAAATTGGTTATGTGAATTCAGTTATCAGGTAGCTTCTCCAATGGAAGGACTGATGGAAATATAACTGTCACTGTTAGTCACTGATAGAAAAATAGTGATTGTATCAGGTGATATGAGGTCAGATTTCGGTAACACTTTATTTGAAGGGGTGTGCTTAAGACTGACATGACAATGTCATAAACATGACATAACACCTGTCATGAACATGAAGGAGTCTTTATGAATGTTTATGACTGTTGTCATTAAGTGTCATTTGGTAAATTATGACACTTTTAATGCAAAGTTGACATTGTTTAAAATGTCTTTGTTGTGACAACTTGACATTAACCAACACAAAAATGTCTTGATTATGACAACTTGACATAACCAAGAAATCATAACCTGTTAACCTGTAATGTGTTAACCTTACATTACCCTGTCATATGTTATGGTTGGTTTTAACTTTGGTTGTCATGACACCATTATAACTGTGACATGAATATGCTACTTGTCCTCAAGTAAAGTGGAACATATTGTACTAGTTATAAAGATGTCATTAAGGCTTATTACACTGTCAAATGCTTTAACAACAGTGTCATTAATAGTTCCCTTTACCTCAAGTAAAGTGGAACATGTTGGACTAGTTATGATTTCTTGGTTAATGTCAAGTTGTCATAACAAAGACATTTCTGCCTTTGTTAATGTCAAGTTGTCATAATCAATACATTGTATTATAATCAAGTCATAAACATTCATAAAGACTCCTTCATGTTCATGACAGGTGTTATGTCATGTTTATGACAGTGTCATGACAGCCTTATGCACACCCCTTCAAATAAAGTGTTACCCAGATTTCAATAGGCTACATGGTTTCAATAGCTGTAAAAAGCACTTGGAATCTTGATATGACCTTTAGTTGGCAAAAGAAAAGAGAAGGCAAGAGAAGAATGTCAGGTTTAATTCTTACATCTGATGTCCACGCATCAGTTCAGATTTGGACCCTGACGACAAATGTTTGAAAAAAATATGTTACCATGTTTCAACTTGTGAAACGCCCATGAGAAGGGTGCAATACTTTAGAAATTGTAAAATTAAGACATAATCATTGCAGGGTTCTCAAGTTTTATCAAAAGCTTGGAGTGAGATCACATGCAGTTAGGGAAGGAGCCCCAATGGACTCCTTTGTTCCGTCAACATCCGTGTGTTCATGCGTCTATGCCTAACGCAATCTGTCCGAGAAAAACTTTTCTTTGTGTGCCTACGCCTCGTGCACAATGTTATTTATAAAGCTTGCAGGACAACTTTGTTGGCGTTCCTTTTGAGTTTATAATACATGGTGTGGCATGTGCAGCGTCACGTGAACTAGTTGAATTGCGTGTGTCTCACGGCCAATGCGTGAGATTTGAGAACCCTGTCATTGGACAGTGAAATGCTCATTGTGTCACCGTTTTTCACTTACAGTCCTCATTAACAATTATACTGTATATCACTTATGATTATATACAAAAGGAATGGTAGTTAGGATTAGGATTATGGAAGTAGGTATTAGGATTGATGTGGTTTGGAATTAGTAATATGTACTTTTAATTTTTGATCAGAATATTGCTTAATTATGTACGCACTGTAACTTCAGAAAACCTTTCAGTTGGGTCGCAAGGGTAATATATCATTGACCAAGACAAGTGACAATGGATTTGTTAACTGCTCAGATCTTATTACAGTGCCCTCTTTGAAGTTTTGCTGAAATTACTTTAGATCAGATAAGGGGTGGGCGATATGACCAAAACCTTATATCACGATATGATATTATATGGGGAGTTGATAAAAAAAATTATCAACATTATTTTTTGCCTAGCAATAATTGTATTTTAGAGACAATTATTTGACTTGCAAAACCAGAAGTGGCTGTTTCTCTAGTTTAATTTGAATTAAATTATTGTTAACATCAAATCCACATGTTAAAACCGTTAGCTAAGTTATGGCTGCTTTGGGGTTGGGATAGTTGTAACAGTTAATAAAAAGTTATATCCAGCCAAGTACAGTGCGTCTAGTTATCCAAGAACACACCCTGTTGAGGCAAAGACTTTTTGTTGTTGTTGTTTGCTTTAAATATGAATATCACAAAACAATACTAATACTAATACTAGCCTAACTAACATAAGTTAAAAAAGACTTATTGAAGACATGTGAACAGTCAATTATAAAATAAGAACAAAGAAACAAATTTTAAGCAAAAGGACAAAAAAAGTTTGGCACCACTTTATATTAAGTGCCTTTAAGTACTATGTACTTACATTGAAATTAATAATTTGATACAATTGACTTATTGTGTACATAAATGCTTTTACATTGTACTTATATTTTGAAAATACCTGCATGTAATTACAACTGTAATTAATAAATGTAATTACGTTTATAATTACACAGTTGATCCTTACCTCACACCTTAACCGACCCCTTAAACCGACCCATACAACCACACCTGACCCTAACCTTACCTGTATCACACCTCAATAGCAACAAAAGTATTTTACAATACAACCTGAACAAAATAAGTATTGTACTTATTTTTCAATGTAAGTACATAGTACTTAAAGCCACTTAATATAAAGTGGGACCAAAAAATCAAATAGAACAAAGACACAAATGAAATAGACTTTCTTGGAAAACTTCAAACACAAGAAAATAAGAAATACATACAATGTATAAAGTAATCAAATGAACAAAAAACACTGCAGAGTCTTTAAATTACACTGTGGGTGGCGATGGCGCAGTGGAAAAGACACATGCCTTTGGTGTGAGAGACTCGGGAGACTGACATATGTGACCCGCTCTGGCGAAATGAGTCGGAAGTCGCAACGTTCCATTTCAAGATATGGCCCGATTATGTGGAAAAACAATGAAATAACCCAAAAAAATTTTTTTTTGCTAATTTCAAAGAACAGACATTCAAAAATAATCTACCAAAGTTTCGTAGTCCAAATACTTGATTAAAGGTATTTAAATGACTATTAAAATTGTCAAAGCTTTAAATTCGCTGAAATAAACATTGCTCTTCTCAACTCCCCTCACCTCTGCGCATTTCCCGGGTATCTGCTGAAACGTTGAACTCAAACCGTTGAACTTACTGGAGGCTTAAGCTGTGTGAGTATATGTATCTGGAAGAAGAATACATCTAAGGCTGTAACGATCGCGACACTCAGATCCACGAACCTGTCGCAGTGTGAGAAGACAGAATCACGACACGTCCCTTCATCTCCCGGTGTTATCCTTCAAGTCCATTAGCCTATTATTTGAAGACTTAACATTATAAAATACGTAGACCTACACCACAAAACTAGTTAACTTATTACTAAATTGTTTAAAAATTGGGCAATTTCAGCATTATGGAGGAGATCCATAATTCCCAGATAATGAAATATTTTAATAAATAGGCCTATTTGAATTAGCTACACTGCACAAACCAAAAGTAGTAATCCTACCCACCGGATGAAGAAGGGTTGACTCTCCCCAGAACATAAAATCTTCATTTTATTTTATTTTCCGTGTTTGCATTTGTGAGGAAAAAACTATGATTTGAACGTGATCGGTCTCTGGAAGCAGCACTAAAACTTTCACATAGCCTAATCAGAAAGCAAGCACAAAGCCTTTCTTTAAAGTGAATTTCGTTTTGAAATAATTTAACCTTAATTTAAATCAATGTTTCATCAACCAATTACCAGGATTTAATAAGAAGAAATAAATATTGCAGACAATGGATCACTAGGCTACACGGAAGCGGCGGCACGTGAACTAAAGCTCGTCTCATGAAACGAAAATCAGCGTAGCCTATAAGGTATTCTACTTGCCAAACAGACCTGAGGAAAATATATATTGAAATGTCTACTTTTAAACAGAACCATTCAAAACGAAAGAAAACAGACTGCTCTCTGCTTATGTGGGCTAATCCGTATGAAAAGTGAATTTCTCTCTGGCACCTCTGTTCAATCTTTCTGATTTTAGAACATTTTTGTAAAAGTGCCTTTTTAATTATTTAATCCAAAAAACTTAAAATAATTTGAGCTTCAGTGGTTAAATCACATTATATTAATGTATTTGGTCAAAGTAAGCTATAAAATAAATCGTTTATCCCTAAAATGCAATGGATTTTGAAAGAAATCAACAACAACAAAAAAGGGCAAAAAAACTTTAAAGGCGATTTTCTCAGGTTTTTAATTTGAAAAAAGGGCAGATGACCAGAATTCAAATGTGTATATCTTTACAACAATTAAAGGTATGACTTTAACTAAGATATCATTTGAAAGCTTATGGTGTCCTCTTTCTATTAATACCAAAATCTCAATTTTTAAATTTGGGTCACTGTTACTCATTTTGCTGGATCAGGTCACATATATAGCAATTGTAATTCGCTTTTGGATAAAGCGTCAGTTAGATGAATAAATGTTTGCTCGTATTAAGTTACCAAAGCGATTTCAGTCGTGAGCAGTGAGAGACTTTGTTTGATTAACATTAATGACAAACTTCAGCAATATGTATATTATGCATATTAAAATGTTATAATGAACTATATGCCTTTTTCCACTGCATTCTAAGATGGCATTTAGAATTTTTAGAAGGCAGACTGAGATGCGAAAGGGAACATGGTTTGTGTAACAGTAGCAACACATTTTTAGCTGTTTGATAATGTGGCCAAGCAAAAATGTTTCCGACATTATAGAGAGCGATACATAAAATGCATTACCATTCTGATACTTTGACTTGCAGACAACCCTGTATAAATAACTCTTCCACTTCATCTGAATCAGTTTCTATTTTAAGTCATGAAGAATTTATTTATTTATTTATTTATTTTAATATGTGATTTTGGTGATCAAAGATGAGTATTAAGGGATTTACTTGTATCTTGAACATTATTAAATGAAATTGCACCCTAGAACTAAAACTAGAAGCCAAGTCCTTTAGCATTTATGCTGTATTTTACAACTCATTTTCCTCTTTTTTCATTCTTACAGTTATCCTGCTGTGTGTGACTTTCTACAGCACAACAACTTATTATCTATTCATCCGAGCCCATGAAGCACAGGATGCTGGGTAAGTCTGGCAAAAAAGCATACATCTTAGGTTGTTTTTAGTAGCATCTGGTTCGATTTGAGAGACTGGAGAGATGCAAACATTGCATTTTGAAATATTCTTTTGTCAGATGTGGTTAATTATGCTCTGCTGTGACAACTGAATGAACATATTGAATATAAAAGGAAGATTAACTTGTTGGTGTTGTGATTCTCACAACACAACACTGCATTCAAGCTGAGATTGATGCATATTGCCCACACATTTTTAAGTCGCCATCCAGGGATTACAAAGCATGTTTGTCATTTTACCTGATGGAAATCTTATGAATAGACCGTATTATGGGACTAGCCTAGCTTTTCCAGCTGAGAAGGGGTTTGCTTTGGTCTTGCTGTCCAATTCTGTTGAGTGAGACTGTTAGAGCTTTCAGCATGTTCATTGATTATGCTGAAGTCGTTGTTTGACTGTACTCTGCCAGTCTCTTGGTCCCTGATTATAGCAGCAGGGTGGTGGAAATTAAAGCAACACCAATAGACGTTATATACTGATTAGTAGACACTAGCTTCAGAGCTACTTACAAAGCATTAATTGCAGTGAGAGTCCTTCTAGTGCAGCTCTGGCCCAAGATCTCTTGCTTTAACAGTACAGTGGAAGCAGAAGGACTGAGATGAGAGATCCAGACTCGGTGCTCACAGAACGGAGGTCGCATTAGCAATCCTGCACAGATAATTTATAATTATTATGCTAGAAGCAAACTGAGACTAGAAGCTCTGACGAATGAAAAGAGACACCAAAGCAATGTCAGACTAGACGAATGAAGTCTAGATTTAGACTGTGCCATTTTTGATTGACAAAATGCTTATTGTTGGGTTTAAGAGAAAAATGAAGTGGACGTCGAAGATCTCAAAAAATGAAGTTTATTTACAGCATAGCAGTGGCAAGGCACACGAAGCACATTGGGTTCACCGGCGTGAGAATTGAACTCCAAAATAATCTCAGCTCAAACATTTTATACTGTATTCCATTCGTCTTCCCCTCAGCATATAAATGAAGTACAGGAGTCAGCCCATTCCCCAGTCCAAATCTCATTAGCATAACAGTCTCATTTACACCTTGAATGATAATCCAATCAGCCCAACTGATCAATTTAACTTACAATAGAGAGAACAGGGCTGGCAGAACTCTTATGCTTAACAGGTGACATCATCACAACTCCAAAGTGTAAAACACAAAGTACATCACTTCAATGTAGAACGGTCAAATTTTAAGGTGATAATGTTTATTTGAAGTCCCTGCAATCAGGATGGTTCTTGATTGCCTACTGTCGAATCCCAAACTATAGTTGATAAATGTGATTCTGTGCATATTGCTTGATTGGAAAGGATTGATTCTATGATAAATATATTTATCATAGAATATATATATACGGATATATATATTCTGAACAAATGAAAGCATTTATGTCTTAAAATAAATCATTTTAGCCTACTGATGGTTTAGATCTAGCATTTGCTCAGTTAGATCAGTTCACACATTGCAAATTATCTGCCTATTGAGACACTGAAATGTCCTACCTGTTCATGGGGGGGAATTGTTTTACTCTTCTTCAATCCCTTCAGATCTCGGAGTTGTTATACCTCTTTAAAGCCATGGCGATATTTATTCTCATTTTAGCACCGACTTAGTCGCTGTTCTCTTTTTGACTGCAGGCTGTTCGCAGAGCCATCTAGATGACAAGTTTAACCGCTTGGGGTAGTCAAACACGCCTGCGCGATTACTTACTTTCTTTGCTGACGTAACAATGTAACATAACATAAAAAAAAACATAATTTTTGGTCATTCAGTTAAGACATCATTCAAAACTGTCCTTTTTTTGTGCACACTTACAATAACAAAATGGTGTGCTTTTGTAAAATAAAATAAAAAAACACACTTTTGCCGTCTCTGTGTCCGTAAACTTCTTTCTGGAGTGTGTCATAAAAATTAACTGAAACCCAGTGTATACGTGCCTTAACCGACATGGTAAATATGTCTATAGAAAGCTTTGAATGTATACTTTTAAATGAACAAATTTAAAACAAAAACAAATATTCTCTAATTATGTAATCCGCATGAAATCTTTTTTCAAGCAACTGAATCCTCAGCACGCCATATGGTAGTATTCTTTCTGTTTACAGACGTGACATAACCACTCAAAGACAGATGACCTTAAAATGACATTTCCTAAAAAATCATCAAAAAAATGATTAATCATTTTTATAAGCTTACCATTGCCAAACTGGTAAGATAAGAAAAAGAGTATTTGTTTCTAGCTCTTATGGTTCAAAGTTATGACCCAAAATGCAAATCACCATGTTATAGCACCACCAAGTGTTAGACAGGTGTGTGTCTATGCGTCTGAGTAGTGGTGCACGATTGGACCATCCTGCCTGGTTTGGGGTCTTTACAGTTTTACGGTCTCTGATGCCCTAGTTACAACTTAGGTGCGTGGACCTAATGAAGAAATGTAATCATTCTCATTGTCTTGATGTTTATTCTGAGGAAAGTGATGATGATGATGTTTTCTTTTTTACCCACAGTTATCGCATGTACAGAAAGAGTCAAACTACGGGCTTCCCATCTCTCATCACCATCTTCTCAGCTCCTAACTACTTAGATGTCTACAATAACAAAGGTATTATGCACACACATTTCTGAATGGTGCGTGTGTGAGTAGACAGCAGGTCAGATGTCCAGATGTTTCCTGCAGTGTCTCTGCTGAGCTACAAGATGGACAGACCCAAGTTCGTCAGTGTGATGGTTGTGACCAGAATGGAAAAGGACATTGGCAGCAAAGTGTTGCAAAACAACATTTTAGGGGGTTATTTTCAAGACAGGAATTCACAAAATATGTTGCAGTTGCAACCCTACCAAAAAAATAAACCATAACATAAAGGGGAAAAAAAGACACTTCAAACTAAATTCTAAAATAAAGAGTTGTCACTGCTTCTGCCCCTTATACAGTCTAATATCAAAATGTACAGACATATAAATAAACATTTTAAATATTACTTTTAATTAACTAGGGCTGTCAATTATGGAAGCTTGTTTCTGCCACTGAATAAAAATAAAGAAAAAAATAATTGCGACTTTTTATCACACAATTGCTTGTTATAAAGTCAGAATTGAGAGATATAAGTTCAGAATTTTGGATTTAAAGTCAGAATTGCGTGATATACTGTAGTCACAATTCTGAGAAAAAAAGACAGAAGACAGAAGTGGGATTTTTATCTCAGAATTCTGACTTTTTTTCTGACAATTGCGAATTTACATTTCGCAATTTCTGACTTTATAACACATAATGGCGAGTTTATATGTGGAGACATCTTTTCTCAGAATTGTGAGGTATAAACTCGAATTGCGAGTTATCAGGCTAATTCTAAGGGAAAAAAAGACTAACTTTTTTTTCCCTCCGAATAGTTTAAATCTCATAATTCTGACTTTATATCATGCATTTCTGACTTTATATCACACAATTGCGACATTATATCTAGCAATTCTGACTTTATATCTCGCAATTCTGACTTTATAACACGCAATTGCGAACTTTATATTACGCTAATTCTGACTTTATATCACACAATTCTGACTTTATATCACACAATTCCTGACTTTATATCACACAATTCTGACTTTATATCTCGTAATTTCTACTTTATAACACGCATTTGCGACTTTATATCACACATTCTGACTTTATATTCACGCAATTCTGACTTTCATATTTCGCAATTTTGACTTTATATCTCGGAATTGCGACTATATTGATCGAATTCTGACTTTATATCTCGGAATTCTGACTCTTATATCTTGCAATTCTGACTTTATATCTCGAATTGTGAATGTATTGATCTAATTCTGACTTTATATTCGTAATTCTGACTTTATATCTCGCAATTGTCGACTATATCACTGCAATCCTGACTTTACCTCTCGAATTGTGAGAAAAAAAAGTCAGAATTGTGAGATAAAAAGTCACAATTACCTTTTTTATTTTTCATTCTATGGCAGAAACAAGCTTCCATAGTAAATAGATTTAACATTTTAATCACAATTTATCACACTCTTACTGTAGAAAAACAATCACAGAATGTGACAGAGCTTGTTTTAAAATGAAACACTGGAATAAATAATTCGCTGAATTTGCAAAGTGATTCTCTATTCTCTCTGCCTGCTTTTCTTTACATTAGTGCTATTTTGGACAGATTGTTTTGGATTGTACTGGACCATTGGACTGAAAACTTTCCCAGAGTTTAGCTGCTTAAAATGATCTGGTTGCAACAGAGAAGTGAAATTGGGTTAAAGGGTCAGAATAGAAATTTCTGCCTACCAGGGTAACAGGTAGATTGTTGACGACTGCAATAAACTCCTGACTTCTAAGATCATCTAACTGCATTCCATAAATGACGTTAATGATGCAATTTCACGTGCTTAAGTAATTTATTTGAATTAAATTGTTTTAGCGCGTTAAGGATTTTGAATTAATCACATGCTTTAACGTGTTAACATTGACAGCCCTTTTAACACATCTCATCAAACCTACAGTATAATAGGGTAAGTTTACACAACAATTACTACAGTCTTCACTTGCACATCGATCTTTTAGAAATCATTCTGGAATGCTGATTTGGTGCTCAAATAACTATTATCAATGATGAAACCATTGCTAATTATTATTTTTTTCATGATTCTTTGATGAATATAAAGTTCAAAAGAACAGCATTTTTTTATTTAAACAGTATATACATTTTTTTTTCCACCCCTATTTTTATTTTATTTTTTTTAGATACATTGAAAACCCAAATTCGTTCAACGTTCTTAATTTTTCTAGATGGATTATAAGCAAAGTTATATGCATTTCAATGTTATCACTGCATTTTTGGTCTGCTATTCCCTCAATTTTCCTCCTGAAGGCCAGTTGGACCAGCAAAACTTAATTATTCCTTCAAGTCTAAATTAAGTATGTTAAGAGTGTGGAGGAGGGGTAAAGATCGAACCTTTTTATACACCAAATGAAGTCTGGACACGAGCGTGTTAGGAGATTGATGGCCAATCGACTGGTGCTGTAACTGGAGCCTGGTGGGGGGAAGCCTGGGATATCCATCACTGCATAGGGTTGCCAGATTGAGCACCAGCCGTCCATCATAGGCTGACCATGAGCACCACAGCCCTGACTGTGCAAATAAGAGTCAATCAAGCAACCCCTGACACAGCACAAAGAAATTCTGCGGCAAGAACAACACACGAATGACAGTCAGCTCTTCGCTGGTCTGGCAAGGTTTTCTAGTGTTGTTGAATGTGTAACAGTTGTTTGGCTGTCATTATGGAATATAGGAGAAAGCAGCAGGGTGATGGACACCGTCTCTGCTGGCCCGCTGAGCTTATTCTGAGTATTGATTCAAATGCAGAGGGTTCCTTCATCTGTTGATGGCGCAGTCCTGACAAATCCAAATAAGAAATTTTGCAGATTCCTTCCTTTGATCATTTTTGTTGAAATTGCTAGAGGTAGGATATGAAAGAAAGCTGTAGGGGTACATGATCCGAATGTTGTGGTATTTCATGATTTTGATTTCATTACTATTGCTTAAAGCATTTATCATTGCATAGGTCTTGTTACCATGACAACGTAGCAGGTCATGGATCACTGGTTAAGCTTGTGTGGGCCTGGAAGGCTTTGGCACAGCAGGGTTGGTTGTGACTGGTGTGCAGGAATGAAGAGAAGGATAAAGTGAATATGCCAGATGAAAGAGAGGAGAACTCTCGTCCTCATTTTGATTGTTGCTCTGAAGTGGGAGTTCCTCACACCAGTGATTTCCCCTATAGGAACAGATATCAGCAACCCTGTTTTTTTTATGAAGCTATGCAGTAATCTAACTGATTATTAAAGTCATGTTGATCGTATATGTAAGTTGAAGTGGAACCTCAATGTATTCTTTATTTTTCTTGAAATTTTATCATGAAATAATTAAAATATAGCCAATGGCCGTCTCTTTATGACATCTCTAGATTTCAGTCTGTTCATTTCATCAACATCTATCAGTAAGTGTAAATTTAAAACATGACATCACATTCAATTGTGACAGTGGTATGACATGCTACACTTTTTTTAAAATAGTCTTTCTATATGTAGTTTTATTAACCAGGTTGATAAATAGAATATTTATTATATATAAAAAAAAAAATATATATATATATATATATATATATATATATATATATATATATATATATATATATATATATATATATATTGCACTGCTGGACCATGTAAGTGAATTTGTAAAAAAAAAAAGAAAAAAAAAGAAAAAAACACTGGGACTGGGTGGTAATTAAAATGGTGCATAAACAAAGTTGGTTTGTGATTTAAAATGCAGAGAGACATCTAGTGGTAGTGGACTGCATACAATATAAATCTTTTAACTTGGCTTTTTCCCTTTTCCTCTTCCCTTCTTGTTTATTCCATGGAAACATTTTAATGTTTAAAGTTTGTGTTGTTTGAAGGGAAGTTACTGTAGGTGTTTCTCACTCTGTCAGGCTCAACAACCTCTGCAGTTTCTGTGGGTGCACTTTAAGGTCAGCTTTTCTGAGGCATTTATGGTGTGGACCATCACCTAATTATAGACTGAGGAAATATAATATTTTATGTAATTAATAGCAATGTTGCTTTATCTGATAATATATCCTGCTAAGATGTATAGGCAGTGGACCGTGAGTGACATTTAAGGCGTGTTTATGTGCAGCGTGCTGGATCTTCAGGTCTTTTATGTCTGGTATTTGACATGTGATTGACACCTGCTAGCCACTCCATGTTTGATGATCTGCTATTCTCAAACACCACTAAGATGATGGGACAGGAAAGTCCCTCTCCGTGAGTTGTGATGTGTGGTGTCAACTTTCGACAGATCTAGGGCATGCGCACATTGGTCGCCACATCAACAGGATTGATCACATGGAGTTAGCCATCTCCAGGAAAATTTCATTAAAAATACATGACATAGGAGATAAAAGTAAAATTCTGATTTGTCAAATTATATGTGGAGATCTTTATAGTATTTCCCCTTAAAAAATACTGTGGCTGTACCTTGAAGCATTGATGATAATAACTTGTGCTTGATGGTATTGTTTTCATTATTTTAAGAGATTCAAATTCCTTTGTTTTTGTAGTTTTAGGAAAATGTTTCAACCTCAAAATGTCTTCTGAAGATGGAGTTCCACATCCATTATATGTTTTGTCATTTAAACTTGTAAGTGAGCGAGCGATGGAGGGAGGGAGATCTGGGAGGGAGTCTGTTGTACATCTGAGATAGTGTTGAGATCTGATGTAGCGTTTGGCAGAATCCAGCTGTCATTTTCCCATACTTTCTCTTTATGCTTTCTCTTCTTTTTGTACCTCTCTTCCTTATACAGCTGCTGTGCTGAAATATGAGAATAATGTCATGAACATTCGACAGTTTAACTGTTCCCCTCATCCTTACTGGCTGCCTAACTTCATGGATGTCTTCACTTGGTCTTTGCCCTTCGTTGGGGAGAAAGGTAAACCATTTGCCTTTAACAGATTTTATGTGGCATAAAATCCTCCATAAGTGCAGCGAACAAACTCTCTATTTTTCTTGTTCCCCGTAGTGACTGAGATGCTGGTAAATGTCTTGAGCATCTGCTCCAATGATGAGCTGACCACTGATGAAGAGATAGATGGTAAGAAATTCAGGCATACGCAAAGCAAGCACATGCATCTTCCTGTTTCTATATAACATTACAAAAAGTTTGAAAGTAAAGTGCATGGTTGGGTTCACAAGAGGGTGCCCTCCATCTATTCCTTCTAAATAAATCTGGAAAATTAATGGACCATTTGGCAAGGCAAGTTTATTTATATAGCACATTTCATAGATAATGGTAATTCAAAGTGCTTTACACAGAAAAAAAAAAAAAAAAAAAACCTATAGGGCCCTATTTTAACGATCTGAAACGCAAGTGTCAAAGCGCAAAGCGCAATTAACTTTGTGGGCGGATCCTGGCGCTGTTGCTATTTTCCCGGCGGGATAAATGCCTCTTGCGCCTGGCGCAAATCTAAAAGGGGTTGGTCTGGAGTAGCTTCATTATTCATAGGTGTGGTTTGGGCGTAACGGAAATAAACCAATAAGAGCGTCATATCACATTCCCTTTAAGAGCATGATGAACGAGATGCGCTTGTTCCGTGGCGCAATTCTATTTTAACGGCGCATTTACCAGGCGCGCTTCAGCATCGGTTCACAGCCGAGTAGAACGATGTTCTCGTCAGGCCGTAAAAGAAAGAGAAGGGACACTGGGGATGGGACAAACCCACCCAAATTAGCTTCGGGTTAAACATGCATATAATAATTTGGGTAAATGTGTAAGCTTTATGCCTGTTTTCCCATCATCATGGACACAACAATGATTTCCCTCATGTTTATATATTTTCCGTATAATAATGTATCATTTGCAAAAAGTAAAATGCATCTGTGTTGATGAGAGAATCATCTACAGTGTATCCGCGTTGTTCACACTCTGTATTATGGCCAAGCATGCACGCTTAAAATAGCATCTGAATGTACGCGCAACGCGCCACTGACTTTAGACCAGGTTTTTTC
The DNA here is from genome assembly GCA_030378365.1 of Hybognathus amarus. NCBI lineage: Eukaryota > Metazoa > Chordata > Actinopteri > Cypriniformes > Leuciscidae > Hybognathus > Hybognathus amarus. The sequence continues at coordinate 121,850 of JAQIUQ010005153.1, forward strand.
TGGTCATTGGCGCAATTGTTTTCTGGAACTGCAAAATAGCACCAGGGATTGTTTGCGCCGACACACGCCTCCTTTTGCGCCAACCCGCCCAGGAAGCGCAAGTTCATTTGTTAGTTTACCGACGTGCGTCTGTGGAGGAAAAAAGCCCGCTTTGCGCGAGTGCAAAATAGGAATGATAAATGCGTCAGTGTATAAAGTCATTTTGCGCAGAAGATGTGAGATAGAGCCCATAAAGTTATTTAGATGCTGCTGGTCTTACAACTCAAATGGACCTGATTCTTTTATGATCTCCTTGTTTTAGAAAACTATTTACTTTCATTTTCTTTTGTGGAAAAGTGCCTGTTAAATGACAGTCAGTAGCTAGCTGATGTTTAAACCCTATGCAAAGCATACCAACAAAATGTAAGACATTAATAGACTCACTTACTGTATACACATCAGCATGAAATGCACCATATGGAGCACCTTCCTGTTCCTAACAGCTTTTATGTCAAATTTTAAAGATGCAGAATGTAATATTGACAGCTAATGGTTGAAATGGATACTGCAGTCAAAATTCAATTAAAAATTTTGGAGCGAGCTGTTTCCACCATGCCCACCTGATTCAGTTCACACTCATGTTGCGCGGATTGAGAGAGACGTAACGGGAACAAGCACATTTGACAACGGAATGCGACAAGCCTTATATTATTGGCAGCTAATGTATGTGATGCGATCTGGGAAAACCCACCACATGGTGAAATTTGACATATTACAGGTTTTGAGGCCATATTAAAGCTGGGTTCAAGTCCTTTTCAAATCTGTTTTTATTTCTTTTATCGTTTGTCTGTAACAAAAGTTATGGTTATCTGAAGTCGGCTGATCGCTATGATTTTTAGAAATTGAATTTTGAGAAAAACAGGTTTACTTAAGGGACTTTGCGCTCCCTTTTTTTCATATCACATATTTTAGTAATCATCTTAGATTAGGTATCATTCGAAAGTTTACAAACTCAAAATTCAACCTGTGAAAACCGTTTTGAAATTGGATGATTGAGATGCGAGCAAGGTCTTTTAAGCGAGCAGCTTCAAACTCTGATGTTCTCTTGTGCTCCGTATCACACCACACAGATAACGCTAGATAAAAATGAATTAATAAAAACTTGCGGGCTGTTGTAGCTCACCCAAGACTGGACTTTATTCTGTTATGTGGTTTATTTTGATAGGTGAACTGTCTTTGGTGTTAAGAGAAGGAGAGCTAAACTTGAGATATTGTTTTTTTGCCCTCCGCTCTGCCTGCGTAGTTCTTAAAGAGAAACACAGTCTTTTCAGCTGGACATTATAAATCGCTATTTTTCTGCACTAAACTAGATGATAAACAAGATATTATAGAATAATAATTTAATAAAAACCCGGTAACACTTTACAATAAGGTTCATTTATTAAACATTAGTTCATGCATTAACTAACATGAACTAACCATTTGTTACTGTATTTGTTATTCTTTGTTAACGCTAATTAATACAAATCTAGCTGTTCATTGTTGTTCATGTTAGTTCACAGTGCATTAACTAATGTTAACAAGATTTTAATAAAGTATTAGTAAATGTTTAAATTAACATTACCAAAGATTAACAAATGCTGAAGAAGTATTGTTCATTCTTTGTTAATGTTAACTAATGTAGTAACTAATGAACCTTATTGTAAAGTGTTACCAAAAACCCAGTTTTGACAAAAAAACTGACATTCAATCTATAATTAGACCTTACTGAAAACATACCAGCGCGACATCCGGCGGATTTTCCCAGATCGCATCACAATTTTTTTTGTTTTGTTTTTTTATTGACGGAGGTTCTAGTCAGAATCTCTGATCTTGACCCAGTTCGCTTGCTGGCTTCCATGGCCACAATGCGCTGTGTCACCAACTGGCAACCCAGGATGTCGAAATGCTATTGAGTAAATTGGCAGTGGGTGGAATCACACAGACAAAAACGCAAAAACCGACATTAAAAAAGGAATCGTTTTTTTAAGCATTTTGTTTTTCCGGAGAAACAAGTTTTTGAACTTTTAACATGTTTCCTAAATCTCAGCAAACATATTGCATACAAAAAATTACAAATAGTACCTTTAAGGTATTAGCAAAATAAGATTCAATAAGGGAGATGTTAAAGGGGTCATGAACTAGCTTTTTAAGTTTTATTATATTGTTGTCTAAGGCCAACGTTCGCTTGGTTTTTGCATTCAAAAACATCTAAATGAATCAAAACATCAAAATGAAGTAGTAGGCTATTTTGTACCCTACTTTTGAGCCTAGCTAAAAAACACTGGGTTTTTATGGGCGTCATCACACTGAAGACTTGGAAGCCCTCTGCTGTGAGTGGAGTTTTGCATATTGAGGGCTTGGAGTCAGAGGGCGTAAGTGGCATTTTGGACGAAATATGAGTTCTTTATATCAAAATAAAGGTCTTGATGAGCTCTATCCAATGGTGCCAAGAATTTATCTGAGAATCAAACTGTATTGAATAAAGCAACAAAAAGATATATCTGTTTGTGGTTTAATTTTAATAAAACAGGTGATTGAAATGTGGTCAAAATTTTGTTTAATCTCTCCTGTAAAGTTTTTTTTTTAAGCCACTTACACCCCTCTGGCTCCAAGCCCTCGATATTGTAATGAGTTTTCAACTCGCCCATCGATGCACTTGGTGGAAATTGTCCATTGTTGTAAAATGGCAACCGGAATGATTTACCCATAAATGTTCAACCCAGAGTCCGTGTTTCACCATTCCTGTCAGATCCAATATAGACGGCACAGCACCGTCCCTTTACTTTTAATCGGTCTGCAAATCCAGTCTTGTTTACAAAATAATCTTTAGTGAAATGAAGCGAACAGACAATGTTTTACCTCATCAGCTGGAACGTCATTAAAAATAAAGTTTATCCATGCAGTCCTATTTGAATCCAGAGGAAGCTTATGCAGCGACTGTCTTCTTCAACAGCCAGGCACTGCACAATATTTTGTATTGCTCGGTAGCTCGATCCGGTTTGTCATCACGAGGTAGGCATCCATGTTCTTTAGCTATGCGTGTAATGCGCAAATCGGTGGGCGGGGCTAAACCGGCCGAGTCTGAAGTAAGCGTTGATCTTCTTCGTGATGTTTTATCCTCTTTGGCATCATCATTTGGCACTTTGAAAAATGAGTCGTTTGCTGAGGCTGGTGTCAATAAAAGCTTTTGTTGGACTAACAAGGATGGTTTCAGTTCTGAAACTTACAGGATATTCTTTTAATATGATGACCTCTTAGATGTCAAAAGCTCAAGGAAAATGTGATTTCTAAGTTCATCACCCCTTTAAAACAGGAACAGAATATTATAATATTTGTAGTATGTAATAAACACATAGTGGGTTCCAAATGTCTGAGATTTCTGATGTCTGAGATACTGTTTTTTTTTTACTTTATTCATAATTGATTTTTTTTTCAATACATATTTTTTTCATCAGTGAAAATTTGGCTTGACAATGTATTAATTTCAGAAAATAGAAAATAGCTTTGGTTTATTGACAGCAGAGTGTGTGGAAACAAGAACATCGTATAAATGTTAGTGCAGAATTATAAATATTTCTTATTAATTTTCTTATTATAACATTACTTTGTTTGCATTTTTTTATTACAAATCAAAACGATTATTCAGATTTGTTGCGTGGTCTCAGACATTTGAATTAAATGATCAAAGGATTATTACATTAAATATTCAATGTTATTTTTATTTTTATTTTAGCCATAAGAAACCATAAGAAACAAATGCAATTAATTATCATTCCAAATAAACATAAACTGACAAATAAACGATTGACCAGAAATCTTTAAAGAGTTCAAGCTTTGGTAAAGCACAAACTTATAAACACTAACATCTCATCATGCTCTACACTGTTACTCTCTCTGACAGTTTTTTTTTAATGCATTTAATAATCTTTATTTTGTTTGTCTTTTATTTTTCTCACTCATTTGTCCATCTCTTTCCCTCTCAAATATTGCTTCATCTAATGAATCTCTTTCTCTTTTTTTCAGAGTTCTTTAAAGCTTTTCTTCTCTTTTCATTTCTACGATGGATGCGCTTTTTTGCCACTTTTCTCTCTCTTCTCTCTGTCATTCCTCAGCCATTCATTGATCATTCTTCTGTTCTTTTTCTGTTTCTTCTGGGGGTGTATCTTGAGAAGGACAGCTAATATATGGGCCCAAGAAAGGTACAACCTCCATGACATTTAATGCGGTGTCATGCCTCTTGTTTGTACCTTTTTCTAGTTGGTTGATTAAGCTAACACCAAAAAATCACTAATGAACCTACTTATAATATTCATAGGTACTAATTCTTTTGTTTCATGCACCCTGGTCACCATGAACTGGATGAGTAGTTGACACTGTTTTTCAAACTATTAAAAGGCCATTGCTAGTTGCGTGTGAATTCCTTGCACTGTTTGAAAAGACAAGAATTTATTTTACTAAGTGGGGTGAGTATGCAATCAGTCAGACCACTAACATTTTTCTGAAATTAGAGACACTGATGTGAGTATAAGAGTATGTGAACCTTTGTGAATTGTTTTACAGTTCTCAGAATCTCAACAGTGCCTTCATCTTTTATATTCTATCTCGCACACCAATTCATATCACATTGTCATCATTTCCTACAGTTTTTTGCCATTTTCCATGTTTTCCCCCTCTGTATAAATACAGTGATCCCAAAATGTATTTAAACTAGTGCTGTGCAAAAAAACAACTACTCAATTGGTTGCTTGAATGACTGAAAAACTAGTATTAAAAAAGCCCTGGATAACTTGTGGTCGACCATGGTTTCTATGGGTCCTTTAGATAAGTTCTTATGTACAAAAAAAGCTGGACAGAGCTTAAAAGTATGCAACAGAATGTGGGGCTCTAGAAAGTGTAACTCTTTTTAATCTCTGACACAATAAAGTTGACATTTGTTGTAACACAGCAGCCTAAGATGTCTTTCTGATTATTATGTGTTTAGGGGCTGTAACCCCAGCTTAAAATTTTGAAACTAACTAAAAATTTAAAGTGCACTGTCCTCACTAATCCTCACTAAATAGACCTCACTAATCAAATTTTTTGAATGATGTAACTCCTAATTAGGACACAGAAGACACACTTAAAAGTTAAATAGTTTTAAAGGCACAATATGTAGGTTTTTTTTCGTCACAAGAGAGCGCAGTTTCCAACAATTACGAATAATGACAACAGTGATGAGCTGAATAATGGGACTTGCTGTCAAGCTGATGGATCTAATAATGTTTATGGATGAGTGCAAACATTCATGTTTTTTTAACATTACAGTGGTATGAAGCAGGTCGCGATTGCTAAAGAGACAGATATCACACGCGAGTCTCGCGGATATAACGGAATAAGGACATTTAATTCTACCAAACTACCCACAAGTGCTGGATTATTCACACAGGTCAGTTTATTAGATGAATTAAACTTGTGAGGTAACGCAGCGCTGCTTCACTTGGTCTAACGTTACACTATCAGACTAAATGGCATTTAAATGTGTGTTGAAAGTTATAATGATCATACCTGCAAACTTGTCGCTTTTCGGCGAAATCGCGTTTCTTGGTCAGTTGGGTCATTTACGTGAATCACGTAGAACCGGAGAGTTTTTTATTTGGGGGTGGAGGGGGGGTTGGGTGCGCAGAGACAAGGGCGCGATCGAACAGCGGAGACATAAAAACAACCGTCATTTTGTTCATACAGGACAACGTTCAGTCTGCAGAGTGTTTACTTATATTTGTGTAGGCCTATACTTGCATTAAAACACAGTTTTAAGAGCAAAACATATGTATCCAACCCCTGTTTGAAACAGTCCGTGTGTTGTAACGTCTGCCCAGATGAAGAATAGGAAAGACAGTGCAAACGAACAGGTAGTTCCACGAGTCCTTTTATAGTTGCTTTCTTTCAGTTAAGCACACTGTTCACATACATGTCGAAAGCGCGGTTGTTAACAGGTTGAAGAAAACACTCTGTAAAACGCTACAAATCAAAGTGGGAGTAAACGCATTATAAAACAACCCGCGATAGATCGTCATCTTCCTCTTTGCGCAAGCATTCTCTCACTGAGAGCGTGCGCGCGCGCGCTCACATAACAACATCACGCGTACAATAACGAACGCCATAGAAGAAGTCATCTTAAAGGCATATCAACATGTCATGAACACTACTGAACAACACTAAGTGGCCGTTACAGAGTTACATTGGTTTTCTTGTCCTCAAAACAAAGCACTAATCTGTTTATTTTCAAGTGTCTGTAGTATTATTTTATATGGAATTATTAATAATTCTGATGAGAATACAGTTAGGGTTAATTAAAATGAAGGAAAACAAATATTTTGATCTGAAATATAGCAAATTAACTTTAAATAAATTCAGGTAAAATTACCAAACAAATCTCAAAATCTTTTTGTCTTTTTATTAGTTTAATTAATTAACTAATTATATGAAACTACTATCAGTGCACTATAAATAAACTGGTTTTATGCCTTTATTAATAAAACTTATTTAAAACATACAAGGCTTAAGACATTTATAAAAATGGCTTATATATGCCCGCCCCCGGCCCACTGTCACCTTTTTTTCGCTGAGGAGTTTGCAGGTATGAAAAGTTAACTAGATCAACATTAGAATAACATACTGACCATATTCTAACATTTCATCATGTTGAACTAACGTTATATAACATTGGTTTGTTTTATGTACATTTGCTCACCTTTCTAAGCTGTCAAGTCGTGACTCGTGAAGCTCTGTTAAGTCCAAGTTTAGTCGCGGACGCTGGAGCTTCTCGACACAGCTGATATTGATCCTCCAGTTCTCCTTGTTTGTTCTAAAGTCTGCTTGCCATGGTCTATCTTTGAAAGAAACGAGAACTGCGTGCCGCTGAAACGTTACGCACTATGCAGTTGTCCATGTCTGTTACCATGGTTACGTTGGCTATGGCAGTATGAATGAAAACCGAGGATATCACAGATATTGCGTCATTGACAGGCAAGGTTTTTTTGTTTTGTTTTTTTGGGACGGTCACTTATTTAAAATTGGAATTTCTCTGAAATAAAAAAAATCTTTGGAGACTTTTGGTATATTTTAAGTACACAACTGCAGGAAATATATCCCACAGTGTGTGTGCAAGTGATTTCTAGGATATTTTATTTAAAAAATCTTACATATTGTACCTTTAAGAATGACTACATTTTAGGACCGCTGTATCACAAAGCTTAAACAAATATAACATTCATTCAATCACTCAAAAATCTCTAGACACTCCCTTGTATTGTTATTTTCTCATCACACTGTTGTCTATAATCTTACCTTGACGAACTAGGTAGAATCTAAATTAAAACCAACAAGGTTCTTCTCTTTAGCATGATTAACCTAACCATATCCATGACTGTAAGGATTGATAGCAGGCTAACAGAATGCTTAGCATGCATTTTAGTCCTGAGGTGTGGGCCACTGTGAGGATCTCTATTGATCTGCCCTTAGTGTGCTGAAACAGCACGTTCTGCCAACTGAGTTTCCCCTGCAGTCAACAGTCTGGGTGATTACTCTCCAAAGGAAGTGTTCACCCAATGTATTCTTTTGTCTTTCTGGACATTAAAGGCAGGATGTAATTATGGCTTGTGAACGTTTGAAATTGTGAGGTTTGGAGATTAAGTGGCTGGTTGTGTTTTAATGAAGTGACTTCAAGCATGTTTGTAGGGGACTCTTCAAGCATGTTTGTTTTTGTTTGTATACTGTTATGTAACACTGACGTTTGTTTGTGTGTGTGTGTGTGTGTGTGTGTGTGTCACACAGGTGCCACAGCTTCTGCGCGCAAGGAGGTAATCCGTAAACAAGATCCGTGCCATTGGAAAGATGGCTCAAGTTTTTTCAGTTCTTCGGTAAGATTATTGTGTACATGTGCAAAATAAAATTAGACAAAAGTGCACACATCCTGCAGGCAAAAAGCTCAGTAGGGGTGCTCAATCACAAAAAAACAAAACCGTAAGCAAAAAGCTCAGTAGGGGTGCTCAATTACAAAAAACAAAACCATAACAAAATGGGAAAAGTTTGGCACACCAAAGCTCCCTAAATAAAATTAAAAAAATCATTGCTTGTTTTCAACAAAAGTGACATTTTCGAGCCATATGTATGGTGGCAGAGAGAGCTCAATGCGCTGCAACTGAAGAAGACGGTAACGCTTCCTTTTACAGTACAGTACTTACAGTGTACTTACAGTGTACTTACCTAGAAAGTACTGGCTAATATAAGGTAAGTACATGGAACAGGGGTAGGTTTAGGGGTAGGTTCAGGGTTAGTAGTTATTACCCAGTAATTGTAATTACTAAAATAAGAACATAGTATTTACATGGGTAACTGGACTGTAAACGGAAGCGTTACCAAGAAGATGCATGCAAATCACACACAGAAAAAAAAACACCAGCAAATTAGGAAAATAACTTCTTTAGTTTGACATCACATGTGCTGCAAATACGCACAATGCAACCAAACACTGAAACGCAAGCATACAGTGAGTAGTATTTGTACGAACATAAAATCAGGATGTTAAAATGAACAAAAATCTCAGCTTTCGGGTCATCAAAAACACCACTGACGAGTTGACATTGAACAATAAGCATGTCCCAGCCAGGTTCTTCACATGTTGGGGTTCCCTTTGAAACATTTCCATTGTGTGCTATTTGCAGCATGTTTCTGTATATAGTTGAAGTGATTTATGATCTTAAATATTATAAATTTAGTATTAATATTGAGTTTTTGGTCACACATCACCTAAGGTGAGTGTGAGAGTGTCCTTCCTCTATTAAGGGGCACTAGCATAGGATTTTCATCTTTACAATTAAGAATAATCATGGAAGATTGTTGACTGAATTAGTTTTATAAATTGGAGGAAGTTGATCATCTGACCAATCTGATTTGTGAGATATTGTTAACTTGTAGAGCCTCTTACCTTATCACAGGGAATTAACAAAATGATAGACAAGATTAAAGGGATAGTTCACTTTGAAATTAATTTTTGATATGTTTTAGCTTACCTCAAGGGCATCCAAGGTGTCTTTGTTTCCACAGTATTTCAATTTTGACATTTTTCGGTCAAACCGTTGTTGTCTGTCAGTCATGTAATGGAGGTTTAGGGGGTCCACGTCAAAGAGCATGCACAGAGAAGACAAAATTAAACATGATTTAATGACTCATAAATGTAGGTACATATTGATGGCCTAAGACACCAAAACGAGCGGTTTGTGTGAGTAAACGAACAGTATTTATATCGTTTTTACCTCTTGTTAACAGCCATGTCCAACTGATCTGAATCAGATGTCCAACTGAACCGAACTGAACCATATCCAATGTTCCGCCGGAAGTGATCTCGCGTGCGTCTACGTCACTTGTTGTTTACACAGAGATTTCGGAAGCTTTACGTTTCACTGTGCAGATCTAAACATATTTAAGATATACGGGAAATCGCAATTGAAGACATATTTCGATATATGTAAATATGTTTTAGTGAAAGGTGAAACTTCCAAAATCTCTGTGTAAACAATGAGTGATGCGAGATCACTTCCAGCGGAACATTGGATATGGTTCAATTCGGTTCAGTTGGACATGGCTGTTAACAATAGGTAAAAACGATATAAATACTGTTTGTTTTCTCACACAAACCGCTCACTTCGTCTCTTAAGCCGTCAATGTGTACTTACATTTATGAGTCATTAAATCATGTGTATAATTTTGACTTCTCTGTGCATGCTCTTTGATGTGGACCCCTAAACCTCCATTACATGACTGACAGACAACAACGGTTTAACAGAAAAATGTCAAAATTAAAAACACTGTGGAAACAAAGACACCTACATCTTGGATGCCCTTCAGGTAAGCTAAAACATATCAAAATTAATTTCAAAGTGAACTATCCCTTTAACTAACAACTACTGAATGGACAACGTGCAAAAAGATTGATAAATGCAAGTGACTGAGTTAGATGTTACTATGGCAGTTACAATAAACAACTTACTGAAACCTTACTGCACCTTAACAGAATATTGACAAAAAAGCCATTATAAATTATTAAAGAGAAGAGCGATTATCAAACTGTTCACTGCGACCGTTATACTGTCGTTATACTTGTGTCCAAAGTGTAAATATAGTAAGTTTCATGCTTTAAACCCAAATTGTTAATTTTACACCCTCTTCAAAGCAAGTTAACTGCTTCTATGCCAATATACAGACTTGTGGAATCCAAATGTCTGAACTTAAAAAAGTATTTTGCTACTGGATTGCACTTTGATGTTCAGAGATATGGATTTTAAGCTGTGTGCTAGTTGCCAGTGTAGCAAAGTCCACAAGGGCAAGTCTTACAGGAAATCATTCCTCAGATCTTAAATGTCTTCCAGTACGAGTATGATTAAAGGTTTGTGTTTTGTTAGTAAAATTTGACCATCATTATGGTACTGCATGTATACATATGTTTGTAATTTATTTATTTTTAATCAGGTGATGTAGACATGTTGTCTAATATATAATGTGTGATTAGGGGTCTTGCTTATGTAAGTGCAGTCAAAGACCTGCAAACCATCTACTAAAGAAAATCTCACAGCTTTTAGCATTGTTGAAGAGTTAATCTGCCTTTCCTATTAAAGGGATAGTTTGGCCAAAAATGATATTTAAACCATGCATTATTCACCCTCAAGCCGTTCGTATGTTCACGGGTGATGGAAGTTGGCGTACGAGGTCAGGACATAGCGTACAGGAAACGTCGCGACGTCACACCGGTTCCTACGCTGACGTGCGCCGACTTCCATCACCCGTGAACGTACGTAGCGTGAGAACCGTCGTGACGATCGTTGCCGGAAGTCAGATATTTTCATTTATGAAGTTTTAAATATGTATATTTTTACAACAATACCGCATGGATTACCCTCAGAAGGCCTTTGTTTATCACCGTGGAGCCAGATGGATTACTTTTGTGAAGGATTTATGCACATTTTTGGGACTTGAAGGAGCTGGACCCCATTTCTTCACATTATATCCACTGAAGGGTCTAAGACATTTTCTAAAATAACTGAAAATTCGTCTGAAACTAGATTGACATATGCATCTCGAACGGCTTGAGGGTGAGTAATGCATGGTTTAAATATCATGTTTGGCCAAACTATCCCTTTAATCGATATCAGGTACAATTCTCCACTTATTTTAAACACATTACTGTCAATATGTGCAATAATTTGATAAAATGGTTATCTTATGTAAATATAAATGTAATCTAAAAAAGTAACTATTTATTGTATATATATATATATATATATATATATATATATAATATTTGTGTGTTAGTATTGTAGATAACAACATGTTTCTGTTGCAGAGAAGAGAGTGAGAGCGTTCTGACGCTGAAAGGTCTCAGCTCCGACTGGCATGCTGCCCAGTGGGGTTCTATCTGGAGGCAAAGAGAAACTCCAGAATGGTGAGAAGCACACACACACACACACTCGTCTTGTGGTCAGGAATATGTAAATCACTCTAATATTTCTTTTCAAATCAGAGCTCTTTCCATGGCTGTTATTTTCACAGTATCAATCAGTAAATTTAGAGATGATTTACATCTTTTAATTTCCCAGGTAGTGTTTTCATATTTACAGCCGAGTCAACTCTACTTCAGCTTAACACATACGTAATGTACAAATATACACTGTCTGGTATGTTTATTCACTGTATACTCTCTGCACCCCCTGGTGGTTGTGAAACTTATTTCTTTCCTCTTGCTTCTTTCCTTTGGCTTTTATCTCTCTCTCTCTCTCTCTCTCTCTCTCTCTCTCTCTATCTTCTTTCAAATATTGTCTCTTCTTCATTCTCCTGTCTCCCTAGAAACTGCAGGTATAATCAGTTGTGCAAGTATAATTCAGATCATCTGTTCTTAAGAAACATAATTTCATTCTTTGCCACCATTTATTCAAAGGAGCCCCAAATGAATCAACACATGCTTTTGTACAAGATCTGAATCATGACTCAGGCAACATGCTCTCAGTGTACTTTTAACCTTAGATTCACTGTGTCCAGATTTAACACCACTTTTGGTGGATGATATATCAGTCAGGAATCTTAAAGATTGAAGATGTCTGCAAATATGGCTGCAATTAACATAACAGCAAAACTAGCACATTTACTTATTAATTGCTTTATACAGACAAGACTCTCAAAGGCCACAATATTAAAATGAATTTAGTTAATGAATGCAATTTGATTTCTCATATATTGAGACCAATTGTCTCAAATTGTAATAATATTTTACAATATTACTGTATTTACTGTAATTTTAATCAACTGTAGTTTCTGTTGAATTGGAATTTGGGGCAGTAAAAATAGAAGTGTTTGTCCCTTTTTTGCTCAATAAAAAAAAATCTGATCGATGTTAATTGCCATTGATAGTCATTGGAATTAGAGGAAGAGGACATTCTCACTCTAGAGAAAATGATTTATTTGACACAAATTTAGATATACTGTACAGAGTGCAAATGAATATGTTTGTTCCAATTTCCAGAGAAAGACACAATTTTAATTGTTAAATATATTTTTGTTTTATTTAAATACATTGTTCCACTTTTTGGAATATCATGCTAACAGATAGGAACAAAAAAACACAAAGCTGCTTTTGATTGTATAGATTCTCATTGTAATCATTTAAATACATGACAGTGTTGTGATGCTGGACATAGTGAATCAGAAAGGGAAAAATGTACCTAAAATAACACATTTGTAATGCTGTTTTGTTTTGTCATCATAAGGAGCCATGAATAAATGTGTAATTTTAGCACATTGCCTAGTGATACTTCATTAAGTCCTATCTTATATCTGTAACATCATGCCCCTTTTCACAGAATACACAAAACTGACAAGATCTAAATTAAATTTAATTGGTCTTGTCTTTCACAAATCAAGGCAGAAATCAAACTTGCTCTTGTCGTACTGGCATGTTCGGTCTATTACTTAATTTGGAAACATTTGATTCTATGCAGTAATTTAATTGCTTATGTTTTCTTTTAGGTTTAGCTTTAGTTTGAAAAACTAGATTTACTTAAACAATACAACATGTAACAGAAATTTGATATGAGTGGCCATGTTTGCATGTAGCTATCTTGTCTGGGAACATGCCAGAGACAGACTGATGTCAGCGATGTTCTGCTACAACATTGGTAGAATCACAATATGCCCCACCCTTGTACATGGACATCATTGTGCTTTTACTTCAATGTTGTGCCCCCATCACAGCTGATGTCTTTAGTATTTAGCTTTAATGTGTTTTGTCTGTGTGTGTGCGTGCTGGCGTGTGTGTGTGTGTGGTGTGGTGTTCTGAACTTTTGAAAGTGTTTTCTTGTAGTTTTATATGATTGCTTGTGATTGTGCTAAGGTGAATGTAGATTGAGGTAAGTTAAAATAATCACACACAATGCAAGGGTGGTGCATTTTCTTGATCTGTAAGCTAAAAGAACCTGTTTTAAAAAAAAATAATAATAATAATAATCAAAGTCTTACAAGTGGCTGTTAAAAACTCCTTGAACTCACTTCTTCTCCTTGCTTTGGTGTTGCCATTCACAATAAATAATGAAGTGTAGTTAACCTGGTATATTATACCAATTTTAAACCAAAGCAATGGAAGGCCCAATCATTGATCTCCTTCATATCCCTTTGATTGCTTTGACTGACCATTAAAGTCTGATGTACTTTGGCATTGTCTTTAATTTCCAATTAATTCCATGTCTCCCAAAGTCAAATCATCTGCAACTAAATACCCATCATTTGTCCTCCTCTCTCTCTCTCTCTCTCTCTCTCTCTCTCGCTCTCTCTCTCTACCATATTATTTCCCTCCGTCCTGGCCTTGTAGTGGGCCTAGTGTAATTATAATGATGTTGTGTCTCTATTTGGGCTCTTTTGCTGTTCAACTGACTGGACAAATGTAACCTGTTCTCACTCGTTTTGCAATCCCCTTCTTCTTCTCTTCAGCTACTGTTGAGGCTATAGAGGCAGATGAAGGTAAATAGGTCTACAGCCCCTTCCCCTCTTTCTGTTGCATCTGTGCAACAGATAAAGGGTTCCACCGGGTTCATCCATGTCAATGTAGCTTGTGTAGTGTGTTGGGTGTTTGGCCAGATTACACTGTACTGTTAGTGTGCTGAGCAGAAGTAGGAAAAGAAAAGACGAAACACACAAAAAAGCTATGATTGTTTTAAAGGGGATAAAACCGTTCTGGACGACAGGTTTTGTTGAAAAATCTGTGATCAGTCAAATCACAGTAACATATTGCATCAGATTGAAATCACAACAGTTATATTTCAAAATATATTCCATATTGACAATAGTGGTGTATTTACAATAAGAATATATTTTCTGCAAACGCAGAGTGCTTAAATGTGGCACAAACAAGATTTTGGCCCATTCACAAGTTGAATTATTGTAAAATTGCATTTTCATAACTCTAAAACTGTCTGGACCCCTGTAAAACAAGGAGCTGCCCTGTAGTTGTCCTTTGTTCTTGCAAAAAAAATCAATTTAAATTGCTAAACATTAGCTCTAGACTCAAAACACTCACACATTTGTGGGTCTCCCTCAGTTAAAAAGAATAAAATCCTCAGCAAGAACAATGTCAGCTGCTTGCTAAATAGCAGGTTTGTAACTGCTATTTACATCCTAAGTGTTCTGTGGTTGTTCTTGAACATTTCTCCCTGAGGAAGAGGTGCCAACTGTGTTGATACTCTCATCCATTTTTTATTTCTATTTGTGGTTACTCTGTGACTGTGTCGTGTCCTTGTGTTTCTCTACTGCTAATAATCTGTCTGACCTCTACACAAATCGTGTTCATTGGACATAAGAGACCCTCTGCTAAATAACTGGAAAGTTACACAATTCACACACAAAAAAAACAGTTTGATCTGTGTATTTCCCTGTAGTTTGCTGCATGTTTTCAACAGGTGTAACATGGTTTCCTTTGAAGAGAACTCAACGCTGCATCAGAATGTTGATGCTATGGAAGCCATTCTGTGTGACCGGTTTCTGAAGCATGTGAAATCAAGCTAATTCTATTGGCTGCCAGTAGTCAAATGATGTGAAATGGTTCGTCGCATGACTACAAGTGGTGTCTTCAGAAATCGCTGTGTGTACTTAGCACAGTTTAGCCTTGCAGATCAGAAGAATCCTCAAAACAAACCTCTTATGATAGTTTTCTCCTAGCCATTAGTCCGCTAAATAGAGTAGGGGATTTTCTGGCCCAGTGTGTTGATTTCTCCTGCTTAGAGTTTGTTCAGTATGGAGTCTAAACTAGTCTACATACTAGGCCTGATTACATTCCAATGGTACATTCCTCAGTTCCACAATCAGTAGCCATGTTTCCATTGACACGTTTTTATCCGAATTAAGTGATATCGAATGAAAAATGCCTTATGGAAACGAATTCGAATGAAATTTCATTAAAATCGACTTAAATGAAATACGATTCGGTCTCATCGGATTTTCTCTTGATCGATATACGGCTAATGTGATAAAAGCTGATGGAAACGTTATTTGCAGAATAAATAATAAATTGCGATTAAGTTTTATGTACTTTTATGGTTGCAACACGTCAGAAGATCGAGTTCATTTCCGGCCAGTGTGTTTTGCGCACACATGGCGGATGTGAACAAAGACAGATGTTAGTGGACAAAGCAAAAAAATTTAAAATGCTTCAACCAAAGGGTTATGAACCACGATCTCCCAGAACTGATGGCGCTGTCGTTCCCACACCACATTCACCTCCGCTGTCGTCGGGCATTTACGTGCATCGGCATCATCATAGCAATGTTTATAGCGTTGTTTTTTTCTTAGGTTAGTTTTGCTTGTTTTTACGTGGCTTGGTTGAGTTCTAATGTATAATGTGGTCTGTTATTTCTGGTTAACAGACTGCGGCGCTGATAAGTATAACACACCGTTGCCATGGACGCAGTTCAGAGACGGAACAGACTATTTTCTTTAGCAGAAGCAATACTCGTTTTTAAATCAATAAACTCGTTTTTAAGTCAATATTTTGTGCCAAATTATTGATTTATTTATTTGGTTGATTTATATGTAATAAGCAGGATAATATATAGCGAGGCGGTTGTTATAGCGAATACAACCCCTTCAACAACCGCCTCGCATACATTATCCCATACATATGTCGCTATCTGCTGGCACATACCGGTAAGCATTATTAGGCTTCAACTTGTGAAATATTGATCATTTGTTGGTAGATGGCGCGATACGTTTTGTCTAACAAAACTTTGTTCGCAAAAGTTTGCTTGAATGTTGTTCGATTCAGCGCGAAAATGAATGGAAACACCTTAAAATGTCTCAAATCAATT
The DNA here is from genome assembly GCA_030378365.1 of Hybognathus amarus. NCBI lineage: Eukaryota > Metazoa > Chordata > Actinopteri > Cypriniformes > Leuciscidae > Hybognathus > Hybognathus amarus. The sequence goes on from JAQIUQ010005153.1 coordinate 138,250, forward strand.
CGATATACCAATCTGATCGCAAATCAAGCACCAGGCTTGCGTTTCCACTGCCGGGCCAGTAGCCCCGCAGCGCTGCCCTAAACCCTGCCCCCAACAAGGCTTTCTGGATCAAACGACATACAACCCAACCCACTTCAGCGTGTATTATGAATGTATTTATTATGAATGTATTTATAAGTTAGGAAGATAGCATGTATATTAACTCACCGGCCGTGGCAGCAACAGTGTTCCGATTGTCGCCAATACAATACAATACTGCGCCTGCAACTTTTTAATTTGTTCCTGAACTTGAAGCGTTGCTCGCTGAATGCTTAGCTTAGAAATTTCAGCATTGATGTATTTAATAACGTCCTCATTTCTTCACACGCCGTCACATTGACGTAGTACCCTTTCTTCTGCCCAAATGCTCAGAAAAGCTATGGTATCTTCGACAGACCAGTACATGCGATTCTCCATTTCGAGCAGCGATTATTTTGCACGATATAAAAAAGTGAAATGTGCATCTTGCTCCTGATCATAACGTTCCATAACACCGATAAACTCCGCCTTTTACCTTGAGCATGCCTCTAGCCCGTGCTGGCCCGCTTTGGCCCAAGGTATTCGACAAGCCAGAAATCCTGACCGTTGGCCCCGAGTAAGCCCCGATCAAGCCCCGGAAGTGACAGTGAAAACGCGACTGGCCCTGGCATGCACTAGTAGGGCTCGAAACGCGGTTAATATTAGTTCTACAGGTTCTTCAGTTCTTGCTCTTTAAGTTTCTCACTTCCTTAGAGCAGGCATCCTTTCAGTATGGCATAGTCGCTTACTGACGTTCACATAGCATCAACATTCAACTGTGTTCTGTTCTCACAAAAGGGAATGTCTCTTGTTTTGTCTATAACCCCGAGTATATTTTGTTCCCTGAGTAGTGAACGAGACGCTGTGTCTCGTGACCATAATTCCTGTCTTCTATTAGCCAATCAGAAGCTGATGATGCTTAATGTAGTTGCCATTTTATAGTCATGCCACAAGTAATTTTACGTCTTGTGACTACCGGCAGTCAATAGAATTAGAGTGATTTCACATGTGCTTCAGAGACCGGTCATAAGGAAGCATTCCTATAGGGCCTGTTTACACTTGTCCACTTCATGGGTTTTCTCAGATCGGATAGCTATCAGATTGTGAAAAGGCCAGGTGTAAATGCCCTGATCTTGCCAAAGTAAATTGCCAATTGTTAAATCTCTCAAACCACATCATGGGGTGGTCTGGGCTGCATTCCAGATGAAACTGGGCAAGTCTTTAATCTGGGCAAAATTTAAATTGTACTCCTCCCAAAATGTTAGAAAATAAACACGTGAGAGCATGTTATAGGCCATATGACATATTATAGCCAGATATTACGGTTCTACTGCAACACGCACCGCTGTAGATGAATCTCTTCAGCAAGCCCAACCCGCAAACTGCCACAAATAAAACAAAGTAAGTCGCAGACACTCAAAACACAATCATCTTCATTAAAAGTTGTGAGACTAAATGGTCTGATGCCGATCTCTCTTCAATTGTTGTCTTTGATCTTTAAATTAGCTGATGATAAATAAAATGCAGGTTATATCGTTTACATTTGCTAAGGTGAACTTTTTATATCCGTTTTGCAGAGATAAAATTAAATGGGCAAGTGTAAACATAACTGTTTTAACAAATCATATACTGTAGCTATCTGATCAGTAAAAACGCATTCAATGACCAGTTGTAAACAGGCCAATAGCGTCAACATTCTGATGCAGCGTCTCATTCCCTACTCAGGAAACAAAGGTTATAGTCATAATAGGACATTAGTTTAGCCCCAAGTTCCTTGTTAGTGTATATTTGTTAAGTCAGTTATTTATTTTGTGTCTTTTTTTGTCTTTTATCTACAGTTTTATTTGGTTATTCAAATGATTTCATCCTCTAGTTTTTCATTTATACATCCTCCTTGAACTTTTGTTTTTGAGAGTGGTGGGAAGCTCTGTTCTAGATAGCCAGTGAATGCTCAGGTTTGTGCAGGATATCTTGAAAACGTTCAGTGCCTACAAAGAATGCTACTTCATTCGAAGGCCCTCCAGAACCGAGACCACCCAGCACTGCCTCAGTAGTCCTACAATTGGTGACCAGTGTGGATATTTTGTTTTCTCTTTGTATATCTTATATATTGTATCACCTTGCTTCAAGAACTTTGCAAGAAGTTTTGCTTTTTCTCAATATTGGTCTCTCTATGTGGCATAGACATTGTGTGTGTGTATATATGATTTGTGAACTTGTTAGAAAATTGCAACTTAGCTTGAGTGAAACTTTCTGTTATTGGCGTACATATTATTGCAGTTCAACATTGAACAAGTACTATGTGAACTTCAAGCAGTTAAATGACTAAAACTCAGGAGTGTGTACATGTTGAACCATCTCCCTTCTTTTCTGCTACAGCAATCAAAGGTTTCTCACCTCAGCACAAGATCAGCAGCTTCGCAGAGGCTAAAGGGCTGGACCGCATCAATGAACGAATGCCACCCCGCCGAAACGCCATGCCCTGTGACGCCAGCCTCAACTCTCTCAATAAGGCTTTGTCGTCCGAGACCAATGGCACCGAGGGCAAGGCCAGCAGTGGCAGCGACAATATCCAGTGATCCTGCATCAATCCCGCATGGTCGCGTACAGCGATTAAGCCCCTCCCTATCTTTTTCCATGCCATATATGATGGAGGGAAAGGAAGAATTTGGAGTGTAGAGTTAGAGGAAAGGGAAAAAGAAAGAAGAACAAGAGAGATAAAGAAGAAAGGAGGTGAGGGTGGAGAGCAGCATTTAAACATAATTCAGAGTGACACTTTGGATATGCCTTTAATTTTTATTTTTTGGAGGGTGGGGCATAAAAACTATAAAAAGTTGAAGTGGGAGAGGGGATTATCTGGGTTTCAGCATAAAGAATTACAGCAGGTGTCTGAGAGATCATATGTGAAAAGGCCTTTACTTACTGGATATAAGATTTTTGTTTATTTCTCTTTTTGTGTGTGTAACTTCTTACTAAATATTGTACGTTTACAAAAATACAGCACTAAAAATGGACAGAACGTAAAAAAAAGTTTTTAACAAAAAGGGTGTACAAACTAAGTAAGGATAATTTATTGATACATTTTTTGCTACTCTTATAAACTAGCTCTATAGTAAATTAGGCAGTCTTAAAAGAATGTTGCAACATTGTTATAATGCCAAAAATGGAACGTTTTATGGTTTTGTACAGATTATGCTTACCTCAGGTTTCTTTGGTGTGTGCTTGGATCCTACTTGTTGTGTAATTGCAAGCTAGCTTGCTGAAAATGGATTTTCTTGAAGTTAAAAACTGGAATTTACATTTATCATTTGCATATATGTCTTTGTTTTCATTTGGTAAATCTGGGGGTAGATTTATTGTGGCTTGCTGGAAAATGTGTTTAATTTTTTTTCTGCTTTTCAAACGATGATATAAAAAAATAATAATAATATATATATATACAGTATATATATATATATATATATATATATATATATATATATATATATATATATATAAGCACCTATGTTCTGAAAAAAAAGAAAGGAAAAAAAGAGAAGGAAAGTGAGAGAAAAGGTGATTGATCTGCCTATGCATGTTTTATAAGACTTAACTAAGACAATTTGAATTACCTTGGCTGCCAAGGCCTGTTTTTACCTGTAGTGACCTTAGTGGACAAGTCCTGGAAATGTACCGCCATTCTTAGCTATTACGCTTGGAAAAGCTTCAGGCCTTTAACTTGTTTTGTAATCAAAGCATCTACTATTAATATGGATGAGGAATCATGGTTTTAAACAAATGCTTGCATGTAGAACAGTAGTCTGGATTAGCATGGTTAGATGTCACGTGAACTAAGTTTGTGCTTCTCTAATGTCAAACTTAAAATGCATGATAGCTGTTAGGATTAGATTATTTATTTTCTTTCTCTCTTTTTTTGTAAAGTTGCCACTGACAAAAGTGTAATTTGCATATTATTATTATGATTATTTCTGCTTTGTATATCACTTTATTATTGCTAAATACTTCACAATAAATAAACTCCTTCAATGTTTTTTTTTTGTTTTTTTTTTTTTTTTAAACAAATGCTTTAAGTGCCCAAGTAATTCACTACACAAAATGAAGCCTTGCTTTTATAATTTAACTTTCAAACTGTTGGCAGATGACGCATGCACTCGCAACTATGAAAAAAGGTATTTTCTATTACTGTTCAATAAAATTGTGCATGAAATTCAGTCTTGTCAACAGCTTATGTGAGTTTTTACTAAGTATAAATATCAAAGGATTGCAGACGTTCTTGGTGCTTTTGCCATGAAAGCATTTCTATAATGCACTTAAACTACTATTAACAATGCATTCATGTGATGGATTTTCCATCTGTCAAACAGAAGCAAATTTGGCTCAGGGTCCACAAAAACACTCCGAAGGCTTCAGAGCCGTCCCTGACCTCACTGAGGCTAAAGCAAAATTCTGGTAAAGGGACAAGTTCCGTATTTTCCACTTAAAGCTCTGTTTTAAGATTGTTTTTTAATGAAATTGAACGGTTAAGATTAAAATTTGGAAAACTCCATTGACTTGACTTGGACAAAAACTACGATAAAACCTGTTGGAAAGCATCTTTTACACTGATTGTGTGAGCATATCAATGAACACCCCGAGAACGATTGGTGAGTTAAAAGGGGGGGTCTAACTGCGATTTCACTTTTCTTTACAGTGTGTAATGTTGCTGTTGGTGCATGAACAGTATCTGCAAAGTTGCAGCGCTGAAAGTTCAGTGTAAGCAGAGATATCGTCTTTTAAAAATCAGGAAGTATAATTGCCTACAAAACGACTTCAATTGGGACTACAGCTAGGTTATGGTACGTCACTAACCTACTCATTTGCATCAACCCCTCCCTCCGGAATATGCAGAAAATGGCATGCGCATATTTCTGAGGCACGTCGACTCATTGAGGTTGTTGTTCACGCAGCTGTCAGGTCTTCTGTGTTCGGGCTTCCCATGGATGCTATTCTTCCTCAACAATGGATACAATTTATGTTTGATTATGTTCCTGAAAATGGTGATCGTAATCTAGCGAGTTTGACATCGGATTCAACAAGAAACTGTTACTATAACATGAAGCAGTTCCGAAGAGGCAGCAGTGTTGGGCCACAATCTGTAAGTAGGCTAAGACTTCATCACTTTAAACGTATTTGCATGTAAAACTCAAGACGTAGCCTTGTGTTTTATAATTATTTTTCAAATGCCAGCGCCTTTATAGCCACTACTAGTTAGAATATGCTATTTTGTGTCTACGACAAATGCGTACAAACATTATGGACCTGACTTTTCTATAAGTACTAATGTTTTAAACGTATTTTTCATGTATATATGCTTTATGACTTTATTTTCGATTTGATCAAGAACGTAAACATGCCAACGCTGTTTGTGTTTAACATTAGTAGCCAGTCAGTTGCTATTGATGCCAGTCAGACGCTATTGTGTAAAACAAATGTGTATAAAGTTAAAAAAAAAGCAAATTATCATTCAGAAACATTTAGTAAGAGCCGTGTGTGGTGAGGTTCTGTTTGACTCTCTTCATCGCAGCTTTCTCGGTCTGATTCTGCCTGAAACTGATACTGCAGTTCGAACACATCATTTACATCTGGACCGGAGCTCATGACATGCCAGTAAAGGTAATGGGCTTTAATCTTCCGGACAACGTGAGCGACAGTTTGGCCAATCACAACACACCGGGCCAATCACAACACACACCCCCAACTCCCCCCCCCCCCCTTTACGTCTAAAAATTCTCGGGCCAGTAGCATGTGTCCATATTAACCATTCTATCTCATCATAAATTATCTTAAAACTTTAAGTGTAAATACCGAGCTTGTCCTTTGAAGGGATAATCCACCGATTCTTTTTTTTTTTTTCATATTAAACTGTTATTCCCTTAACTAAGACGAGTTGATACATACCCCTCTCGTCTCAGTGCGCTCACACTACAATCCTCACTCCTTTAACTAGTACTAATGGAAATGTAATTCCTGATATCAGAAATAGACATTGTTACTAGAAAAAGTACATTCTTAATATCAAGAATTCACATTTTAAGTAGTACACATTTAATTTTTAATATCAAAAATGCATCCTGTGAATAATTAATAAAATGGCTTGCCATATAGCATGTCACTGTGCTTTAAATTGTAATAGCAATACTTGATGGTTCTTATTTATTACATTATTACATCCATATTGACCAGTATGTCCAGCCAATCAACATTTTAAATGCAACATAGCATACAAATCAACAGTCAATGTAATAATTGTCGTTTTGAAAGTAGTGCCATCACGCCCATATTGTATTGGTCAGATGTTTTGCTGCGCGTTGCATTTCGTGCACGCGCATATGAATGTATGTTAATGCGTGACTCTGATATATTTTCCGAGCTGCAGGTTATAAACAAACGATGTTGCCCTTTGTCGTTTATCAAACGACAAAGAGTAATATTAGCAACAACAATAAATTGTTGTTTTTCACTCTCACTTTTTTTGGCCATGAATATTGGACAAAGAAAAACAACCAAACAGGAAATGAGCACTTGGCAGCTCCATAACATAAGGCGTTTCCTTCGAACGACATGATTAATTTCTTTGATTAAAAATCTGGCAATACAAGAGGATGCATTTCAAGCCATTATGAAAACACCTTTGCTGAATAGGTGAAAAGGAAGTTTATGTGAGGTAGTCTGTTTCCTTTAAAAACAATAGCTGAACATAACATCAGTGGATGTGATTTTAATTTTCAGTCATTTATTTTATTATATATATATATATATATATATATATATGTATATATATATATATATATATATATATATATATATATATATATATATATATATATATATATATATATATATATATATATATATATATATATATATATATATATATATATATATATAACAAATTACATCAATTAAGGCCTGTAACATGATTTCATTGGAGTCTGACCTTGGATTATCTCTCATCTGAAAGATGTTCTTGTGAAAATATTAATATTGATGACATACATTGGACTCCTTATTGTACCAAATGAATTCAGGTTTTGCAGAGCATTAAATGTGTACTCCGAATGAGTGTGTTTTGAATTTCCCTTTCCTGTATTTTTGTGAGGCACAATAGAGTAGGAAGGAAATAGATTCTCACATCCTGTTTTGGGATAAAATGGTATTTAGAAAAGTTCTGCTAAGGAATCGACCTTGTCTTCCTAGGATTGGTGATGTGGCCATTTAATGGATTAAATGGATGGTTGCAGAATTGCAATCTTTGTTAAGCAAAATTAATTTATTTCTTTACTATATATTATCTTGCTTTGATTGGTTTGATTTAACAGTAAATTAATATTTTAATGAGTCTTTTAATGATTATGACACTAACAATCAAATATTTTTTAATATTTGCTGTTGCAAATATCAGCCGGTAATAACTGAACCAGCACAGTACAAAGGAGGCATCATTGGTCATACATTTCCATTAGGGCAAGAAGCGTAAAAGATATTATAGAGCAATGAGTAAAATGTGTTCTAATGATGACTGATAGGAAAAACGCCTATCTTACAAGAGCTGCACAAGAGATGACATTGATTAAATCATTAATAGTCGAATGAACTGTACTGTAGGAAATAAACAATTAGTAATTCAGGAAAATAAAACAATTTCAAAATAAGAAAATTTTATGTAAAGGTAGTTTGACTTTCCATTGGACTTTGAATTAGAACATTCAGTCAAACTTATAAGGTTCTAGGTGATTAAATGCACAATATGTATAAATTTTTACAAAAATATCCCAAAAAACACTAGACCAGTGTAATATAGTTTGTTGACTTGTATTTATATTATCCCAGATCTTTCCAAGAAAGTTTAAATCCAGAGAAATAAACTCTTTTACAGACCATTTCATTGGTTCGCCTTATCAGTGACGTCATACCTGCATGACCCTCGATTTCCAGTTTTATTTAGCAGAAATCATGGAAAAATCAAAGATGATTTAATAGGTATATTAGACAAGGGAACAGCTGTTTGGATGCATTTATAGACAGAAAACTATCCATCCATCTTCTTCCGCTTATCCGGGGCCAGCAGTCTAAGCAGAGATTCCAAGACTTCCCTCTCCCTAGACACTTCCTCCAGCTCTTCCAGGGGGACACCGAGGCGTTCCCAGGCCAGCCGGGAGACATAGTCTCTCCAACGTGTCCTAGGTCTTCCCGGGGTCTCCTCCCAGTGGGACGTGCCCGGAACACCTCCCGTGTTCATGCTCTGTCTTGATGCAGTGATTGACAGGGCAGGAAATTTATGTGTGGTTTGTGAAATATATAGTTACTGAAATAAGGTCATGAAACCCATACTGATGATTTCTTTTACAAGACTTTTGAAAAATGTATCACGTAGCCTAGAACCTTTGGTTCAAAACTGTGAAAATCGTCCTGCATAATCATTCAGATAAAACAATATAATGAGAAAGACAAAGACCCTTCCAAAATGGCCCTATCAGGTGCTATCAGGCCCTATCATTATGAGGAACCTTGCACAAAGAATAAGGGGAGATTTAAATAAGAAATTGCTTGCAGAAAATATGTTACAACACAACATAATCAAAAGATACACAACAAATGACAAAAAAGCACATTATTGAACACACTGAATTAAAGACAGAGACTTGAACAGTCACACATTTTTCACTTCACCATCTTCATGAACAGAGACTCATGTGAATGTTCAGTTCACATGAGTGAAAATCTGTCCCTGTATAAAAAAATAAATATAATAACATAAACCGGTTGTGAAACATCTCGGTTACGTATGTAACCCTCGTTTCCTGAGTAGGGAACGGAGACGTTACATTGGATGACGGAGAATGGGGGTTTCACATAGAAAGCCAATCCTCTTCAAGTATTAAAAAACGAGCCAATGGCATGAAAATGCCATGGGTCTGCGGAATTTGCATAGCGTATCTCCGCCACCTTGTGAGTATAAAAGGAGGAAGCGGACGCAGTATGTCTTCGCTGAGGAGCCGAGACTGAACTCAGGCGTCTACCCAGTGGTACAGCGGGAGTGGCAGGGAGACGTAACGTCTCTGTTCCCTACTCAGGGAAGGATGGTTACATACATAACTGAGACGTTCCCTTTCATAGTCACTCCGAGTTACGTCGGATGACAAAGAATGGGGGTCCCCGTGTAATCACGCCACCTTCACAGCTGTCTTCCAGTGCCTTGCGCAAATCTGAACCCCTGTCGCACTTAGCTTACCGACGAGGAGTCCTACTTGACAAAGGAATACCAAGGTACACTGGGGAGCATATCCCAGGGGAATATGCAGCAGTATGCCTACCGTAGGGAGGACTTATGAATACACATATGGCCCTGTGGGGCTCCATATGGAGGAACACTAGAGTCACCAATCCGTAGGGTGTCTAGTAACCTTAGCTCCAGGGGTGGCAAGCTGGCTTGCCGAGGGAAGACACATGCTCAGAGAGGCTTACAGTGGAAAATACACATGTGGAGGTTACTGACAGGAACCATGCACACGGAGGCACCTAGCCGACACCCAGGCAACAGACACTGGCGCCAGCGTCAACAGTGCTGGAGGACTCAAGGCTTCAACGGAAGCTCAGCTGAGGAAAATTCACACTTATCCAGTCCGTGGAGTGGAATGGCGAGCAAGCGAAGACACCTGAGCGGGCCCAGTACTGGCCGGTCTGAGCGAGTACAAGAGAGGACATAGGCTCCACTCAGAGATTATAGAATCTCGCGAATGTTCTAGGTGTCGCCCAGCCTGCAGCTCTGAGATGTCTGCTAGCGAGGCGCCATGCGCTAGAGCCCAAGAGGAAGCCGCACTCTGGGTGGAGTGGGCCATCACACCAAGGGGGCACGGTCGACCTTGCTGCTGGTAAGCCAAAGCAATGGTGTCCACTATTCAGTGAGACAGCTGCTGCTTTGAGAGAGCCCTTCCCTTCTGGCTCCCACCATAACAGACAAAGAGCTGGTCTGAGGTCCTGAAACACCGTGTTCTGTATACATAAGCCCGGAGGGCATGTACTGGACAGAGCAGTGCCAAGGCTGGGTCTGCCTCCTCCAGGGGCAGCGCTTGCAGGTTCACCACCTGGTCCCCGGAAGGGAGTGGTAGGAACCTTGGGCTCATATCCAGGCCCGGGGTCTCAGAATCACGTGAGAGTAGGCCGAAGAGCACCAGTTGACGAAGAGGTTCCACCTCAACGCATAGACGTGTCTAGTGGACGACGCTCTAGCGGAAGTGATAGTAGCCGCCACCACAGATGGCAGGGTACTCAACCTGCCTCGTCCCATCCAGGAGCCACACATGTAGCCTCCACAGATCGGAACGAGGGTGCTTCCTCAGAGGAATTGGCCAAGGAGGTGCTGTCGCGAGGAGTATCAGTTTGGAGAACCAGGTCTTGGTGGGCCAATATGGGGCGACCAACAAGACCTGCTCCTCGTCCCCCTTGATCTTGCAGAGAGTCCGTGCGAGAAGGCTCACTGGGGTAAACGCATACTTGCGTAGACCCGCGCGGCCAGCTGTGCGCCAAGGCATCTGTGCCTCGCAATGGGATGAGTCGTGGGAAGCGAACAGATCGATCTGTGCTTCCCCGAACTGGTCCCATATCAGCTGGACTGACTGGGATGGAGTCGCCATTCGCCAGAGACTGGACGGAACCGTGACAGCTCGTTGGCTGCCAGATTCTGCTATCCTGGAATGTAAATAGCACGAAGGGACCTCGGGTGCTTCTGACTCCATAAGAGGAGGTGGCGTGCGAGTTGCGACTCTTCAGCAACTCCGAGGCAATTGATATGCATAAGGCGCTGGGGTCCTGTCCAGGAACCTGCGGCTGCATGTCCATTGCACATGGCTCCCCAATCCGTGGCAGAGGCATCTGTGGAGACAACAACATGCCTGGAAACTCGCTGTAGAGGGACTCCGCCCGTAAAAAGCTGAGGTTCGTCCACGGGAAGAAGACAAGTCAGCAGTGAGTGTGCGCGCTCGCTTGTGAGCTGCGCAGACATGGCGACCGAGCTCTATCTCCATACCGAGAAAAGAGATCCTCTGCACGGGGCAAAGTTTGCTCTTCTTCCAGTTGACCCGAAGGCCTAGACGGGTTAGGTGCCGGAGCACAAGGTCTCTGTGTTCGCAGACCTGATCTCGAGAGTGTGCTAGGAACAGCCAATCGTTGAGATAATTCAGGACGCGAACCCCGAGTTCGCAGAGAGGAACAAGGGCTGCCTCGACGTTCCTGAGTAAAGATGCAAGGGGACAGAGTCAACCCGAATGGGAGAACCGTGTACTGATATGCCTGTCCCTCTAAAGCAAACCGAAGAAACGGTCTGTGTTGAGATAAGATGGAGACATGAAAGTACGCGTCCTTCAGGTCCATCACTGCAAACCAATCCTGGGTTGGTTTTCGAGTGCGTTTGGCCGTGAGCGTCATGAACGGCAGTCGGTAAAGAGTACGGTTCAAAACGCGAAGAACTAGGATCGGTCATGACCCATCGATCTTCTTGGGGACAATGAAGTAGGGGCTGTAAACCCTGACCTCATCTCGGCTGGAGGGACAGTTTCGATTGCACCCTTTGCCAGCAGGGTAGCAACCTCCACTCTCACTGATCGGAGCTTAGCCACCGACCACAGTAAAGCGAACTCCCCGGAGACGGGGAGAGAGACCGTGTGAATGTAGTACCTCTGAATGAGAAGTAGAAGAAGATTAATAATAAATAAATGAGGAGAGAAGAGCGCTGTAGTGATTGCTTCAACAGTGTATTGATTCTGAACCGAATATAATAAAAGCATCCATGTATAATAAATTCTCAGTACATGTCTCATTTTTCTTACACAGTGACTACTGGCTGTAAACGACATGTATAATAAATTCTCAGTACATGTCTCATCACACAATTATGTGTGGCATTTACAATTGACAGTAACACTCAAAACCTTTTACAAAAAGTAAGCACATTTTCAGAAAGAATATTTACCTTGACTGACAAAATGACAGTATGAAATTGATGACAACAATGGAGCTAAGATACATACTCATATCACGGTTACCCAATGTTCACAATAACATTAGTGTCTATGCATTTCCTAATATACAGTCACATACAAAACTAATGAAAATGAAATGCATAACTCAATTCACATACATAGTGTTAATTACACAACTATGCAAATTCAAGATAACTCATAAAACTGAAATATTCAAACAATGTTGACATTAATGACCGTCTCTTGTGTACAGCAGGCTAACAGGCTAACACGCTGACCGCGAAGGATCCATGCTAACCATGTGCTCCCTCGGGAAGGCTAACTCACGACACACTATAATCACTTAACTATAACAAACTACTTTCAGACTTTAAAACTCATCAGTATTGCATTAACAACGTTAATACTGAAAACCGAAATGTTTTAGATACCTGAATGAGAAGTAGAAGAAGATTAATAATAAATAAATGAGGAGAGAAGAGCGCTGTAGTGATTGCTTCAACAGTGTATTGATTCTGAACGGAGCAATCACTGGCGCGCCCCACATACCGGAGTGTGTGATGACGTCATCACGCTGGTATGCCAGACGAAAATAATTGAATTAACAAATGCACATAACACTCTTTTTTTGTTTACATTGCACAAATAAGCATTTAAACAGTATTATCAACATTAAGAAATTAACACTGAACAATTCTATAATGTATTTAAAGAAATTGATAAACATAAAATTCACTCTATCACACTCTCCCCGACAGGATAAGATGTCGTCCCGACATCTACCAATGCCCTTATAGAATGTCTATTTCTGATCATACCCTGTGACATTTACATTTTTTTTTTACACTTCCTCTATAATGACACCAAGTTCACATTTGCCAACAGTCATTGTAAACTGATATAGTCTCTCTTTTTTTTTTACAAATGCAATCGATCATACCCCATATGAAAAATATTTTCAAGTTCAACGGTTTCATCAAGTGTCCAAGAGAGAACAAAAAAACAAGTGTCCATTTTTAGTGCACAAAAACCCTTATAAATCCCAGGCTGAATGCCAAGTAGGAAATTCCCAACAAAAAATGATGATTCAAAGTCAGTGCAAAAAATGTTTCAAAAACGTATTCCAAAGTGTCCACTCAATGTTTTTATAGGCCTTGCAAAACAGTCCATGTCCTTTTGGCCTAGAAACAGTCCATTTTGTGTATGTGTATGCAACAGTTCTTTCACAGTCCATTTTGTGTATGTGTATGCAACAGTTCTTTCACAGTCCATTTTGTGTATGCTCTCACTCAAGAATTCAGTTCACACTAAGACACATATGGTGGTCTCTGAGTAAGGAAATGTAATTGGCACCCAAGGCATAAATGTAGGTGTCAACATGTGAGGGAAGTGTGGATCATAACCAGGACCAGTTACTTGCACTTTGTAACAGGTAGGAGTCCCTAAGCTATCATACGTGAACTTCTTTGGTGGTCGTCGTTGCCTCCCTGAGTACTGGTATTCTCTTTGCACCTCAACAGGTCCGTCACTTGACTCAATAGCCTCTGGTTCTTTTTCAGGTAAGTTTTCACGCACACTCGCTGGCTCATTTTCTATCTGACTTCCAAGCAGTTCAGGTATTGTCTCTTTCACAGGTACATGAGCAGGTGCTGGAACATCTTGTCCTGCCTCAGAATTATCTGATGCGTCCTGAGAAACAGGGAACTCGAGGGAAGGAGGTCGTATTAGTGCTTCCTCTTGTCTCTGCTTGTAACTACTTGGACTGTTTTCTCAACTGACACGGCTCAACTGGTACATAAAACTCAGAGTCACTTTCACTTTCCAACTCATTTTCTTCCATTCTGTTTACAGGTACACATAGGAGTTCTCCTGTGGCTGTTTCTGCTTTGACTTGGATCCCAGCTTTGGATCAACTTCGAGAGGCAAGTAATCGCATGGCATCAGAAGGTTTCTGTGTAATACTCGTGACCTCCCTTTTCCTCCTTCAGGTTTTATCTCATAAATCGGCACATCCTCTGCAACTCGGCGTACAACAACATGAATCTGTTCTTCCCAATAGTTCCGAAGTTTAGGCGGTCCTCCCCTCGGAGTCAGATTTCTTACAAGGACTCGGCTTCCAGAGTCAAGGTCGGTGTATCGCACTTTTTGATCATAATTTCTTTTATTCCGCTCACTTGTCTTTTTTGCGTGTTCTCTAGCGATGTCTTGTGCTTCTTGCATCCCTCGTTTCCATGTCTCCAGGTACTCACTTTTGTTTGTGGGAAGGCTGTCTGTGTTAAGTCCGAAGAAACATCAATGGGAAGTCTCGGGGAACGACCAAACAAAAGGTGAAATGGGGAGAAACCAGTCACTTCACATTTTGTGCAATTGTAGGCATAAATCAACTTGTTCAGTGAATCTTTCCAATTTGATTTCTGTTTGTCAGTGAGAGTTTTCAACATTTGTAACAACGTCCGATTTAATCTCTCAACTTGCCCATTTCCTTGGGGGTGGTAGGGAGTAGTTCTTGATCCAGTGATCCCACAATACTTTTGCAGTTGCCCAAACAGCTGATTCTCGAACTCTCCCCCTTGATCATGGTGTATTCTCACAGGGAACCCAAACTTGAGAGCAAAGTCATTAAAGAGTTTGTCTGCCACAGTTTTACCAGATTTTGATGTTGTTGCATATGCCTGTGCGAATCTTGTGGAATGATCGACAATGACAAGGATGTATTCATATCCTCCTTTGCATTTTTCCAAGTGAAGGAAGTCTACTGAGACAAGTTCGAATGGGCAAGTCATTGTGATTGGCTTCAGAGGTGCCCTTGTTTCACGGCATGGTTTCTTTTGCTTAATACAGGAGCAGGTCCTCAACACATAATGCTCAATGTCTCGCTGCATGTGGGGCCAAAAGAAGCGGTCTCTAATCAAACTTGTGGTCCGATCAACACCTTGGTGTCCCATTTTGTCATGCAACTCCTCAAGCGCAATTTTCCTGAATCCTGCCGGCATTACCAGCTGAGTTCTCTGTCCTGTTTTCCTTTGCAGAATACCATCCCCATCCAGCATCAGCTTATCCCACCCTCTCATTAAACTTTTAGCTGCTGAGCCCGCAGACCTCCACTGCTTTGAAGAAGGCTTCACTCCTGACTCTAAGTGATGAATTACCACTCCTATGTCTTTGTCTTCCCTTTGAGCTCTTCTGATCTCTTCCTTTGACAGGGGTTCTGATGATGCTGTACTGGTCTCTGCACATGTTGGTGAACTCTGGCAAGCTACAGCAAAGGACCATGGTATCTCAGATTCAGACTGAACTTCAACTGCCTGTATCATGGCTCCTATAGAATCTGATGAAAGCTCCTCTGTGTATTCAGGGACATTTTTTTCTGAGAGTGTCGTCAACCTGGATAATGCATCGGCATCGATGTTTTCCTTTCCAGGCCGATACACGGATCGTGAAGTGGAAATCAGAAAGCTCCGCAACCCATCGGCATCCCGTTGCGTTTCAGCTTGGCGGATGTCAAAACATAGGTGAGAGGATTGTTGTCACTGTATGCTGTAAATGTGGGCGCATAGTAAAGATAATCTCTGAATTTTTCAGTGATAGCCCATTTGAGAGCCAGAAATTCCAATTTCCCACTGTGCAAATGGTAATTCTTTTCTGCTGTTGTTAACGTCCTTGATCCATAAGCAATCACTCTCAATTTCCCCTCCTGGTGTTGATAGAGGACAGCTCCAAGTCCCTGATTCGACGCATCGGTGTGCAGTACAAACGGCTTTGTGAAGTCTGAGAACCCCAGCACAGGCGGCTTAACCAGACAATCGATCAGTTTTTCAAGCGTTTCCTGGTGTTGCTCCGTCCATTCGACCAGCTGACTTGATGGAACCACATGACTCTTAAGGTAAGTCCCTCTTTTTCCTTTACCTTTTGTCTGTACCTTGTTGTTGTCACTTTCAACAGGTCATACAGTGGGCAAGCAATCCTTGAGAAATCTTTTATGTAAGGCCGGTAGTAACTCAACAGGCCTAAGACCTTCCTCAACTCTCTAACGGTGGTGGGTCTCTTTCCTTGAGTGTTGTCACTGCAACAGTATCTGCTGGATCCATCCTGCTCCCTTCCTTTGAGACTATCCTCCCCAAGTAGCGGACCTCATCTTTAAACAACTCACATTTTTTTTGGCTTCAGTTTTACCCCATGTGACCGCAGCCGCTGCAAGACTTTTCTTACCGCTTCAACGTGCTCGTCGGAAGATTTAGTGAAGACAAGGATGTCGTCCAGGTAGGGTACACAAATGTTGTTCGCAGTCCTTCCAAGCATCCTTCCATGAACTGCTGGAATGCAGCAGGTGCATTCATGAGCCCGAAGGGGATACGGACCCATTCATATAACCCCCATGGTGTACAAAAGGCTGTCAACGGTCTACTTTCTGGTGCCATGAAACCTTGATGGTATGCCTTTCCTTGGTCTAGTAAAGAGAAACATCTATTCCCTCCCAAGCCATCCAGTATGTCCTGTACTCTGGGGATTGGTTGACGGTCAGGCACTGTTTTCTGGTTGAGGTCCCTGTAATCAATGCACAACCTCAGACTGCCATCTTTTTTCTGACACACACAATTGGGGACGAATACGGCGAATGCGATTTTTCAATCCACCCCTGTGCGATCAAATCATGGAGATAATCTTTCATTTCTTGGTACAACGGCTTCGGGACAGAGGTATACATTCGCACAACAGGTGTCTGATCTGTTAAACTGATGTTCAACTGTAAATCTTTGACACATCCGATGTCATCATCTGATTTTGAAAAGGAATGGCATTCTTCCTGCAGCATTCGTCTGACTTTCTGTTGCTGCTCCAGAGACAAATGACTCAAGTCCACAGGTGGGTCCCATCCTCCTTCACTGTCAGTCTCACACTCACTTGTTGGCTTTGCACTTCCATTAACACAGGCTGTTGTTACACAGGATGACGCTGTTGTTGGTAACACTGACTTTATTCTTTGTACTGTCCCCAGCTCAGTCTTTCCTCCCAGAAGGATATCGTGTTCGGTCACATTCTGGACACTGATTTGGATCACAGGTCGGCTCCTTTTTCCAGAGTCAAGAGTGTTTCAATGGGTTCCAGTCCATCAGGGTACTGTGGATTGACAGATGGTTCAAACAACACAACACTATCCTGCTTCATACATGGTGCTTTTACTTCGACACTTGACCTGCATGATAGTATGTTTTGGCACAGTCACATGGTCTCTTGTCGTCTTAACCGAATACTCACTTGATCTTTCAGCTGTCACAAGGTTAATGAATGTTTTGACTTTACTTCTCCTCAAACTTGGAAAGGCACATCTAACAGTCTTTATTCAACAGTCCTTTGCTCACATCGCACTGCTCACTCATTTCACTTTGTTTCATTACCTGTTCGATCACATTGTAACCAATGATGGGCTTGGAGCAACTGCTGGCCTTTAAGAACGAGTACAGGAATGACTAATTCTTTCACTTTGTTTGCAGGAGGAGCCAAATTGAACGTGATCTCTACCCATCCTTCATAGGGCATGCTGGAGCCATTCGCTGCAACAAGATTCAAGTTATCTGTGGCCTCTGTCACTTCGGAGACATCTCTCACCTTTACTCCAGGTATGTACTGATCCTTCCATTGTCGATCTACAATGCACACTTGGGACCCTGTGTCCCACAATGCCTCTGTTTTGTGTCCGTTCAGATAACATGTCACTAAGCATTGTTTACCAACCAGGGAGGTCACAGGCGAATGTTTGTTGACTTGACACTTGGAAATTAAATTACACTCGTAGGGGATGATCTCTGGCTGTGCTCCGATATGCTGATTTGGATGCAGAGGGGACAATTTTCCTTGCTGGGTCACTCCCTGCCCCGCGGTGGCAACCCGTCCTCGTTTAACTGAACCCTACGCTGTGTTTGGGTACCTTTCGCTTTGCAACCCGCTAGGAAGTGGTCATTGCTGCCGCATTGATAGCAATGGGTGCACGGGTCCATCGATCTGACTTGCTGGCAATGAAAGCATTGTCTTGCCCTTAGAGGGGCGTGGCTGTCGGTAGGACTGGAAATTTTGCGACAGTAGTGTTGTGGGGTATGGCTGTGACTCTGCATGAAACTGTTGTGGATAGAACCCTTGAGCTGCATAATGAGATGACTGGGCTGGCTGGGCATACTGCACTGACATTGGACTCATATGTTGTTGATGCGGTTGTTGGGTGAAAGGAGAAACTTGAAAGGGGTATGGTCGTTGCTCACCTCTGTTTTGACTCTGCCTCCAGGCCTGGATCGGCGGCACCTGATTCTCCTCTGAGATGGACTGATGAGCTGTTCTTAAGGTTGAGATGTCATTGTTGACAGTGCAGCATTGTTGCGGCAGAGATGGAGGTTGCTGCATTGATTCCTTAATCTGCTTGACTTCATCACTTAAACTTTTCAACTGTGACATCAAATCAAACTTTGGTTGCTTTTGCTTGCCTTTTGAATGCAAAGTTGGTTCACTTAACTGAGTAACATTCACAGTGGCGCTGCGTTCACTTTTCCATTTACTCTGTCTCTCCGCCTCGTGGGAGCATGCAACATTCAGCCTTTCCAACAGTGTCTCGTCTGTGACCGTGATATCTGTCAGGTATGGTTGGAGATCACTCTGGATACGATCGTTTTGTAGACCTGTTAACACAGTATGAAGAAACATATTCTGCACCAGTGCTGGGTCATATTTCAAACCCGACTCATCCTCTTGTGACGCAAAGAGAATTTTCTGCCTCAAGTTAAGCACACGGATAAGGAAACTTTGGGGTGTTTCTTTTGCACGTTGTGATTCTGCAGTAAGTTGCTTGTACAATTCGGTGGCATTTTTCTCTTGGTAATGGGAACGAAGAATTCGCCTCAACATCGGTAAGGTCAAGTCAGTCTTCCCTTCCAAGTAGCTACGTAATTGAAGACCTGGTGTAATGGCTCGGATAACTGAATCAACAATCTCTTGCTCTGGGTAACCCTTACTCAGTCCACTTTCGATTTGGCGTGCCAGACTCGAAAAGGTTAATCTGTCTCTTTGGCCAGGCTCTCCAATAAAACCAGAAATCCTAAACTCCCTGTGCCACACAGCCGGTATTATTTGTCCCTGAGGAGGAAGCAAAGGGTTAACTGCTACACTGTCTACTGATGCTGGCTGCGGTCTCGTACTCTGTGATGCAGTCGAATTTGTTTGCACAGCAGGAAGTGAATCAGCAGTTGTACTATTAATTTCTCCAGGTTGTATGACATGTTCCCTTCCTCCTGAGCGGTCTCTGAACTGGATTTGGCTCATTCACATTTGCATCGATTAGCATCATTTCACTCAATTTCTCATTTATGCTGAGTAGTTCAGCCATGCCCCCATCCTCAAGTTCCTCTAGCTCACTTCGTAGCAGATGACTACTGAGAAGACTAACTAGGGAAAGGCGTGTGACATTCACTTCTGGTTGAATTCCAAGGAACTGGCTCAGTTCAACTAACTTTCCTCTTGGCAATGTGCACAGTCGCTCACCGATTTCTTCTTGAATGCTTTGCAAGGCATCCATCTTTGATGCAATGTTTCACAGTCTTGCGTGTACCCTTTAACTTCTCTGACTTGACTAAACTGCTCCTGGTGTTTACTTTACCTCAAGTGCACACTCCACTCAATCAGTTCCGTCTTGTCACTTCACTCAACTAATACACATCTGGGTAGTTAAAAGATGAATGTCGCTAGGCGGTTCCCTGCCGGTCAAGGTGGATATCCCGTCTGACAAACATCCCAGTGGTGCCTCCAAAATTGTAGTACCTCTGAATGAGAAGTAGAAGAAGATTAATAATAAATAAATGAGGAGAGAAGAGCGCTGTAGTGATTGCTTCAACAGTGTATTGATTCTGAACCGAATATAATAAAAGCATCCATGTATAATAAATTCTCAGTACATGTCTCATTTTTCTTACACAGTGACTACTGGCTGTAAACGACATGTATAATAAATTCTCAGTACATGTCTCATCACACAATTATGTGTGGCATTTACAATTGACAGTAACACTCAAAACCTTTTACAAAAAGTAAGCACATTTTCAGAAAGAATATTTACCTTGACTGACGAAATGACAGTATGAAATTGATGACAACAATGGAGCTAAGATACATACTCATATCACGTTACTCCAATGTTCACAATAACATTGTGTCCTATGCATTTCCTAATATACAGTCACATACAAAACTAATGAAAACGCAAATGCATAACTCAATTCACATACATAGTGTTAATTACACAACTATGCAAATTCAAGATAACTCATAAAACTGAAATATTCAAACAATGTTGACATTAATGACCGTCTCTCGTGTACAGCAGGCTAACACGCTGACCGCGAGGATCCATGCTAACCATGTGCTCCCTCGGGAAGGCTAACGCACGACACACTATAATCACTTAACTATAACAAACTACTTTCAGACTTTAAAACTCATCAGTATTGCATTAACAACGTTAATACTGAAAACCGAAATGTTTTAGATACCTGAATGAGAAGTAGAAGAAGATTAATAATAAATAAATGAGGAGAGAAGAGCGCTGTAATGATTGCTTCAACAGTGTATTGATTCTGAACGGAGCAATCACTGGCGCGCCCCACATACCGGAGTGTGTGATGACGTCATCACGCTGGTATGCCAGACGAAAGTAATTGAATTAACAAATGCACATAACGCTCTTTTTTTGTTTACATTGCACAAATAAGCATTTAAACAGTATTATCAACATTAAGAAATTAACACTGAACAATTCTATAATGTATTTAAAGAAATTGATAAACATAAAATTCACTCTATCACACGAACTGAATCGCATAGCCGAAGCCTGATCGTTCGGTCGACCCCGAATCGGGACAGATTGGGAGAGTCTAGCCAAGCTCCCAAAACTGATCCCAGTGGAATCATCCGAGCCACAGACATCAGCCTGCCCCGCAGCTCTATAGGTCCAGCCACCGGAGTAGACAAGAACCTATGGCATTGGAGGTGCTTCTGGGGTTCCCCGCCAGGAGGAGGTGCTGTGGGGACACATAAGTGTTGCCACAGAACACTCCACAGGGGGAACCCCAGTGTACCCTAGAGCTCAGGGCCGTCGCTAGTGGGGTGAAAGGTGGTGACAATTATAGGGGCCCCCGCTGACCAGGGGGCCCCACAAAATCCAACAGTTATACTATTTAAGTTATACTATTTGTTGTATACATAATATTTATATTAGTTGTATGCCTGAGATTTAAATCAAAACCACAAAAACGTTCAATTTGGTTAAATATTTTTCCAAATATCTGCTTCTCTTACCTCCATAAAAATGGTTTAGTCCGACCTAAAGTATTTATTAATTATTCAGTCAGAGTCAGTGACAAACATCAGTTGGACCCAATAAAATTGTAAGTCCCACCCCAGCTCGTGAACAGAACCAATCCGAGTTGAGGCGGCAGCCTGAAGTTAACGATGAACTTGGTGGAAGAGCAGGAGACTGACTGACTGACTGACAATGTCGGGGAAAAGAAAACATAAATCAGGTACCAGAAAAGACGAGGCCAGAAGAGTGGTTGTATCCCAGTTGATCAAGACGTTCTTAAAGACTAGTTATGTGTTGTTATTTTGCTGGGAATTTGAAAACTTCGGTCTAACAGTCTGCCGTGTACAGTCATTTTTTTTATTATCGGTGCGCGCCACAATCGACCGAATGATAACGTGGTCTAAATTCCTGTCTTTTTACACTATTGTAAATCAGGGTTCCAGACTGCGACCATTTTTTGAGAATGTACGAGTTAAAATTTTATGTGGTCGCATATGTGCGAGTGGAACGCTCGCCCACCAGAACGCCGTTGTATCCGCTGCTGCAGTCCGTAACTTATGTTCAACATGAACCCTCAAGTCATCCTTGGTGTATATTATGACTACATTATGAATCCATTTTCCAAACCGTGTTTTTGACTTATCCTGAATCACTATCGGTACGCCTGATAATTAGGGATGCATCGATATATCGACCACATATCGATATCGGCCGATAAATGGTCTTTTTTGATGTTATCGTTATCGATCCGATAAGAAAATTGGGCCGATATATCAAAGCCGATGAATAATAGATTATTTACTTCAGTTGAGAGACGCGCGCTGTTCACCATAACGGTTCTGAATGATTGGATTCACTTCAAAAAGAAAGATACAGTTCAGTGCAACATGTGCAGCACAAATCTGTCACATAGGCTTCATAACATTATAATAAAAACACGCATGCAAAAGAATGTTGTGAATTCTTGTTCGCCAGTGTTTCAGCGCGACGAGCCCGTTGAGGCGGAAAGACGCGTCTGTGCGAGTTAGCCTTCATGACAAGCACAGTCAAGTTCTCTTGAGCATTCGCAGCATTCTGTTCCATTGTAAGTTGTAATATGTTTATTTTGTGTATGTAGGCTTATATATCTGATTAATCTAATATAGGATGCGTTTGGTTGAGTTAATGAGCGCCGCGCGCTTCATTGTATACCGGTGATCCAGATCATCTTTAGCATGCGCGCAGCTCACCTCAAACAGCAATGCACTTTTATAACTATAATTGGGAATGTCATATACATGCCATTATAATGAGAACACTATTGTAATAAAACGTTGTGAATTATCTGGGTTAAGTTGCCGTTTCAGCGCGTTGTTGTGGAATAGCGCGTCCAGAACAGGGATTAGCTTCACATTATGACAAGCACAAGTTCGATTGTGCATTCACGTCCTTTTGTGCAGATAAGTCGTAATATAAAGCTGATGTAATATAAATATCTGATTAATCTCACATATCATGCGTTTCGTGGATTTAAACAACCTAGAAAAGTTCTTCAGTTACCCGGTGCTCCTTCTCTTCAGCTTCAGCGCGCGCAGATTAAACAATGCAAAACATTAAAAGCTATGATTTGCACTGTCATATAATTATATTCACCATTGTAATAAATTTGAAAATTCTTTGGGTTTGCATTCTTCAGCAACCGTCGAAGTTGATTAACCTTCTAGCAAAGCGATTCAGTTCCACGTTCGTTATTCTCTTCAGCTTCAGCTCGCGCAGATCACACAGCAATGTCATTTGAAACAGTAATGCTATTAAAGATGTTTACTATTAGGCTAGCCTATGTAATATTAAAATTGTTTAATTGTTTTTTTTTTTCAAAAACATTGCGTTATAATAAATAACAAACATTATTTTGTTCTCGTATTATTTTCATCAACGACATGGTTTGATTAAAATAATTTCCTTATTGTCCGTGCAGAGGCGATTCCATTTTATTGATCCATGGCACATGCATTTTGTTTTTTTATATGCAGCCCAATGTTAGCCTATCTAATGACTTGTTTGCAATATTTAGGGGGCTATTTTATTTTTTGTTAGGCAATAGATTTTTTGATAACACTTAATAAGGTCTCATTTGTTAATGCATTAAGTAACAGAGAGCAATAGCCTTAATTGTTAATGTATGTTCATATTAGTTCACAGTGCACTGACTAATGTTAGATACAACTTTCTTAAAAATGTCTTATAAAATTGTTGGTTCATGCTAACTAATGCTACCAAAATTAAACCTTATTATAAAGTGTTACCATTTTTAATAAAGAAAGTTGCCCAGTGTAAAATTAATTTTAAAAGTTAAGGAAGTTAAGGAAAAGTTAAGGAAGCTTGGTTATACTGTAGTATGTTTGATTTATGTTAAAAGTGTTTGAGACAAGGCTTTTAATTGTGAGCCTTTTGTTTATGTATACAGGCTATCAAAGTATATAAAAAAATTAATTTTGATTTATCGGCCAATATATCGGTTATCGGCTTTCAAATGTAAAGAATTATCGGTTATCGGTATCGGCCAAAATGTTCATATCGGTGCATCCCTACCTATAATAAGTGTTTATATTCGCACTATTTTATCCCGGGGTCGAACTCGGATGCGGAGTTGCCCAGTGCATTTGTGACTCGCCATTGACATTAATGGAGAGAAGTAGCTCCGGCTAAAGTGTTCTTCCGCAACAGACGTTCAGTTCATTGATCTGACGAACGTAGACGTCACGTGCATTGCGTGAACAGAAAAATCTGTATTAGCTTTTATTATAATCCTCTAATTTTTTAAAATGTAATGCATATATTTGAATGTTTAATGATTGTTAAAAGATAGAAAAGATAGATAGATTATGATTCAGATGTAAATGGATAGATTGTATATATTTCAAATGTAAAATGCTTAAAATTATAAAAATTACTGTCCAAAATCCATGAAAATCCTGAAATTTGGCTATGATAATTAATATATTACAGGTATTTATGCTGCAACCCAGAAAGCCTTTGCTAGCTTTGGTCCATTAAAACCACTATTCATCAGCATGCATTGATTAATCCCATGGCATGTAGCAAAAAAAATAATAAATATATAATATATATATATATATATATATATATATATATATATATATATATATATATATATATATATATATATATATATATATATATATATATATAAGATACTGGTGGAGGGGGCCCACATCAATATTTTTTCAGGGGGCCCCGAATCCCTCTAGCTACAGCCCTGCCTAGACTGCAGCTTCTACGAGGGCAGAGAGAGGCGGAAGAGGCCACTGAAAAATTCTTCTTCTTATTATTATTTGTATTATTAATGACGCTTATTGTTGTTTAGAAGAAGAGAGTCATTATTATTATTTGTTTTATTATTATTATTATTATTATTATTATTATTATGTAAAAGAAAAGGAATGTATTTTTTATTATTTGGTAACACTTTACAATACGTGTGCACTAATATGCATTAATTCACACTTAACTAATGCACAGATAATAATGAGTTAATGTATAACTAATAAAGAACTAAATCATTAATTAATGATTACTGCATCAGCAACTAATAAAGAGTCTATATGATTAATAGATTAAGTAATACATGAATTGCTATTCATTCAATGTGTCATTGTGTATTAATTCCTTAATAACATATTTTTTTAACTAATAGTGTAAATTAATGTGTTAATTACCACAATTAGTCAAAGCTATGCACTTCAACTTCCAGTTTTCTGCCTTAATTAATCATTAGCTAATGATTTGCAAAGGTATCATTATGTTATGACTTTACTTGCTGAGGCACATCATTATTAACTAGTCATTTAGTAATTGTAGTAATTTGCACATGAATTTGCATTAACAATTAATTAATTAATCATGTATTAATGCATATTAGTGTACCTGTCATATTATCTGGAAGTTGAAATACAAGGCTTTGGCTCATTCTGGTAATTAACATATTAATTAACACGATTCAGTTAAAAAATGAGTTATTATGGAATTAATCCACAATTACATATTTAATTAATAACAATTCATGTATGAACTAATACATTAACCTTACAGACTCTTAATTAGTTCCTAATGTGGTAATCATTAATGAATAGCTTAGATAATCATTAGTTACACATTAATTCAGTATTATCTGTGCATTAGTTAAGCATGAATTAATGCTTATTAGTGCACACGTATTGTAAAGTGTTACCTATTATTTTTTCATTCTAAATTATTTTTTGGTCATTGAAAGCCTTTCATTACCGAACCCAGTCCATGCGCACCTGCCAGGGATAACCCTGAAACGTCAGGGTAAAGCACACAGGCTGTCAACTGAAGGAATACATATGCTTACAAATCAATTGCTTTGATAAAGTCACACAAATTAAACATTGAAGTCCATGTTGCACAAAAATAAACACTGAAGTTTATAATTACTATTTTTTTTAATTATTTTTGTTGTTGTTGTTGTTGTTTTGTTTTGTTTTTAACAGTGGGTCATATCATATCTTTTAGTTTGTCAGTGCGTTTTGTGGTTTTAGGATTTGTTTTCTGCGCATTTCCGCACTAACTCAAAATGTGCGTGCACCACCTCCTGAGTCGTCCATATTGATAAATCGCCATGTGTTACGCTGGAAATTTGGTATAGCCTATGCACTTTTGATAAATGAGGGCCATTGAGAGAGACAGCAGAACACCCTCATGTTTATTTTCTTTATTTTATGAGAAGCACAACATTTTGTTTTTATTATGAGTGTAATACTTTTTTGCACGGATAAGAAAAAAGTGAGCTGGTCACGCCGGCGTGACTGTCAACCCCAGAGGGTTACATCCTGGTAAGCATGAGGCCAAGAATGTTCTCTATTTTTAAAGATTTACTCAAATCCACAAGCAGGACAAGCAAGCAGTTCCAGACGTTACATAGTTGGCAGCAGGTGCAACACACTTTCTTCACAGTTTTTAGGTTCCTTCTCAATATCCCTCCTCGTCTCCTTGCCACTCCGTCCTCCATCCTATGACCTGGAAAGCATCCAGCCAGCCATCTTAAAGGACATCACAATTCACTAATTTCACCACGAGGATCGAGGAGTGAGGAGGCTTCCTGAGGAGTTAAGTGCCAGGATACACAGGTGTATTCTTTGCAGAAGAGATTTATTGACTAAACAATTTATATATACCACACATCTCAATATTTCAACAGGGTATCTTGCTTTATTATTTTTTATCATCAATTTCTTAAATAACCAAACTACATTTTACATTTATTCATTTAGCTGACACTTTTATTCAAAGCGACTTACAATTGCTATATATGTTAGAGGTTGCACGCCTCTGGAGCAACTAGGGGTTAAGTGTCTTGATCAGGGACACATTGGTGTCTCACAGTGTATTAAAACCCGGGTCTCTCACACCAAAGGCATGTGTCTTATCCACTGCGCCATTACCACCCCAACAAATAATAAAACATAAGGGCAGATCCTTTGAGTGCAGCTGATGACACTATGAAGTGACACTCGAGTGATCAAATATTCTCATGTTTTAAAAGGCTTTCATTCAATTCCTCTGTCCTCATTTTCTTTCCTTGCAGCCTTCCCTCAGATCCTACAGCTGAGAGGAAAGGAAACGAGGATGCACAAATAAAAATTGAGAGGCACCCTTACTCTATACCTTTAGCTAACATATGGACTACAGTGCCATCTCCTGATAAGTACGCAAAAGTCTTGGTTACGTACAGTATGGTAACCCTCGTGATAAGAGTCAGAAGTGATTCTGACAAATGGGGTTTGCTTGAGTAGGATTCTACTTCGAGTGAAAATAAAACAAGCCAATGCACATTGGCATGCAATAATTGCACCATCTGCGCAAGCATATTATAAGCAGCAGGTGTGTTCCGCATCCTTGTTTTTACGCTGAGGAGCCGGACCTGTGACTCGGCCATACAATGGAAGCTCAGCAAATGTGGCGAGGGGACTCATGTTTCTGTCCCCTCCTTGGGGACATGGCCTGGCCGAGTGTTGGGCAGAGTAGGTAGACAACCAGAATAAGACTTTTACCGCCGCCCTTCTGCTGCGTCTGAAAAATTTGGGGTGTATTTGCTGCCTTTTGCCGCTAAGAGGCGCTACAATCACATACTTTGAAAAGTGT
This sequence comes from Hybognathus amarus, assembly GCA_030378365.1. NCBI lineage: Eukaryota > Metazoa > Chordata > Actinopteri > Cypriniformes > Leuciscidae > Hybognathus > Hybognathus amarus. Next base: position 165,826 of record JAQIUQ010005153.1, read on the forward strand.
CAGTTTATACTCTCTAATCCGTCATGGAAGCTCATCACATTGAGCTCTTCCACAAGTAACTTAATATTAACATATATAAGCTGCACAGTGTCATTCACTCAAACATTAAACAACAACAAGTTATTTCAACAAAAATACATCAAATGCAATGTGTCACGCAGGGAATTGTGGGAATGTCAATTTACGTTTTTTCACTGTAAATTATACAATGAGTTGTTCATTTTCACTTTCAAAAACTGTAGAATTAATGGTATTTTACAGTAAAATTACATGAAATTTACCATTAGATATATCACAGTTATTTACCGTATATAGTAAGGAGGCTCTGTTAACCAATTAACAGTTTTTCACTGTAGCATTTTTACAGACTTTTACCATTAAAAATCATGATTATTTTTTACAGTGTTACTACAATATCTAATATTGTAGACGTCAGTGGGCAACAGTTTTTCTCAGGGAGTGTAGAAATTTTTTTACCCTGTCCTTGATCCGCTTGCCATCACTGATAGCCATGTGTGGAAATCTCTGGGCAACTGAAGTCGTTATAAAGTGTCTTACGTTCACAGGCAGTCTACATTTGCCTCTTGAACCATCCCAGTTTGTTGTGGATTCCCACTCTTCGTTAGCCTAGAAATCTACGACGCACCCTAGCGGCAGCAAAAATTATTTTGCCGCAAAGTGTGGTCTAGCAACTCTCCATAGATGGTTTAGCTGGAAAGGCCCAACTCTGGCCGGGCCAATCACATCGTGTATAGAGTTGGCGGGCGGGCTTAACATAATGACGACAGAGTTGAGACGGTAAGAGCAAGCTCGGACATACTTGGTTTTAGTCGTTCATCCTCGCGCTGTTACAAAAAAGCTGTGGCAAAACGATCCGCAGTCGTGCTGTGGCGTCGAGGATAAAGGCTTTACTCCGTGTCAGCGCATGCTCTGATCGGTATAGGTGCACGGACCTCTCCCGAATCATCTCAAGCAAGCACTACTCCGCCTCCGTTTCCCTCGTAAGCTGATATTATAGTATTTAAACATTCTCTATGATATTATTTTTTTAATGACGCACTGTCTCTTGCTCTCTCATACACACACACACACACACACATATATACTGTCTTTCTCTCACACACATATGTAGCTAGTTATAAACTCTTTAGACTTTTAATGATTAGTGTTTTATTCTTAAAGTTTGTGGGTCGTGTAAAAAATCTCTTATTTTGGGGATGGATTCCGGGAAATCTCCCTTATTTTCAATGTTCTATGTTGACAGCTGGACTAGATACGGTAAAAGTTTAATAATATATCAACTTGCTCCGCTGAGTATGTCACATTCTTCGTTGCTCTGATTGGCTTTAGCGCTATCCAATTGCGATGCAGAGAGCATTTGAAAGACAACCGTTTATCCCGCCCCTCGGATTGAGCCCTGTCAATGAAGAGTTTCCAGACCTAACATCTTGATGTAGGTCTGGCATGCCAGGCTAACTCTTCGTAGATGTACATGGTAAATTTTGTTAATATCAGGGGCGGACTGGCCATCTGGAGCACCGGACTGGGAGTGTTTTGTGTGCATGCAAGTATCTTGAAACACGCCCCCTTTCACACATTCAGTCTCCTCACTCCCCTCGGGAACCTGACGATCAGGCTCATGCTTTCCCAATGACTTACCTTCAACTGCATCATGATGTGCGGCAATAGTGGCAACATACACTTTGAGGGTGGAGGGAGACAGCCTTTGCACCAGCCCAACTTGCAGGAAGGAAAGTACGACTCTGTACAGAATGTACCTGCTCAAGTACAAAATTTGAGCAGGTCTGGCTTTGGACTGAGTGGCTTCGATGATGTCCGTACTTCCCACTGCAGAAACATCAGATGCAGGGAGTTTAGCCCACACCAAATGTTCAGACACAGAGTACAAATGTCGCAGAGTAGCTCCACATCTGTCTGAGCAGGACAACAGAGATATTAATTGGGGCAAGTTATCTGCTTGGGCGCTACTTATTGGGGACATGATATTTTGGCTCCCAACGATGTCCTTCATCTGTGAAATGAGCCACTTGATGGCATTACTGCCAAGGATCATGTCATCGGTTTGGCCTGGCACCACTAGAACAGGAATTATCACCTTATAGCCATAAACTGATGCAGTGAGGTCATACATGGTGGAAGGTGTGATCAGATGACCCCCACAACCAACAATAAAAAAGTTCTCAGCATTTTTCATTTCAATGTTAGGAATAGACTGTGAAAGTTTTGTGTGGGCTGTTTCACTTAGAGTGCACGCCATAGAGCCACTATCCACCAGTGCTCTAAGAACATGACCACGATCAGTAGACACCTCGGTGTAGAATAGGCTATCAGTCTTTGAAAGTCTTTGTAGGCCTTGCACAATCAGTGTTTTTTGTAATGGCACAATGCTGCTGTAGGCGTGGCACAATGTTTCATAATCATTAATGTCTGTCAAATCCAAGGTGGGAGGCTCCCTCACTTGATCTGCGCTGTCCTCCCCTGTGCGCAGATCATTCAGTTTCCCTGCTGAAAATGTGGAGGAGGACGTCTCCCCTCCGGGCAGTTGCATCTTGAAAGGCCAGGTAAGTGACACAGGAAACACAGTCTGTTCTCCCGGCAGTGTGTGAGGGCAGAGTGTGAGCTGTCATTACATATGGAACATGGCATGTCTCTTAAGCCCTCAATCTGAGGAAGTCTGATGTTGGTATTTAGTTTTCTATTGGCTTGAGCATAACCTGGGCCCTGAAGCAACACTTTCTCTAGCATTCCAATCAACCTTTCTAGAGTGGAAGTGTCTTGACTTATAGCTGGCTTCTGTTCTGGGACGTCTGAAACTAATGGAGTGTTAGGGCTAACCTCAACTTTGTTCATGCTGATTTGTCTACTCCTCTCGCTAGAAGACCTGAGTCCATTCTCCAAATGGTATTCATCTAACACTTCCTGAACCTCACGAGCTGACCACTTATCAATCGTCTTAGACCTAAAGGTAAGAGCTAAATCTCTACTGGCGCAGTGTCTGTACGAACATACGTGTGACTTCAACACTGGGGTTGTCAAACCTTTTACCCTGCTCTCTGAGGCAGCTAGCAGCATCATCAGCAGCTCTGTTCAGTCTAAGCCAGTACTCATAGGGGTCCTCTTGTTCATTTGGCAGGGTAGAATAAAAGTCAGCAAGGGGCATTGAGGCGCAATGGCTTGGGCCAAAATGTTTGCGCAGGAGCCCGTAGATGGCCTGTGGGTTATTCTGGACATCAATTTCACCATTTCTTATCTCAAATCTCACAACATCCTTCGTCTCTGCCTCTCAGGTGGACAATAATTTCCTCAGCTTGATTTTCCTACTGAATATCGCTTTTTCTAATGTAATTCCTCATTAATTCCTCCCATTCATCGACAGCCAGTGCATCTGTACTCTCTCCTTGGAAAACTGGTGGGTCTTTGACTCCTCTCCAAGTGATCAACTGGACTTGGGACAGATCTAGCGTGTTGACGGGGAAAGAGGCTTTTGTATTGCATGTTTCTTCATGACTTGCATGCATATTAGCAGCAGGGCTAGATGTGTTGAGTTGTGACATAATGCTATCAGCTAGCTGCTTCCCTATCTGCTGCAAAATGGTGGTCATTTGGTCAACCAGTCTCACATCTTCCGGTGGAGGGTTAGGAACTGATGTGCTAGTGCACTGTGGTGGGTCTAACTCAATCATAGGCTGATTTTGGGGTGCCACTACATCCCTATGTCTAAAAGGACTGTGAGCAGAATCCTCAACAAAATATGTTTGATCCCTCCCTAGATGGTCACCCAGTGAGAAATGAGCAGGTGTGCTATGTAGCCCTCTACCAATACCTAGAGGAGTTACTTCAGGGGTAGTAAATTTACTGAAACTCATACTAGAACTCTTACTTAAACAAAATGACAAAGTCAATTTGAAGTCAATATGGCTGTTAATAACTAAATAAACCTGACAGTCAAATACAGTGATGGAAGAAGTGCAGCTCCACAACGATGCAGCGGCAAGAAGACATCAGTCCCGGTCCGGCGTAGTCATGGACGACGAGTCAGCGGCACCAGTGTGACCTCTGTATAGTGTCTTCTGCCGGATAAAGACTCTCAGATCCCATCAGGTTTGTGGTAACAGCTGGTTAATTCCACATCTGCATTTATGACGGGACAACAGTTTGAAATTCACATGGACAAACAGCACATGCTCTCAATGAAAAAATCCTCCATTGCTTTTTTTGGATTACTGTATGTAATACACTCTCAAAGCTCAACATAAAAGTAAAGTACAGTTTGTCATATTGATCGTATAGTGGATTTGAACTCATATAAAGTAAATAAATAAAACACACCAAATTGTCCCTCTTAATCTTGTAAGTAGAAAACTAAATAAAACAATGTAATTATACAGATTTCCTACAGTTACCTTTCCATTTTATGTTCACAGTTATGTGTAAACAATGATGTAACTGTTACAATACAACATACAAGAGGCAAACAAAAAGCAGAAAATACCTCAATCAAACATTACAACATTTTATAGCAACATATGGTAACATACCTGCATTTATGACAAGGACAACAGTGTTGAAATTCACATGGACAAACAGCGCATGCTCTGTTTGGAAAGACGACATCATGTTAAAGTTAGCTAGCTATGAAGAGACTTTCAATTGGACTAAAAACACATATCCAGATGGTTGACTTTATAAAAACATGGCGAAATTAATCAACAACACATATTATTCAACCAAATAATTATATTCTAACTTTTACATGCTTCTCAAGTGAGTTAGCATTGTTTCAGTCCACGGACATTCACAGAAAATAATTGCACACCTTTAGAACGTTCTCAACCAATCAGAATCAAGCATTCAACAGCCCTGTAGTATAAGTGATAATAATCATCATGTGCATGTTTGTCAGTGATTTATTTATATTAGGTTATTACAGCATTTAAAGAGCACAGACGTACGCAAAGGAGGTGCATGTGAAACGCCCTGTAAGACATAATTTTCCTTTTTAGGAAAAGAATCGAAAAAGTATCAATCTCGATTCTTAATTGGCTTTGGTATCGTGACAACACTAATGATTAGATTTGTTTTCTTAAATTCCATATAATATTGTGTTATGGGATCAAATCACCTGGATATTTAGAATGAGAACATACAAACTTTGGCACACAGTTCTGATTTAGAATGCAATATCTTTTTTTTTACAAGATGGGAAAAGTTGTATTAATTCTTGTTTACTTGTGTTAATTTAATTTATTTTTTATTCTAGAGCATTTAAAGTGCTTCTTAATGATTTTTTATTTATAACACATAAGTTAATTTATTTATTTTTGTAACCCATCAGCCCTCTGTCTAAATAAAGTAAAGTGCCAGAGGAAAAAAAAATGTGTAAAACTAGCCTGTGTGCGACTTGGTATGACTTGATGACCAAGTTGTGACTTGACTTGACAAAGACTATGACTTGACTTGACTTGACACTTACAACAGAATGACTTGACTTGACCAGACTCTAGTACATTTCATTTGTACTGTCTGGCCCCCCTCCATTGAGAAACGTTTCCTTCCTTGTAGGCGGGTTCACTGTTAAAGTTCAAAACTATTGGATCTGCCCAGAGTCACTCAGGATCTGCCATAGCCAATCGCTAACGTGTGGTCGTGAGTGACGTATATCATGCGCCGAAACGGCTGGAAACAGCAAGTCCGAATATCAGAGGATTATGTTTACAATAGATGTTTTTAGTTCAACGAGACCTGCAGGTTTTGTTAATCTAGGAACAACTATTAATTCGAAATGTATATTTGACACGAAGGAGAGCGATGTATTCATTCAACGGTCATATTCATTCAGCCGTGTCTAATCATTACAAATATACAGACGCCGCTGCGGTCATTTCTGATCTGCCGCAAATGCTGTAACAGTTACACTGAATGATCTGTATATGTGTAATAAATAACAACTTGTCATATAACATCTTATTGTTTCTTAATTAGCTTAATTATGGTCTTCAAAGTATGTGTTTGTACCATAGACTGTGGTTTGTACATTTTTATATGGCATTTATTAAAACAAATTAACCATCTAAAACTGAAAATATGGTCTTCAAAGTATGGGTTTTCACATTTTTATTTATGACAATTATTTAAAAAAAAATTACAACCAATTTGTATGATTTACAACATGTAAAACTGACACAACAACCTCCTGCGTGAGTAGACAAAGGGGCAAAGTGTTCTATTCATCACAAGAATCCCTAAATTTACTGTTGGGAATATGAGCTGACATGACTCCTGAGTGCATATTCAACAACAGTTTAGCAGCCAGGACTCAGGGCTTCCGAACACCAGGCTACAGCGTCCGTTCAAAATGTCACGGTCATCGTGCACACCGAGCGCTGCCCAGCACGAACTTCCAACCTTTCTGCCTCCTTCACTTGATCCTCCGTTAGTGCAACAAGAGGTGAGACGATAACAATCCGGCTTTAAATTCTGTATATTCGGCAGTTTCTTTTCCAACAACGGACCGAATAGCATTTCTCACGTCTTTCTCCGCTGCCAAACTCAAACTGACGCGCGCTACATCAACGTCATCGTTCTCAGCCACTCCCTCTATTCGCTGATTGGTCCTACAAAAAATTGATTTCTGGAAACCTAAGGCTATGGAGCGATCCCAGACGTAGTACTGAAGGAAAATGAAATTGAGCGGAAGTGCGTAGGAGGGCGCAGCCAGGCTAGTGACTTACTCCCATCTCTGCAAAATGCTACAGAATTATGAAACTTTTCTGAGCTTCATCTGACCGGCTGAACTCAGTACCTTGTCTGATACAGATCACTACTTTCTTTGTGTAACAAAAGCTGGAAGTTAGCATTCTCCAAATCATTTGTGGCAAAGACAGTTGCTCCACACAGGGTAAAACTGAAGTGATTCTGTTGACCTAGTAAGTGCTTTTTCTGCCAGTGATTATGTTCAGTGGTTATCTAACTCAATGGGTCACGCCATGTGCAAAAATCGTAGAGACTCTTTTGATTGGATTCTGGTCTAAGTTTTATAAGCTGATAAATGTGGTGGTTAACTTTGCTCCATAAATTATTACATAATCTTGTATTACCAGTCAATCTCGCTAGGTCTGGTGCATCCACACAAACTCTCGTGACCAGCTTAGAGTGGGGACATTTAAGAATGCTGTCCGACTTGCAAGGTCCAGAGCTAAAGCACCATGGTGATTGAGCTTTTTCCAATGCTTGTTTAACACTCTGGAACAAGCTCCCTGTAGCCTTCCAAACAGCACCTTCTCTCTCTTTTTTTTTTTTTAAATATGCTTGTTTTTTTTGTTGTTGTTTTTTTTATTTAAACGGTTATTCCCTTAACTAAGACGAGTGATACATACCTCAGTGAGAGGTGTCTTATATATATATATATATATATATATATAGACTTTTTTTTGCAAAACATTCAGAGATGATATGTTTATGACATACAACTTTGTATACAATATACAAAATGTATTAACAATAACTGTATGTTCAGTGTAGTTAATCAAGAGTTGAAAACTAAAAAAACAAACAAAATGAAACTTAAAAAAAATAGAGAAAAATATCATAAGATATTAATCTATACTAATTTACATTGTACATTTTTTTTCATGTTATGTTAAGTTTTAATAGCTAAGAAGGCAAGAATAATGGAAAATATCAGATCTCTGCTTCATGGTGCCTTGCCCTGTCTTCACCACAACCAACTCCCTGGCCCAGTCACATCCACTGCAGTTGGACATGGTCTCCTGTTGTTACTCCGAAGTTGGTTCCAACAGTCCCCCACAGATGTCCTGTCACTGTTTTTTTCATTGGCCATTTTGTTTGGACTGTTCCTTCCTCAACCTTTCTTGTGCTGTGCTCGGTTAATAAACATCAACCTTGCTTATTCTGTATCTGGGTCCTCCCTTTCAGGTCTCCTGACAGAAAGAAAGTCTAGAATCACTCTGGAATCACACCCTAAACAGTTAAATTACTTTAAGTTCTGTCCACAGCAGTGGGCATCATGCATCAGAGAGTTTACCTAATGCTGCCTAACTTACTTAATTTTAACACAGCTAGAAAAAAAGTAGAACACTTCTTTTGGATTTGTATAAAACACTAACATAGACTTATAGAGAAGTTCCTATCAGAAAAAAGGAATTTCAGCCCTTAGCAGAGTGCACACCAATACTCAAACACTACCCACTTCCAAACCCACGCCACACATCACCCGGTTCTTGTCCTCCACCCTCAGTAGCTGTTGTTTCCTGTACCTCTTTGTCTAAGGGAAGTACTGAAATAAGGCATTGGAGTAGCTGGATACACATCTCTTTCTCATCACGTTAGTGCTCCGTTTAAAGCATCACTCCGGTTTTCTGGTTGTTTTTTTGTAATTAGAGAAAAACAACACCATGGTTAGAATGATTTCATTCTTCATCTGTTCCTGTATCCTCCTCCACTGGACAGGTAAAATAAGCTTTTCCTTTAGCATGCTGTAAACATCAGTGGGTGTTTTGAAGTGTCATGGTGGTTTTGAGTTTGATCAGCTTTTATATGATGATGTACACACAGGGTCTCTGAATTATGGTCTTTCTTAATAAAATTTGCTAATTATTTGACATTATATATAAAACTAATTTATAAATATTATAACATTTTGTATGATACAAAGTTTGTTGTGCTAATGCTGAGCAGGGTTCATATTTAATGTTTCTCATTATTTATCCATGTTAAATTTAGGGAAACACTTTAGAATACAGTATCTTACTTACTGCATAACTAATAAGGAATTATTGAAGAACTAGTAGGTAATTCTTCATTAACTACCTTTTTACTGCTGTTAACTACTAAGGAAGATGTGTTAATTAATCAGTATGAAATACAATTGTATGATTGTGTTAAGTTACAGTTAGTTAATCAATAACTAATGAATTCTGTCATATATCCTGTAGAACTACTATTAATTATCTATTAATTAAGGTTCAAGAAAAATAATTAAAAAGTAACTAATGAACGGTCATACAAAACTAACCTCAGATTAGTTTTCATATTTTATATACAGTCCTGTGTGTGTCTGTTTTCCTCAGCATAGAGTGCCATTGAGTAAATTCATGTATTTTAGGCAACAACTGAGGGGAAGTGAAAATATAGGAAGCTTATTAGATATTAATAAATAATTATTAGATAATTCTTCAGAAATTATTTACACCCACCTAAGGTATTATAAGGAATACCTGTTCAATTTCTCATTAATGCAAATAACCCTTTTACATGGCAGTTGCTTCAATGCATTTAGGGGTGTGGTCCTGGTCAAGACAGTCTCCTGAGCTCCAAACTGAATGTCAGAATGGGAAAGAAAGGTGATTTAAGCAATTTTGAGCGTGGCATGGTTATTGGTGCCAGATGGGCCAGTCAAAACAGAGAGTTTTCCCAATCTTCTCAGGGATTTTCACATACAACAATTTCTAGGGTTTACAAAGAATGGTGTAAAAGGAAAAGCATCCCGTATGCAGCAGTCCTGTTGGCAAAAATGTCTTGTTGCTGTTAGAGATCAGAGGAGAATGGCCCGACTGATTCAAGCTGATAGAAGAGCAAATTTGACTGAAATAACAACTTGTTACCACCGAGGTATGCAGCACCACTCATCTCCACTACAAATAGGACAGGGCTCCAGACTAACTTTTTTTATTAGGAGCGCTGTTGCCCTTGACTGAAAATTTCAGGAGCGCAAGCAGAAAATTTAGGGGCAGACCTTAAATTAGCTTGCAGTGCAATTATTCAAATTTCCCCAAACATAACTGTAATACTGACTAATTATTTAATAATAAATAGACTTAACGTACAGATATTATGATATGTTGTTTTATTTTAAGTTCATAGGGCTCCAGACTCAAATTTGAGGGCAGCATCCCCATGAGAACTCATACTGATTTCTAAATATATATATATATATATATATATATATATATATATATATATATATATATATATATATATATATATATATATATACAGTATATATATATAATTCTTGTAGCACTGGGGCTAACAATAAATCACTTAAGCTTAATTTAGGGTGTATATTAAATTAACTTTAGTTATATCATTATAATGTCTTAATATTAATTCAATAAAAACTACAGTAGTGAGAACATGTATATTAAGGAGTGAAAATAGCCAAGAAACATCCTACTGTTTACAATGATATTATTATTATTTTTTTTTTAAATAAGTGTTTAAATAACGTGTCATCGGGGAGTTCCCTGATGAATTGGGGATCACGCTGAGGGAGCCTTATTACCTCTGATAGAATTAAAAACGAGCCAATAAACAATCTTTGCATTTCCGCAAGCCGCCTAACAAGCACCGATATAAAAGCGGAAGTTAAACATTGCATAGACGCTTTCTGCTTCTGAGCCTCTCAGAGCTTCACCCTGCCTGGTGAAGAAACGTTTGGTGTGCTGGTGTGACGGTGCTTCCAGTGATCCTCGTCTCAAGTGCAGCACAGCGGTTGCAGTTTCCGGCGGTGTCTGCGGCAGAGATCCTCTCGGCGCTTCGGCACTGGAGAGCAGTTTCTTTTTTGTTTTCTTTTACTGAAAGAGCTCCACGGTGTGTTCGCGTCCTTTTCAGGATGTCGACTCACCTGTGCGCTTCTGGATGCGGTCGATTTCTCCCTCAGGCTGATGGACACAAGCACTGCTTCTCATGTCTGGGCTTAGCACACGCTGAAGCGGCGCTCTGTGGATGAGTCATATTCTCATTGCGGAATATGACTTTCGCGAATGCTACTGTTCGAGACTGAGATCCCTGAAAAATAGGGCAGTCCCTTCAGAGAATCTTCGATCAGTCTCGTCTGCTGGTTCAGTTCAGCAGATGGCTACTTCGGTGATTCCTGTTGGTGAGCGTATGAGGATTACTGTGAGAAATGCGACAGGTGAAAGATCCTGTCGGGCGCCTTACACCTCTAGTTGCACGCTGCCATCGGTGCTTCCGGTGGAGCGGCCGGAGCCCCCTCGGGTGGTTCCGGGTGTCTCTTTCGGCACGCAACCTGAGGATCAGATGTCGATCGCAGCATCGGAGGAAGAGCAGTCTTCTGGCGAAGACTCTGCGGCGCTGCCCCCTTCGGGTGTGGTGGCGTCATTGGAGCCTGACCCGGAAATGGCTGCTATGCTCAAGCGGGCGGCTGTGAATGTCGAATGAGTTGAGGAAATCTTGGTCGGCTCAAGCCCCTGCCCCTTTTATCTCAAAATGTATTGTGCCCTTTTCTGATAATTGTAAATAATAATAATTATTATAAAATATTATAATAAATAACAATACACTTACTACACACCCTTGCCACTAACAATAATAATACAAACAAATATTATATATTTTTTTTTGGCGGTTTGGCGGAGAAGTGGTAGGCGGAGTTTCCTTTGCAGCGCCTCATACGCATTTAACGCACTACGCAGCAGTTCGCGCGAGTCGCTTCAAACAAGCAGCAGGTAACGTTTAATACAGAAAATTACATTTATCCTACCAACACCATGCTACTCTAAAAGTTGCGGTAGCATGCAAGTTATTCTTAACTATAATAAAAGTATAACTCAATCCATGGGCGTCAGTTTGAAATGTGCTGGGGACAGAGACGTATTCGGAAGGGCATTTTCAAAAGTGCTGGGTACAATGATGCATTCATTCTTGACTTTTTTTCTTTTCGAGTAGGTCATGTTTTGAAAGACAATGTCCTGTAGCTTCCTGATGTACATACATAAAAATGAGCACAAAGATGTGATATCTGGCCAAAAATGTGTTGGTTTGGGTGTAATTGGTCGTACAATGAGAGCAAATATATTGTTATTAAATTGAGTATATATAATATATACGCCCATCATTACATGTGTATAGTGATGGTCCAGAGGTAGAATTTTTGCCTAGCGTGTCGGGACTCGGGAGGTTGGGGTTCTAATCCGCGCTCGTAAAGTTTTTTTTTTCCCCTCATCAAAACCAATAATGTTTATCAGTGGTTGTATTGATATAATGTTTATCAGTGGCTGTATGTTTTTTTATGAGAGGAAAAAAATATACGAGAGCGGATTAGAACCCATGAGAACCAGGGACACGTTAAGTGCATTTTGATTTGTGATTTCACCGGAACGAATCTCTGCAACGGATTGCAGCCCTATTCGCACGGGATTTGTATTATCTGGTGACCTGTAGTAATTTGTAATAATTGCGGAGTTTGTCTGTGATCTTAATCCCGTGCGAATCGGCCATGTTTGTAATTTGTAAAGTAATAATTCCCCGCAAGTTACCTACTATATTTCGCCGAACATCGAGGTCCTGTGATAATATTAGTCCCGTGCGAATTGACATCTCGACTCGATCTCAGACGCATTCTGATTGACAATGTCATTTGTTTTTATCCAAGGAATAAAAGTGCAAGAGGAAATACATCTAGTTAAATTAAATCTTAAGTCCATGTCCAACTCTAAATGTATTTGATTTCATAGTAATGCTTTAAGGTTCATTTGTTCATTACTCATGAACTAACATGAACTAACCATGAGCAACACATTTGTTACTGTTTATCTTAGTAAATAATACAACTGTTAATTGTTTATTCATGTTGTCACAGTCAGTGCATTAACTAATGATAACAAATACAACTTATTTATTTTAATGTTTTAGTAAATGCTGAAATTAATATTAACTAAGATTAATACATGCTGTAGTGCCCTTAGTGCCCTTTTTGGTCCCTCCGCCCCTGCCCCTGAGGGGGTCTGTGCACGCCACTGCTGACGGGCACGCAGCTCTCCTCCACCTAAGAGGGTCCGAGCGGCAGTGGATGCTGTCTCCGAGTAGCATCGCTCTCGCTCCCCTCATCCCAGTCTGCAGATAGCAGCGAAGCTTTCTCGGTTGTGTCACTCCGGTCAGCGGCTGGGTCCAGAGGGGTGGAGACCAGCTCACGACGAGGCAGTGCCTCGTGCTGCGTCTCTTCCCTCCCCTCACCACGGGGTGGCCCGCAGCAGAGAGCCCACGGGCTCTGTCTGCCATCTGCCCTCCGGTGGAAGCAGGTTCCTGGCGAACTTCTTGCCCAGACCCCGTTTCCAGTAGCTACATTGCCAGAACTCTGCGCCAAATCTGAATGTTTCTCACTGGATCTCGTAGTGATGATTAATCATTCAATTAATTATTAATTCTGAGGTGAATTCAATGGATTTCTTCACTGGATCTCCCAGTAACAGTGTCGCATGATCGAGATCGGCCCGCGACTGACAAGTTCGGGGCTTTATTTTACTCTCAGTGGTTCGGGGTGCTGCTCAATAGATGGTCATGAGAAAGGCTATGCGCTCTTCTGTCTATTATTGGTCCAAACTAATAAATTAAGCATATATGTGTAATGTATTTTCGTTCCACTTACATTTTGTTTGCATTCGCTGCTAGGTGAACGAGTCGATAGATCGCTTATTGCTCAGAAGCACATACAGTAGCAGGTTGTGATATTTGTCTCCGTCTCCTTCCCACAGACGTTTACGCGCGCTATTCTTGTCACGGATTCATTGGCACGCCCCTTCCACGCTTAACCATGTGTTATAAATTTACTGGCCGCACATGTGCAACTGGATGTAAAAATCAGTTGCACACTCTCAAATTTTGGTCGCAAAATGTGACCATTTGGTCGCAGTCTGGAGCCCTGTAGGAAAAAGAGGCTACAATTTGCAAGAGCTCGCCAAAATTGGACAGTTGAAGACTGGAAAAATGTTGCCTGGTCTGATGAGTCTTGATTTCTTTTGAGACATTTAGATGGTAGAGTCAGAATTTGGCATAAACAGAATGAGAAATATGGATCCATCATGCCTTGTTACCACTGTGCAGGCCTACTCAGAGCTCGTGGAAGTGCTTTCGAGTCGCTACGAAGAAACTCGCCATCGACTGGCCTGACGAGCCCCGTTGGCCTGACGAGCCCCGCTGGCCTGACGAGCCCCTCTCAGCCATCCAAGCTCGACAAGGGATTTCTCAGTTACCCTAATTCTAGGCCACAACGGAGAAAACTGCCATTTTTCAATGATCTGCATCAAGAGATTTCCAGATCCTGGAAGCAGCCTTTCTCTGCGCATCTCAATAATGCCGCAGCTGCTGATTTCACCAACCTAGTAGGTTCTGTGGAACAGGGCTATTCCGCCATTCCAGCGGTTGAGGATACTTTGGCAAGCTATCATCCTCGCCCAGACATGTGGAAGCTGTACGTTTGGCCGATCAGAGGCCGTCGGCATTAGGTTTTAATCTCCCAACTGACGTTCAGGAGACCATCGCTAGTGCTAGAGCCCTTTTTACAAGGAGGCTATATTCTTCCAAATGGAAGGTTTTCGTGACATGGTGCTTGGCACATGATATGAACCCAGTTAACTGCCCTGTCACTTCAGTACTGGAATTCCTGCAGGAGAAGTTTACCTCCAGGGCAGCTGCTACCACTCTCAGAGTCTACGTTGCAGCTATTGCAGCACATAAGAGAATCAGACGAGATTCCCCTGGGTAAACTGAGGTTAGTTTCGGCCTTCATGCGTGGGGTTAGGCGCCTGAAACCAGTTTGCTCCCCTAGAGTTCCCTCATGGGACCTTTCTGTCGTCTTAGAGGGTTTGACGGAGGCCCCCTTCGAACACTTGGAGTCAGCTCCCGGAACGGATTCTGACTCTTAAGGTTTCACTTTTGCTGACTTTAACCTCTTTGAAGCGGATAGGGGACTTACAAGCTCTCTCTGTAAGCGAGTCATGGACTTTAGACTTTGCTCCCGGTTTAGTCAAAGTTTCCTTGAGACCCAGGCCAGGTTATGTTCCTAAGGTTCTCTCCACAGCGTTCTGCTCTCAGGTTGTTATTCTTAATGCTTTCCACCCTCCTCCTTGTTCTTCTGAGGAGGATAGGAAGCTTTATTTACTCTGCCCAGTGCGGTCTTTGAAGTTATTTGTAGACCGCTCCAGCGGTTGTAGAAAATCTAACCAGCTTCTGGTTTGTTTTGGTGCTAGCCGCGCGGCTTGCTCAGATCCTCTTGCAAAGCAGAGGATTTCTCACTGGGTCACAGAAGCTATCTCTATGGCGTACGAGGTGCGTGGTTTGCCTTCACCTCATAGCATTAGAGCACATTCCACCAGAAGTGTGGCTCTCAAGCTGTTTTTAGAGGAGTTCTTTTGGAGGACATTTGTGTTGTGGCCGGCTGGTCCTCGCCACACACTTTTGTAAGATTCTACAATTTGGATCTTGATATGACTCCGGGTTCCGAGGTTCTTTCTGTTTGAACCATTCATAGTTATTGTTTTATTGGTACCAGTCATGGCAGAGCTCTTTGCTTGGCGAGTTTGGTATCCCGTTTCCACTCCTATGTTCTCTGAATAGGGAATGAGACACTGCGTTAGCTGGCAAGCTCCTCGCGCTGCTGACAGTCTCTTCTTTTCGGCAGAGAAATCTAGGAGAGGATGGCGCGGCGCACGCACATATGATGTATGCGACGTGGCTGCGTCAGGGCGGGGCCAGATTGCGCAAGTGCCATCAGCCCATGAATTGGCGTGATTATATAGGGCTTCAGACAATCAGCACATTCAGAGAATATCCCACTGCGCTTTCCGCAGCGTCCGTTTCCTATTCAGAGAACATAGGTTACGCAAGTAACCAGAGATGTTTCAGCAGATATCCTCAAACTTACATGTCTAAACATTATAATATTCACCACTGAATAATTACTAAGCCTTCTTTATATCATGCTGTGTTTAATATCAAAGATAAAAACACTTTTCTCACAACTCAGTCTCACAACTCCAATCTCATTTCATAACATTTTAGTCTGGCACCAGTTTAACTAGTAGCTACAATGTAAAGTAGGCTATATACAACCATATGATGCGTATTATTATGCGTCTTACCTTAAAAACGTCCAAACTTGACGAAAAGCAGAGACGCTGATTCTTTGTTTAGAGGTGATGACCCCCAGCTCTGCCTTCCGCCATGACTGCTCATGCCAATTTTTATGCTTGTATCATAAACTGAAAGATTATATCACTTAGCTGCTTCACTATTAGGCACAGCTAAGCCTCTGTTTTAAGGCTTGTTTGTAATTAGCCACTGTTATGATTGGCTAACATCAATGCATCCACATCATCAACCCCTCGCTATTGCATAGGCTGCATCTGAAATCACATACTCTCTTGAGAAGGTACTTATTTTGAATAAGTATATAGTATGAATGTAATCTGGACATACTTGCATATTTAATTTAAATAAAGTACATTTAGTACAAATTTTTTTCCAAATTAGTAGACTTTAAGTATATCAGTTTAGTATACCAAAAGTAGAATTGCAGGGTATTAAAACTGTGTATTTGTAGTATACTTATAAAATACTTATGTATGTCCAATACATTTTGGTACGATATAATATTGTAGCATAATAACCACACACAATAGGACATGTGCTTATCCATTTACTGTTTTATTTCCTATCTGGGCTTATGCATATGCTTTATTTTTTAAGATTAACTTAAAGGTATTGTTGCCAGTGTTTCCTGTCATAGCTTGCATAGATTTGATTTCAAAAACGGTATCACAGCTATTAAACTATTTATTGTTATGATAAAATCTTATTTTTTGGTGGCAGAGAGATGTTCCATGTATGGCAGTTATTTTGTCTAAAGCTGTGGGGCTTTCCCATCTTGTATCCAGATCTGATTTGAACTCATTTCATAATGTATGTGCTTTACAGAGTAATTGGACCGAGATGATTTCAACTAAATAGAAGGACTGTTTACTTGTCTTTTTAGAGCTGCTTAAGAGCAAAAAAGATTTCTGTTTCCATTATACTATTGGTATTTTCCTGTTTATCACTGTAAAGCTGTTTATGTCCCGTAGACCATCCATTGCAATATCGATTGCTCATCCAATAATGTATCAATAATGTAAAAAAAAAACCCTAACCTAAAACTTCTTACCACGCCCCTGCTACAGAGCATGTTGCTGTGATCACAAACACATAACTAATCTAAACAAACACATACACACAATCATGCATACATGAGTAAAATGGTAATGGTAATAATGAATGAAACCAAAACAGAAACAGAAAAAGGTATGGAAACGTAAGAGTCAGGTAACCATATGAAAAAAAATACATATATATTTTTTTTATTTCAAGCACCCTGGTAACGAGGTGTCTACAAATTACAGTACACTGAGCATCTGTTTAGTTGATTAATGGTTCGATGGTTTAATGGCAGTGAAGATGTATTCAGGTTCTTCTGGGATAAGTGAAGAATGGCAAACTTCAGGCTGACTTGGTTGTTATTTGGAGAAATGCTCTCTCCCAGGTGGAAAGTTGGTGTAACCCAGGTGTAACTTTGCTTTGCAACATTGAAAACTCCTCCCGTCAATATGGGAAGGTTGCAGTCTGACCGGATGTCTCCAGCCTTTTCCACACAAACAGCAACAAAAAGAGTGCAGAGCCAAGGTCACTGGGGTTAGAGGCCCTTTTACCTTTTGCAGTCACAGCCCTAAAATTGTTGACTAATAACAATGGGTATAATTTTTGGCAGGAAAAGTTCATTTGTTTGGAAGCTGAATTATTTGCATGATCAGTGGGTTGGCACTGCTGCATCTCTTTATACTCTTATTAATATAACAAGAGTATCGTTGAAGCTATAAAGACGTGGTATTGTCCAGTTTTCAAGAACATTTTAGCAGGAAGCATGATGAGGTTATCTAAAAAACCTGGTTTAATCCCACCAGTTTTTCTTATTTCTGGAAGCTCTAAAAATGTTGTTATTGACTTTGGGCAAGAAATTCTACTTTTAAATGATAAAATAGATTGTCTTGGTTCAGCCTCGCAGCGCAGGTATAGGATCAGCAGCAGGTGCTTAAACTTCCCGATGTGGCGACGGGATGTATGTCTCCATTCCCTCCTTCTGGGAACAAGAGTTACCATATGTAAACGAGACGGTGCCCATCAGGCCCCGTCCACACTACTGCATTTTCATTTAAAAACTGAGAATTAAAACGAATACAATCTCCGTCCACACCAGCGTTTTATCTGCATATTACAATTGATCTCCGTTCACATTAAAACAACTGAAAACGCGGATCACGTGACCATTCACGCATGTGCGTGCCGGTGTAAACATTGGCTGACAAATCAGGGAAGGATACATCATGACTGATGACACCCAATCATAGAACTGAGCGTCAGTCTCTGCGTCATCGTTTCTAAAACTCCTCCGTTTTGTTCTGTCTACACCAAAACGCCCTCAGGAGATTCAAAACCCAAAACGGAAGCTGCAGCGTTTCTAAACTTCTCAATTTTAGGTCTTCGTTTTTTCCATTTTAGTCTGGGCGGGAGGTGCAAACGTAGCAAAAGGTCTCCGTTTTTTAACAAAAATGCAGTAGTGTGGACGGGGCCTCAGTCAATCACTCTCACTTCAAATAGAAATCCCTACCAAAGCGCCACAGCTGCTGCACCCAATCCAGCACCCAATCCAGCACTGGAGTTTACCTGTCACTAGCCATGTTTCCATCCACTTTTCAATCGAATTATCTGAAGTTCGGTTAAAAAACTCATGCAAATAAAGCTGGTGAAAGTGTGTTTCCATCCAACGGCTTTAAAGCGAATAAAAACCTGTACGTAATGACGTCACATGCTGTTTTGCGATCAAATTGGTATATCAAATTGATTTGAGACATTTAAAGGTGTTTCCATTAATTTTCGCACTGAATCGAACAACATTCAAGCAAACTTTTGCGAACAAAGTTTTGTTAGACAAAACGGATCGCCATCTACCAACAAATGATCAATATTTCACAAGTTGTAGCCTAATAATGCTTATGTGCCAGCTGATAGCGACATATGAATGGGATAATGTGTATGCGAGGCGGTTGTTAGCCTGAAGGGGTTGTATTCGCTATAACAACCGCCTCGCTATACATTATCCTGCTTATTACATATAAATCAAACAAATAAATCAATAAATCAATAATTTGACACAAAATATTGACTTAAAAACGAGTTTATTGATTTAAAAACGAGTATTGCTTCTGCTAAAGAAAATAGTCTGTTCCGTCTCTGAACTGCGTCCATGGCAACGGTGTTATACTTAGCAGCGCCGCAGTCTGTTAACAAGAAATAACAGACCACATTCTACATTAGAATTCAACCAAGCCACGTAAAAACAAGCAAAACTAACCTAAGAAAACAACAACGCTATTAACATTGCTATGATGATGCCGATGCACGTAAATGCCCGACGACAGCAGAGGGGACTGTAGTGTGGGAACGACAGCGCTCCATCAGTTCTGGGAGATCCTGGTTCTGAGACACTTCACGGAAACCCTGTGGTTGAAGCATTTTTTTACTTAGTTTGTCCACTTACATCTGTCTTTGTTGACATCCGCCATGTGTGCGCAAACAAAGTGGGACTGGCTGGAAATGAACTCGTCTTCTGAAGTGTTGCAACCATAAAAGGGCCTAAAACTTAATCGCAATTCATTATTTATTCGGTAAATAACGTTTCCATCAGCTTTTATCGCATTAGCCGTATATCGATCAAGAGAAAATCCAATGAGACCGAACGTATTTCATTTTAGTCGATATTCACTGAAAATTCATCGAATTTTACTGTTTTCATAAGGTATTTTTCATTCGATATCACTTAATTTGGATAAAAACGTGTCGATGGAAACATGGCTGACTGTTCTCCTGTGATAACCCATACAGTGAGATTATTGGCTAACAGTGGGAAAGCTTGCCGGAGAACGCTGCGGAAGCCCCTTTCTTCAAGGAGTTACAGTATGTAGAGAATACAATGGAATAGCCTGAAGGCTGTATGACATATGAAATAGTGGGTGACTTAGCCCAAGGGAAGACACAGGCTTCCGTCAGAAGCAGCGTGGAGAGTAGACATATATGGGATCCCCGTAGGGTCACACATATGGGACCCAGCCTAGAACCGGTTCTCAAGGATTCAGTGATAAAGGCCTGGCGCTGGACGCTTCGCCATGCCCGGGCCAGGGGTGTTTGGAGGACTTTTCACTGAAGCAATAAGGGTGGACAGTGGGATGCAGCAAGCTGACAGAGCCAGACCTCTCAGTGCTTCTATCCGTTTAGGGTGAGAACATGGGAGGAGACCGGCTCTACACGTAAGCTATAATATCTAGCAAACGTGTTAGGTGTCACCCTGCCCACAGCTCTACAACATATCTGTTAGCGAGAAGGCACTTGCCCAGGAGGATGCAATGCCTCTTGTGAAGTGTGCATGCAACCTGAGTAAGCCAAGGCGATGGCATCCACTATCCAGTGGGCCATCCTCCGCTTGGAGACAACCTTTCCTTCTGCTGGTCTGCATAAACATTATGTTGAGATAGTGTTTTAAGTTCTAGTATGACCCACTAGCAGTTAATCAGGGGCAGTCAGTCTTACTTTTCAGTTTCAAAATAGGCCAATTTATGTTTTTATGTAACTAATTTAAAAAAGCTATGAACAGTCTTAAAGAAAAAAAAATTATGTCTAACTTGTAAGTCTAGTCTTAGGCATAGGGATATGTTCAAATTGTTCCTGATTGTTCAGCTTTTGTTACATATATTTCATGATGAAACTTTCCAAACATCCAAAACAATGCTGTGTGCTGTGATAAATGCGCTTGTTGTATGCGCACAGCCTGCTGTGATAGTATTTGACCAGCTAAGAACTTGTGAATAGCTTATAATATGTGTGAAGGAGTCAAAACAGCGGCAGTAATCACAATCGCACACACAAACAAAGATCTGCTGTGACGAGATGTGGCTCTGATGCCTGTACCAAACTGTGGTTGGCAAAATCGTGACTACTGATCGGAAAAAACAGGTATGCCTGAGCATTCTGTCCTTTTTATGGTCGCATTTTGTGACATCATGTCCCATCTTTGGTCCGTGTTGTGTTCATATTTCATTCAAACCACGCCAGATTTTTGGTGTGCATCAAGGTTCGGATGGTAGTGTTCACACTGATTCAAATTAATCGATTTAACAAAGCAATCACTCCATTGTTTGTTTTAATCTAACCAAACATCCCAAGTGTGAACACACCCAAAGGCTGGAAATCTAGTATAAGAGTATATTTTTATTTGCAAACACAAATGTCAAACTAAAAGAAGTGATGAACCCGTCTGGGACATGCTTATAGCTCAAAGTCTACATTTTTATTTACTATTTTATTTTTAATTCCTTTTTATTTTATTTTATTTATTTATTTCTGCAAAGATATACAGAGATGACATGTTAATGACATACAACTTTGTATACAATATACAGAATCTATTAACAATACGTTCAATGTCATCAGAAAACAAATGAGAATTAAATAGTTAGCCAAGAGATGGAAAAAAAAGATTGAGAAAAAAAACATGAGGGTAAGATATGAATCTATACATCAGTTACATTGTAAACATTTTGTCATGTTATGTTTAAATAAGTTTTATAAGAAATGTTAGTTATAATAATTGGTAATAATTATAATATAGGTAATATTTGACTTAAAGAGGGTAAGAATAATAACAGGTAAGAATAACCTTAATAACAGGTAAAAATAAACTTAATAACAGGTAAGGATAGGTACGAAATGTTAGGTAATGCAGGTTCCAAAGATAGGGCGTAGGGATGCTCATGAGCAAAAAGCATGTCCCACGCCGGGTTCGTCACTTATTGGGGTCCCCTGGAAACATTTCTGTTGTGGTCTGTGCTATTTGCAGCACGTTTCTGTATTTGGTTGTGTTGTGTGAGTATTTAGAGCACAAGTGTGTTGTAAAACTGTTGAAGATATTTTATTAAATTGCAGGTGTTTTTCTATGTGTATGTGTTTTCTTCAGTTACAGCGTGTTTAGCTTTTCGGCCACTGTATGAAGCTTATTACTCCTTTGCCTTATAAAAGATATTATTTTTATGCAAACCCTGATAATTTATAAAGATGTGATTTGATTTTTATAGGCTAATTCTCTTAAAAGTGGTATTGAACATA
The DNA here is from genome assembly GCA_030378365.1 of Hybognathus amarus. Lineage (NCBI taxonomy): Eukaryota > Metazoa > Chordata > Actinopteri > Cypriniformes > Leuciscidae > Hybognathus > Hybognathus amarus. The sequence continues at coordinate 187,852 of JAQIUQ010005153.1, forward strand.
TGAACTTACAGTGAGAGTATATGACGACTAGATATGTCATGTGTATGCGGTAACACTTCCTTTTACAGTACAGTACTTACAGTGTACTTTCCTAGAAAGTACTGGCTAATTTAAGGTAAGTACATGGAACAGGGGTAGGTTTAGGGGTAAGTTCAGGCTCAGTACTGAGTTATTACCCAGTAATTGTAGTTACTAAAATAAGTACATAGTATTTACATGGGTAACTGGACTGTAAAAGGAAGCATTACTGTGTATGCTGTGTGTTGATTAGCAGACAGGACAGCACAGCAAGTGTCATCTTTTCTTTTAGCTGTTGAGAGGCAGAAGTCAAGCAAGGGGTCACAAAAATCAGACAGAGTGAGAGCAGAAACTGTTTTTGGCCAGGACAGGAAATGTCAGCAAAAAGGTCCCACACAATGCCCCAGCAGACAGATGTCTGACAGAGGAAGCTTTTCAAAAAGTCTTAATCCTGTATATCATCAGTATAATGTATTACTGGGTAAACGGATGTGAAGCTGCATGCCATACTAAAAGAAAAGTAACAATTATATCTGCTAACTGCAAATAACTGTAACTGCTATATCAGAAACCCACACATATGTAAACCCACACACTGTAAGGCATGAAAAAAATGTTCTGTTGAAGTATGTTTTTACAATACTTATCTTGCATGTTTAATAAATGGTGACAGTGACCATAAGACTTGGTTTGTATTTGTTTTATGCAGGTGCAGATAATTCCACTTCAGAGACACCTGTTTCTTCATGTAAGTCTAAGTTTGTTTTGTTTTGTGATTTAAAAAAGCAAAGGCAACACCTAATTTTGTGTAGAAGAAAAGTTAAAACATCTTCATGCTTTTCCCGTCTTCCTATTTTTTCTCCAGGAATGACTTTTTGAAAAAGAAGTGTAATTCTATTGGATGTGCACTTGTAGTGTGCTTCAAGTCTTACAAGTCTGTTTTTAAAAAGCTGTTCTTGCAGATAATGTAATATTAAGGAAATAAAGTAACACTTAAGTGTACTTAAAGGGGTAATTCATTCATCAAATGGGCATTAAATAAAACTTGGCTGTTTATACAGTAGAAAGGTGAAAAAACTGAAATTGGTGCTACCTGACTAGAGACTAAAGAAGGCTGTTGTCTTCCTCTTTGCCAAATCAGTAGGAAAACCTCAACACCCATAATGCACTGGGCATGTTGCTATCCACTCCCACCAGTCTGTAATAGATATGCAGTCGAATACTACCTTACATAGCAGCAAATACTTCTTAGCAAACTTTTAGTCAAAATGGTGTCAACTTATATTGTTCCCAGGTGCAATAATTCAAAGAGAAAACAGTCGGAGTGAGTTACTTTCGTGAGTTACTTTCTAGTGAGGGATCCAGCACACTGTAATTTAATTAATGTTCAACAATTAAAAAACAGATATAATAAAGATCAGCAAATGATAAAGCTTGGGTTGCAGTATATACAATCCTTTTCTTTAAAATCACCTATTGTAAATTAAATGATTATTGATCATAACCTAGATATGCTGTGTTTACAGTGTTGGGAAAGTTCACTTTCTACATGAAGTTAAAAGTTCAGTTCACACATTTTAAAATGAACTAGTTCAGTTCATAGTTCATACTTCAAAAAATAAAGTGGTTAATTCATAGTTTTTTTTTTCCATATGTTCACAGATTTTATTATTATTATTATTATTATTGCCACAGCTCATATACAACCACAGACAACAATTATTTTATCGTCATAACTGAAGAAAAGTCATAACTGAAACTATTTTCATAATATGTCATTTTCTTCATGGGGACATTTATTTTAACTAAAACTTATAAACTTTTAAAGACAGACCTAAAGCCTAGTTCCCACTACATGATTTTAAGCCAAATTTAACCCAGATTTGCAAATTGTTGAGCTCTCCAACAGGTCAGAGTGTTATCGTGTGAAAATCGTGGGGGATTTGCGGTGATGAACGCTTGCCAATCTGTTTGTATGAAAGAGCCAGCAATGCATCAAAGACGCTCACAGACACGTCGCAGATAGCATGCTAGCATGCTAGATATCCAGAGCTGTCGCACGACTCAACCTAACATGATATCATGAGAAAGCCAATCAGAGCAAGGCAGGGGTTGAGTTCACTGGGTAAATCTTATTTTTTTTTCTCAGAGCAAATAAGCCTTTTTCACACTTCCGGGTTTTGTGTTTCCGGGGCTCACTGACGCCGGGTAAACTTACTTCCGGTGACAACAAGAATGGCCGAGTCCAAGAATAAGTGTTGCTGTAGTGTCCCTCAGTGCAGCAATTCTAAGCAAAAACAACCTTATTTATCTTTTCACGGGTATCCTTTGAATGAAGACCAAAAAAGAAATGGGTTATTGCTATTAGACGGGACGAAGGGTCTACGTTCGTCATTCGGAGAGGCAGCACGTATGTCTGCAGTCAGCATTTTACCGCTGCCGACTACATTCCTGGAAGTTCGCGGCTTAAAGTTGGTGCCATTCCCAGTCGTTTCCCTTGGAACAATTTCTATGTACCCCCCAAAGGCTGTCAGCTTTTGAGAGATCTGCCGTTCGACTTGGCGTGGATGTACGTGTTCAGGAGCAACCGGTGGTCTCAAAAGATGCACCCAATGAATCCAGCCATGTTGAGGAACATGACTACGCGGCACGCCCACCTGCCGGTAAGCACTTATGTTAAATTTTGCTTGTGTGATAACAGTGTAGACTGTGCTGTGACGTGAAATACAAAACAAAAAAACAGCTTAATTAGTTGCTAACTGTATTATTTACATTTTTATAGGTGCATTAGATGAGGCTCTGCAGTACATTGAAGAGCTGGAGGCTAGGCTGCAGAAAATGTCACTAGAGAAACAAGCAGTAATGAACAGATTTTGTGTTTCTGATCACACAATCAAATACTACACAAAGTTTCCCTCACAGGAAGTTTTCCAGGTGTTCTGGGAGTCTGTTTGTCCATCTGCCAGCAAACTTGTGTACTGGACTAAGGCACAGAGGATGGGAGAGGAAGCATCCCCAAGCCCTAGCCCTGCACGGAAGATCCAGCTCATAGATGAACTGTTCATGTATTCCTGTCGAGTAGCTGCTGGACTGAGGGAACAAGTAATCGCTGACATTTTCGGGGTAAGCGTGGCCACGGTGAGTAGGGCCATTATCACCTGGGCTAACTACCTGTTCTTTGTGTTGGGTTCAGTACCCATTTGGATGTCCAGGCAACAAATATGCTGCTCCATGCCTAAGAAGTACAGTTTGTTCTGTCCAAACCTGCGAGTCATCCTGGATTGCACAGAAGTTCGCTGTGAAAGCCCCACATCTCTGACACTCCACTCAGAGATCTTCTCCAGCTACAAGAGCACTACAACATTTAAAGGTCTGGTTGGAGTGGCTCCATGTGGTGCAATGACTTTCATCTCCCAGCTTTACACAGGTTCAATCTCCAACAAAGAGATCACAAAGAAGTCCGGCATTTTGGACCTGCTTGAACCTGGAGATGAAGTCATGGCAGACAAAGGATTCACAATCGAGGATATGCTCTCCAGTGTTGGTGCTAGACTGATCATTCCACCTTTCAAACGTGCTAAGCAGTTCAGCAAACAGGACTGTGAAAAAACACAGGCCATTGCACGCCTCAGAATTCTGGTGGAAAGGGTAATCCGAAGGGTCAAGGAAAACCACATTTGGGATACTGTTGTGCCACTCACCTTGTCGGGAAGCATCAATCAGATCTGGCATAATTGCTGTTTTATGGTTAATTACCAGGGGCCGATGTTTCTTGAGGAGTGAATGTACAGTATACAAGTATATGCATAATAATATTAGATATTTACAATGACAGTGTGCTTTTTACAATAGTAGTAAGAGACTTTCAAATGTAACATTAAATGTCTTGTTTTTACTTTTTTGTTTACTTTGTACTGTAACATTTGATCAAATGTATATTGTCATTATTTATACTAAGTTTCCTGAAAGTAATTTGACAGACGCAATGAAATAGTTGACAAAATGCTTTTTTAATAAGAATCAATAAAAACAAATGTGTAAACTGAGTTCTGCTGTTCATTGTTATTTTACACAACACAAATACATAAACAATTAGTAAATGTGTATGTATATATATATATATATATATATATATATATATTACATAAGATCAAATATATCAAGTTCAAAATATAATAATGTATTAACTATTATGTAAATAAATGTGGGTATACTTTATATAAAAGTACAAGAATAAATCTTAAAAGGTCATGGACAGTTTCTGTTCATATTATTACCCCATTTGGTAACACTTTACTTGAAGGGGTGTGCATAAGACTAACACGACACCTTCATAATCATGACATGACACATGTTATGAATATGAAGGAGCTTTTATGCATGTTTATGATAACTGTCATTAAGTGTCATTCACTCAATTATGATTTTTTTTATGCAAATATAACATTGAGATGTCTTTATGACACCTTGACATGAACCACTACATCATAACCTGTCAGGGTCTTTGTCATGACAACTTGACATTAAATTAAGTTAATCTGTCATGTGATAGGCTTTGACATTGGCTGTCATGAGGCCATTATAACTGTGTCATGAATATTTTTCGTGACCTCGATACAACTACAGTGGTACTAATTGAGTTTGTCATTAAAAAGTTATAATGGCTTCATGACAGGCAATGTCAAAACCAACCACCTGATAGTTTAATGTAATTTAATGGTTATGATGTACTGATTTATGATAAGTTGTCATAAAGACATCTAAAAACACTGTCATATTTGCATTAAAAATGTCATAATTGAGTGAATGACACATAATGACAGTTGTCATAAACATGCATAAAACCTCCTTCATATTCATGACATGTGTCATGTCATGATTATGAAGGTGTCATGTCAGTCTTACACACACCCCTTCAAGTAAAGTGTTTCCGTACATTTATACCACTGAAAGATACACATCCATGTAAACATAGTAATAATACATGTCTAGCTTGTCTTTCATTGATGCTATGAAGGCATCATCTCGCCAGATCCTCTGTATTGTGAAATCTGATTTTGTGTCAGTCACAAAGTCGCACCACTGTAGACCAGTTATTGCAAGCTGGCCTTGAACTTGCCAGTAGTACTTGTGGGACTCTTTGAGTTTGGCTTGTCCTCTTTGAAGTTTCATAAATGGAACCTGGGCAATGTTATCAGCCGATGTGCTTTTTACTTCCACTAGTCCAAATTGGAAGGTTTCAGATGGATCATGCACTCGTCCATCTGGACTTGCTCCTAGATGTGGTGCTTCTGGGTTGATAATAAAACCACAAGGTAGGACACTAACACTGGCTATCTCAGAATATTTTTTCAAAATATCTGGCTCAAGTTCAAGGCCACGTTTCATAGCACTTGTCTGCCTCGTGCCCTTGATGATTCTTACCGCTAATGACTGACCAGCTGAATCACCAACTACATGGCAAACCTCCCGGAACCTGCTTGCAGTAACTCTTGATTGCCGCATTTGTCTCCAAGCAGTACATTTTGACTGTAGTCTTGTGGCCTCTTCAATCTGACAAGCGGAACAATGGGTAACCTTTAAAGACTCCAGATGAAGTGATTGATGGTGTGTGGGCACATATTTAAAATTACAGCCAAACTGATAGCCAAGCACAGGTAGTGGGGGGAAATTAACAAAAGGAACATCTACAGCTATAGGGGGACATTGGTATGAAAGTGGACTACCACGAGGTACAGGACCAAACTGTGAGGGGACCAACTCTATTTCTGACATGCCCTCTAGTATGTGTGCCAGCAAAGGCTGGGGATGGATCTGACTCAGTTTGGTACCAGAAGCCAATACATCAGAGTCTGGAAGGGGACCTAAAGAAATTAATACAAACTATTAGTTTTGAACACATTAAGTTGTAGCTGAGTACACGACTTGTACACATACAGTGTTGTGTATTACCCGTGTAAGCCCTGTATAGGGTAGACTTGATTCCAGTGTTCCCAGATGACTTTGGTTTCCGGACAACAAGTTCACTCACTGGCTCTGGATGGACTCCCTTAGCATAAAACAAACAGATGCAGAGTTAAAATTTAAAAAGTTGCAAAACACTTCGAGGTTTTATACATTTACATTAGTTTATGCATTTAGTCAATATGAAATAATGAGTAAAAACAGTTAACAGATTGTATAAATCTTGGGTGATGTTAATTTATACCTTTGTTACTTAATCTGCACTCTTGTGCGTTATTAGTCCATAATGCTTTGATGTTAACATGTAGCTTATTTACTTGCTTGTTACAGTTGATACTATAGTGTTCTTACCAATTGCAGTAAAGAAAAAATACATGCCTGTGTTCTTGGACGATGCCATCTCTGTGGCTCACTCGTGCAGGCCAGTGGTGGTGGGACAGACTGTAAATTCAGCTGCACAAAGTGGGCCGTCTGATACACAAGTGCTGTCAGATGGTTGCACAACCCTTTACCAGCTGCACAGCTGCACATATAGGCAGAAATACAAACAACATCTTCTGTCTCCAGTGACACCTGTTTGAGAAGACAATCGTTTAGCTAATGAATTGTAATTTTATGCTGTGAGCTACATTAAAGGGATAGTTAACTTAAAAATTGCAAAATAACACCGAAAAGGGCAAATCATCGCGCAAACAGTTTGCAGCACTAGTTTCTGACTTTCATATTCGCGTGTGTTGCGTTTTTCGTCTTCTTCACTGGGTATTTGCACGCATGCTGTTTAGCATCATTTCCGGTTCGTTTTATCACAGGATTTTTCATGACAAAATGTGGTTTGTTGACAAGATAGAATCGTTGGGTAAGAGTTGTTGTCAACTCGTGTAGTGCATTACCTGCTGTTGCGGATCAATCACGTTGTGTTGTGTTGTGTGAACAGCTCAACAACTTGAACACTCCTGATTTGAAGGAGAGCAAGTCATGTAGTCTGACGCACAGTTCAGCTCCGACGTTTTAAAATCATGTTGTGTGAACTAGGCTTAAGCAGACCTGTAACTATCATATTCTATTCGTATTCTATGCGTTTGTTAGTCATCAATTTGCATTTGCTATTTCAACTTATTTTTTCAAATAATAATTATATTTCTATAATACTTACTTATTCTAATGATATTTTACTTATAATAGGCTACTAATATTTTCAACCCGATCACACTAAATGTGTCTTTATAGCACGCATGTGTATTGTCGTGTAATATATATGCTAAAGTGAGTTTTTACGTGCATATGATACACATTGGTAGGTTAGGTTAAGTTAAGGTGTGGGGTGGGGTGCGTGTGTATTATACGTTTGCCTAGAATTAGTGGTGTGGTGTGGGGTGCGTGTGTATTATACGCAAATGAACTGCATATCAATTGCACGCGAAAAACTGCGTCTCATATGCACGTAAACTCAATTTGCGTGTATATATTATACACGACAATACACATGCGTGTTATAGAGACGCATTTACATGAGAACAGGCTGAATATTTATTATAATATAATCAATTTTTTACTTTAATTATACATCATTATTTAATAAAAAAATAAATAAAAACCCTTTTGGCATATACATTTGAATTGACGCCTGCCATAGCGTGTGTTTGTCGTCTCTGATATTATATGCCTGCCATCTGCCGATGCGACGTAACGTTTAAAGGTGACGCATGTCATTTCTGCGACATTAGTGCCATGTAGCGGAATTACAAAAATTTGGCACATTTTGTAAAAAAAAACCTTTCGCCGCTGTTAGTTACACCTGACTCACCAAGACAGCTTTTACTGGTGCGAATGAATGCATCAACTGCTTTTATTTAATAATCAAATATAGGAAACGTTTAGCTGTGTTACCATGTGTCACAAGATTAAGCAACTGAGAAGCTAACACTCTGTCTAGAGCAAACACGCTTATTATAGACCCATTCAAAGTGCATAGGTGCATTTTTTACACAACGCATCACCCATTTTTTGGTGTGGCGCCTTGGGAGCGCTTGGGGGTTTCAGTCATTTCCAGCCAGTGCTGAGAATCGAAGCAGCAACCATGATTAAACCATGACTGCCCCCATATATTATATAATTATAAATATAAATAATAAAAGTACTCTTTTTAAAAGTAAGTCTTTTTTTACAAAGGGATGATTAGTTTATTAGACTTCTCATCTTTTTTTCACCAGTTGTGTTAAGAGCCTTGAGTCATGCAAAGGGTCACAAACACAGACAAGCAGAGAGCAGGGCTGGACAGGAAATATCAGCGGGAAAGCCCAATGCCCCAGAGAGTCAGACTCAGGATGCAACTTTTCACAAGTCTGTTAACATATGAGAGAAAAGCCACATCCGATTGTCTAATGAATGTCTTGTAAAGTCTGACCTCCACCCAACAACCGTAAAGCAATTTATTTGGATGGAACTCTTTTGGAAAGAGCAGCATTATATAATTAGATGCATGATATCCATAAATGTTACTTGTTAATCTCTTATATGCATTTATTGGTAGCACTTTATAATAACTGCATGCTATTAATCATTTGTTAAGCATGAGTAAACAGTTAATTCATCATTTATAAAGCATTAATAGACATTAATAAGCAATTTATAAATACAGCTATAAATGCTTTCTTTGTCATTTCTCGTGGCATTTATACAGCAAAAATGTTTTTTGCGTGTATATAGTACGCACATTAAAAACCCTGGGATAGGTTTAGAGGGAAGGGGGTGGGGAGTTTGTGCATATTATACGCCAAAAAGTGCGTATCATATGTACGCGAAAATCGCTGTGCCATGCACGCAAAAACTGTTTTTGGCGTATAAATGCCACGAGAAATGACATTCGTGCCATAGATACTAACTTTCAGAACAGAAATATTGAACAGCTTTATAAATGCTTTACAAGGCATGAATAGTCCTCACTTTAGATAAGTTCACAAATATGGTTAACTGACTGTTACTAAATGCTTTATAACTACCCAATTAACCCTGAATTACAGCATAAATACATGTAAATAAAGCATTTATTAACACACTAAGTAACCATCACTATATGTCTGAATAATATGACGTATGAATGTACATTTAAATAGTTTATTAATCATTTACTTACACGTTCTACGTAATCTTATGAACGACTGAAAACTCTTAAATAACTGGTTTATAAAAAATGCAATTCTTCATTTAGAAATGATAAATTGATCATTAATAAAGGATGAAAATACAATTATTAAACAAATTATAGATATGCTTTTAAATCAAGAAGAAAGCATTTATAGCTGTATTTATAAACTGCTTAATAATGCTTTATGAATGATGAATTAACTGTTTACTCATGCTTAACTAATGATTATTAGCGTGTAGTTATTATAAAGTGTTACCCATTTATTTAGTCATCATTTATCATAACAGTTTCTTGTTCAGTTTCTTGTTTTCTGTCATTTACCGTTAGTAAGCTTATCCAGTTAACATACCAAGAGTAAACATTTTTTTTTCTATTCAAACACAACTGGTTCAACTCATCAGCTCATTAGTAGACACTTCAATACCAAGATTAGTAGAGATTAAAATGGATGGGTCAGATAAGGGAGATGAGATAGAACTGGGAAAGACTGAGCTATCTAGTTAACATATAAATCTTAATAGACTTATTGTATTAGAAAATAAGAAACACATTTTGATTACCTAGAACAGGACATTATGTGATGCTTCTCCTTAAAGTCTTGTGTGGTGGAGTTCTGACAGGGGAAAGGATTTGGAAAAACATCAGAATACCCAGCTGCAGTGCTGAAGAAGTAACAAGTTGCTATTTAACTGCTAACAGAAAGCCACACACAGACCACTTTCTAGGCATACTGAGTATTGCTCAGACATCTTATAAATAGTTAAAATGCATGGAAATGACAAGGAAAAATATTCACGTGTTTCTACTATGCTCTGCTAGAAAATATTCAGTTACGGAAGTCAGTGATCACAAGATTTTATATTTGTCTATATAGCTTCAAGTGCAACACCAGTTCCTGTTTCTTCAGATAATGGTGAGTTTGCCATACAGTCTGCAAAAGATAGAAGAAAAACTCCCACAGTTTTTTTATCAAAAAAAAATGTTGCCCAAATCCATCATTCCTCAGTAACAGTGCCATCTATTTGACAATATTCAGCAGACCTAAGATGTGTATCCATGCAAGTTAAGCTAGACAGTTATGCAAAACATGCTGATGACATTCATTGTTTAAATATTAACTTACTTGTAGCTTATGTTAACACAGACCTTGCAAATAGTAGGAAAACCAGAGCGCCTGCTTTGGCAGAAACCTACACACAGTAAATTTTATACACATTTGTTGTTATACATGATTGTTTTAAACACATTTTATAAATAGTTAAAAGACAGGAACACCACAACATGTTCTGTTTGGGTATATTTAATATGCTCAGCTTGAGCACGTCAAATAGATGGTGCCAGTGACTGTTACACAGTGCTTTGGTTAATATCTGTTCTCTTTGCAGCTTCAAGTGTAGCACCACGTCCTACCCCCACTGCTCTCACACCCAACTGTGAGTTTGTGTTTGATTTGTCACAGATGAATAAAATAATTTTCTTTCCTCTGATTTAGTCTTGATTTTGTAAAATGATGACTTACCCACACTGGTTCTTTAATTGAGAAATTACTTAAGATGTACACATATGCTTTTGTTATTGGAAGCAGAGATTATCACATCAGAGATTTTATCACATAAAATCGAGGAACATATTTATTTTCTCTTGTTTTCTGATAGTTTATGGTTGGTAAGCTAACCCAGTGATTCTCAACCCTTCAAACAGTAAACCTTTTTTTTTCTAATCAAACACAACTGGATCAACTTGATAACCAAGAACAGGATCTGATGTGATAGCTTCTTCTTTTAGTCTTGTGAGGATATGAGAAAGGATTTGGCACAACATCAGAATTTACCCAGCTGCCATAATGAACAAGTAACAAGTTGCTAATGTAACTGCTAGCAGAAAGCCACTGAAGGACCACTTTTCAAATTATTGCTCAGACATCTTATAAACAGTTCAAAGGCATAGATATATGGATATATATATATATATATATATATATATATATATATATATATATATATATATATATATACTGTATATACACATATAAACATGTTTTTACTATGCTCTGTTTGATAATTTTCAGTTACTGAAGTCACTGATAACAAGACTGCAGGTCTGCCTAATGCAACAAGTGCAGCACCAGTTCCTGATTTATCTTCGTATGATGGTGAGTTTGCCATACAGTCTGCAAAAGATGAATTAACAACAGCGCTGTGTGTGTGTGTGTGTGTGTGTGTTAGCTTATTCAAACACAGACTTTACAATAGTGGAAAAACGTCTCGGTTACGTATGTAACCCTCGTTCCCTGAGTAGGGAACGGAGACATTACATCGGATGATGGAGAATGGGGGTTTCGCCTAGAAAGCCAATCCTCTTCGAGTATTAAAAAATGAGTCAATGGCAAAGAAATGCCATGGGTCTGCGGAATTTGCATAGTGTATCCCTGCCTCACCTCGTGGAGGAAAGGAGGAAGCGGACGCAAACGCAGTATGTCTTCGCTGAGGAGCCGAGACTGAACTCAGGCGTCTACCCAGCGGTACAGCAGAAGTGGCAGGAGACGTAACATCTCCGTTCCCTACTCAGGGAACGAGGGTTACATACGTAACCGAGACGTTCCCTTTCGTAGTCACTCCGAGTTACATCGGATGACGGAGAATGGGGTCACCGTGTAATCACGCCACCTTCACAGCTGTTTTCCAGTGCCCTGTGACAGTCTGATCACGTTTAAAGAGTTAGCACGGACGAGTTAGCACAGACGCACTCAGCACTCAGGAGTTAGTACGGACAATGAGTCCTACTAGCACAGGAATACCAAGGTACACTGGGGAGCATATCTCAGAGGAAATATGACGCAGTATGCCTACCCATAGGGAGGACATAAGAATACACATATGGCCCAAGGGGGCTTCATATGAAGGAACACTGGAGTCACCAACCCGTAGGGTGGCTGAGAATTTTAACTCCAGGGGTGGCAAGGTGGCTTGCCGAAGGGAAGACACATGCTCAGAGAGGCTTACAGTGGAAAATACACATGTGGGGTTAGCAGCAGGAACCATGCACACGGAGGCACCTAGCCGACATCCAGGCAATAGACACTGGCGCCAGCATCAACAGTGCTGGAGGAACTCAGGGCTTCAATAGAAGGCTCAGCTGAGGAATAATCTCACTTATCCAGTCCGTGGAGTGGAATGGCGAGCAAGTGAAGACACCTGAGTGGGTCCAGGACTGGCCGGGTGAGCGAGTACAAGAGAGGACACAGGCTCCACTCGGAGATTATAGAATCTGGCGAATGTGTTGGGTGTCGCCCAGCCTGCAGCTCTGCAGACGTTTGCTAGCGAGGCGCCATGCGCTAGAGCCCAAAAGGAAGCCACACTCCGGGTGGAGTGGGCTGTCACACCAAGGGGGTACAGTGGACCTTGCTGCTGGTAAGCCAAAGCAAAGGTGTCCACTATCCAGTGAGACAACCTCTGCTTTGAGAGAGCCCTTCCCTTCTGGCTCCAACCATAACAGACAAAGAGCTGGTCTGTGGTCCTGAAACAATGTGTTCTGTCTACGTCAGCACAGAGGGCTCGTACTGGACAGAGCAGTGCCAAGGCTGGGTCTGCCTCCTCCAGGGGGTTGTAGGTTCTTGTAGGTTCACCACCTGGTCCTGGAAGGGAGTGGTAGGAACCTTGGGCGCATATCCAGGCTGGGGTCTCAAGATCACGTGAGAGTAAGCTGGCCCGAAATTCCAGGCACGCTTCGTCAGACGGAGAATGCGTGCAGGTCCCCTACTCTCTTAATGGAGGCCAGTGCAACCAGGAGCGCTGTCTTCATTGACAGGAATTTAATCTCAACTGATTGCAGAGGCTCAAAGGGAGATCTCTGCAAGGCATTTAAGACCACTGAGAGGTCCTAAGAGGGTACGAGAGGGAGGGCGAGAAGGATTCAGTCTCTTCGCTCCTCTCAGGAACCTGACGATCAGGTTGTGCTTTCCCAGGGACTTACCTTCAACTGCTTCATGATATGCAGCAATGGCAGCCACATACACCTTCAGGGTGGAGGGAGACAGCCTTCGCTCCAACCCGTCTTGCAGGAAGGAATGCATGACACTGATTGAGCATCTCCGGGGGTCTCTTGGCGAGAAGAGCACCAGTTGACGAAGTAGACCACTTCGAACGCGTAGATGTGTCTAGTGGACGACGCTCTAGCGGAAGTGATGGTAGCCGCCACCACACGTGTAGCCTCCAAATATCGGGACGAGGGGTGCCATAAGGGGCCCCATCTCTGAGAAAGGAGGTCCTTCCTCAGAGGAACTGGCCAAGGAGGTGCTGTCGCGAGGAGTATCAGTATCAGAACCAGGTCTTGGTGGGGCTAATATGGGGCAACCAAAATGACCTGCTCCTCGTCCTCTTTGATCTTGCACAGAGTCCGTGCCGAGAAGGCTCACTGGGGGAAATGCATACTTGCGTAGGCCCTGCGGCCAGCTGTGCGCCTGTGTGTCTGTGCCGAGCGTTCCCTTGGTCAGAGAGTAATACAGGGCACAATAGGATGAGTTGTGGGAGGCAAACAGATCTCTCTGTGCATCCCGGAACTGGTCCCATATGCAGCTGGACTGACTGGGGAACTGAGCTCGCCATTCGCCAGAGACTTGACAGCCGTGACAGCTCATCGAGACCACCCTTGACGGTTGATGTACGCTACTGTCGCGGTATTGTCTGAATGGACTAGTACATGTTGACCCCTGAGCAACGCATGGAAGCGGTGCAGGGCATGAGGCAATGGGATCCTGTCCAGGAACCCACTGCTGCATGTCCATTGCACATGGCGCCCCAACCTGTGGCAGAGGCATCTGTGGAGACAACAACATGCCTGGAAACTCACTCTAGGGCTCTCCGGCCCGTAAAAAGCTGAGGTTCCTCCCACGGGGTGAAGGTCTGATGGCAGGTCGTAGTTTCTGGAACTCTGAACGTACCGCGATGCCATGCCCACCTCAGGACTCGATCACGAAGCCACATGCTGAAGCGGTCTCATATGAAGCAATCCGAGTGGCGTTGCCACAGTTGCGGATGCCATATGCCTTAGGAGCCTCTGAAAAATTTTCAGTGGAACTCGCACTCTTGCCCTCGAAACTGTCAAAGACAAGTCAGCAGTGAGTGTGCGCACTCGCTCATAAGCTGTGCGGACATGGCGACCGAGTCTATCTCCATACCGAGAAAAGAGATCCTCTGCACGGGGCAAAGTTTACTTTTCACCCAGTTGACCGGAAGGCCCACAGACGGGCTCAGGTGCCGGAGCACAAGGTCTCTGTGTTCACAGACTTGATCTCAGAGAGTGAGATTAGCACCAGTCGTCGAGATAGTTCAGGACGTGAACCCCTTGTTCGCGAAAGGGGAACAAGGGCTGCCTCAAACAACCTTCGTAAAGAGCTAGCCCGAATGGGAGAACCGCGTACTGATATGCCTGCCCCTTGAAAGTAAACCGAAGAAACGGTCTGTGTCAGAGGTAAAATGGAGACATGAAAGTAGGCGTCCTTCAGGTCTATCACTGCAAACAAATCCTTGGGCCGAACACATTCAAAAATGCGTTTAGCCGTGAGCATTTTGAACGGCAGCCGGAGAAGGGTGCAGATACAAAACGTGCAGGTCCAGAGTCGGTCGTAACCCACCGGTTTTCTTGGGGACATTGAAGTCCCGCCCCTCCGGCTCCGGCTCATGGGACCTTATTTCGGAAAAAATATGAATGGTGGCAGAGACAACTTATCTTTTTTATTCACGTCTGAACTGTGCCCTGAATTACACATATGTTTGTGAATTTAAAAGATAATTCTGAAAGTCAAAAGCGTCGCAGTTTGTCATAAAACAGAAGAGTAACATTTAGTTTTATGTGAAGATCGCTCAATGAACTACATCTCCCAGGAAGTGAAACAACGAGCGAGATCCCCTGCTTGTGTGTGTGCAGTCTGGTACAAAACACTCAGGCATGACGGCGTAACGTTACGATTATAAGCGTAAGACTATAGACACAATGACAGACGTTAGCCTCAGTAAAGTTAGCTTCATTCATTGAGAGAAAATGTGCGTCTTTGGGGTTTGTAGTCTTTGTAATTACGTATTTTCACAGTGTTATACCTCAACGGGTTTACATCAAACTAAGACGTTCTTGACTTTAAAATGATTCTTTAATTGACAAACATCATATGTGTAACTCAGAGCACAGTTCAGAACGAGATCAAAATATTTGTTGTCTCTCGCCATTGACTACCATACAATATTTTTCCGAAAATAAGGTCCCATGGTGAGTCCGAGCCAGAAGGAGAGGACTTAGGCTCTCTATAGCCTACTAGCTTTCTCTGTTGTCAAGAGCAATTGTTAATTACTAATTTTGAAAAGTAAGTCCAGGTAAGATCATTTGAATTTTTTGAATTATTTGAATCATTCATAGAAAGCAAAGAAGGTTAATTGAGACTAGAGAGTCCGATAAAGAAAAAGTATGAAAAACAATAAAACAGTATGAATAAAAAATTCCCAGTAAAAAAAAAAAATAATAAAAAATTAAGTGGGGTATGGTTAACATGTTAAATTAAATTATCTTTTTTTGGTTGTAGCCTACCGAAAATGTGCTAGGAGCCCACTGTTGCTATTATAGGAACGAACTTACACTTTTACATGCATCTGATTGACAGATAAATCATGCAATCTTATTTCACTGTTTTTTCAGCTTTGTACAAAGTTTGCTTTGTATATTAAGTTAACTGTATTGTTAAACAGGGCAAGCTTTACCATTAATTCAACTGTGTGAATGTATTTTAGACACTTACAGTACATTGATCTCTCTCCGTCCATCCAATAACTGCGTCCATGTTATGAGCCAAGCTTTTTTATTTACTTCCACTGCTCAGTGCTCTGGTATTATCAATGGTATAACCCATTTCAGTAGTTTCCATAATTAAATATGAACAGAATACTTACATCCACTGAAATATTGAAACGTTAGCGCGACTGATTCAAAACGTTCAAAACCCGAAGCGCCAGTGATTAAATGTCGAAGCGCGGTTTGAGCGTCCCGCCCCCAGCTGAACAGGAGGTTTTGATTGGTTTTGCACCCGAGCCAGATCTGTCTGTTATTGGCTGAAGGGCTTCAGATCTGTCTGTTATTGGCTGAAGGGCTTCAGATATGTCTGTCATTGGCTGAAGCGCAGGGCTCCACCGCAGTAGTTTTGAAAAGTGTCTGTCAAATGTCAGCTTGCACTGTTGCTCCGTCGGCACCTTTGTCAAAGTACTTTGTACTTTTTATGAAATATAAATGTAAAGAAGTTGAATACTTTATTTTTATTTTACTCAAGTAAGAGTAAAAGTACCACAATTTAATTATACTCAAGAAAGTAGAAAAAATGAAAAAATCTACTCAAGTACTGTAACGAAAGTATTTGTAATTAGTTACTTTCCACCACTGGTCCCCCGGAGGACACAGTTGCATCGCAACAGAGCGCTCCACCGTGGGAACACCAGTGTACCCATAGGTAGCTGCGCCATCGAGAGGGGAAAGGCGGAGAAGCTGACGAGACGCTCACGGGAGGTCAAATGGGCCTTCCATGATTTTGACAGCTCCTCATGCAGTTCCGAGGAAGAAATTGGGGATTGGCTGCGGCTTTGCAGCGGCAGCCGCCCAAAAACCAATCGTCCAACCGCAAGTGCTTCGGGGCAGGGCGGAGGGTTCCACTCTAACCCGATGCTCACGGCTGACTCCTGCTCACCTGCAGCAATGCAGCAATAAACATCGCGTCTTCCTCTGGAGCGCCGGAATGGAAACACGCGGGACCTCCGTAGAAGAACCCGCCTGAATCACCCAGGCACTCACGGGTTGCAACACAGCAGAGGGGGGCGTGGTCCGAGGACGTATCGTCAGATCATTCCACACTGTCACCCTCAGATCACCCTGTCCCCCAGCAGAACTACCACCTCTCGTGGAGGGAAGGAGAACGGGTGGTGGATGCGGAGACTCTCACTGTTAGATCATTGAGTCTCGATCTTAGTGTTGCGATGGTCATGTTCCCACAGAAGGAACATGAGTCATCCACGAGCACTGCTTTCGCATGCTCAAAGCCCAGAGCACACAAAACAGCACTCGTGCCCATCAGAAGATGACAGATATCGACCTCAACCAGAAGAACATGGGCGAGGCATCTTTTAAAATACATGCAGCTCTTTTAGGAGAGGAAAAACTCTGCAAAACACAGTCTGGCAGACCACTGCACAGATCGCAGGCAATGTGGAAGACTCGCTGGGTACTGCCGTCACACCAACACTGGAGAGTTCGTTCATCTCAAAGAGGTGAGTCACTTGTAAACTCAGATCTTGTGGCTTGTGGAGTAAAGAGGTTCTCTTGGCTCCGAAGCAGGAAAACATACTGCGTTTGCATCCACTTCCTCCTTTTATACTCACGAGGTGAGGCAGGGATACGCTATGCAAATTCCGCAGACCCATTGTATTTCTTTGCCATTGGCTCGTTTTTTAATACTCGAAGAGATTGGCTTTCTGGCGAAACCCATTCTCCGTCATCCGACGTAACTCGAGAGTAACTGCGAAAGGGAACAAGAGAAAAGACATTCAGCATGTCATCAACATTATGTTCAGTTTAGTTCAAGGACTTTTAGTTTTAGTTTGCATTTTTTCAGTTTGTGTCTCCCTTTGTTCTATTTTTCCACTACAATCTGTCACCATGGACACTAACATCATTCATCAGAACTCTTAGTTCTGTTTATTGTTGGTTGTTGTTTGTATTTGACAGTCTGTTTCACATGTTGGGTCTCTTGTTGGTACTTGTTTAGTAAACCTTGGATTATTATCTTAACACAGTCTCATCCCAGGAGCGTCATATAACTGACGTCTTGGGACATCTTTTTGTCTATACGTCAACATCCGTCGTTTTAGGGTACCCTTTAAACTCAGTTACATGACGATCCTGGGAAGTCATACAACTGACGCTTTACTTTTAAAGTCAGTTAGGTGACGGGGTAGGTTTAGGGGTAGGTTTTAGGTCTGGGGTAGGTTTAGGAATCGATACACGTCATCTAACCGACGTCAAAGGGTACCCTAAAATGGTGAATGTTGATGTATGGGCAAAAGACGTCCCAAGACGTCAGTTATATGACGTCTTACTATCTTCATCTTCTGTGGATATCATTGTTACAGAATCATACTTCTAAATGCATATAATCTGAGATTATAAAACCTTGTTTTTGTTATTTGCAGCAGAGATTGTTGCATTGCATGATTATAGATTAGGCTATGTCCTCTCTTATCGCTAGAGCAAAATTTGGCACTAATTGTCTCTTTAGCAAAATAGCTCAAATCAGACTAAAAATATTAGCCTACAGTTAACCGCTCTAGCAGAAATCAACACAGAGACAGTACACCACTTTGCAGACCTAGGGCCTGTACCATGATGGTATAGGGTGGTTATGGCGCAGTGGATAAGTCACATGCCTTTGGAGTGAGAGACCCAGGCTTGAATCCACTGTGAGACACCAATGTGTCCCTGAGCAAGACACTTAACCCCTAATTGCTCCAGAGGCGTGCGACCTCTAGTAATTGTAAGTCGCTTTGGATGAAAGCGTCAGCTAAATGAATAAATGTAAATGTAATGTTATTTGAACAAACTCAAGGTTGCTACACTCTTAGAAGAAAAGTTTCTATTTAGAACCATAAAAGGTTCTAAAGCGCTATGTATTTGGAACCCCTAAAATGCAATGCATGTTAAAGATCACAAAATTCAAGAATATGGGGGTTAAAAAAATAATGAATCGAATATCACACGAAAGAGTGACATTTCAGTTTTTATCCTCCAAAAAATCAGCATGATTAAAATGTGACATTAAGTACTACAACAGTTTAATAAACAATAACTTAATTACAACTACAAAATGTTGCAGAATAATGTAATATATGAATGAATAATAGTCTATAAAGAACCTTTTGTGCCAAATGGGTTCTTCTCTTGTCATTATAGAAATTTTTTTAGCATAAAAGTTTCTTTGGAGCTAAGTAAAGAGACCCTGCATGCTTTATATATGAGAACCCCAATGAACGTCTCGGTTACTAGTGTAACCCTCGTTCCCTGAGTAGGGAACGGAGACGTTACGTCAGGAAGTGACGGAGAATGGGGGTTTCGCATAGAAAGCCAATCCTCTTCGAGAATTTAATAACGAGCCAATGGCATGAAAATGCCTTGGGGCTGCGGAATTTGCATAGCGTACTCCGCCCCACCCTGTGGGTATAAAAGGAGGAAGTGAACGCAACCGCAGTATGTCTTCGCTGAGGAGCCAAGACTGAACTCGGCGTCTACCCAGCGGTACAGCAGAAGTGGCAAGGAGACGTAACGTCTCCGTTCCCTACTCAGGGAACGAGGGTTACACTAGTAACCGAGACGTTCCCTTTCGTAGTCACTTCGAGTTACGTCAGAAGTGACGGAGAATGGGGGTCAATGCCATCACGCCATCTTCCAGCTGTCTTCCAGTGCCCTGCGAAAGTCTGGACTCCTGAACATATTATATTATACCAGGAGTTCCTACTTTAACACAGGAATACCAAGGTACACTGGGAAGCATATCCCGGGAGGAACATGCTACCAATGCCTGCCGAAGGAGGACTTACGAGTACACATGTGGCCGATTAGGGACTACACATGGAGAAACTGGAGCGCCAACCGCAGGTGGCAAGAACTTAGCTCCAGGGGTGGCAGATGGCTTGCCGAGGGAAGACACATGCTCAGGGAGGCTTACAGTGGAGAATACACATGAGACAGTTACCGTCAGGGAACCGTGGACATGGATGCACCTAGCCGGCACCATAGCAAGCGCAGTGGTGCCCGCATCATGAGTGCTGGAGGACTCAGGGCTTCATAGAAGACTCAACTGAGGAGATATCGCACTTATCCAGTCAGAGAGTGGAATGGCGAGCAAGCGAAGACACTTAAGCGGGTCCAATACTGGCGGAAGCGAGTACGTGAGAGGACACCGGCTCAATTCGCAGATTATAGAATCTCAGCGAAGGTGTTAGGTGTCGCCCAGCCTGCAGCTCTGCAGATGTCTGTTAGCGAGGCGCCATGCGCTAGAGCCCAAGAGGAAGCCACGCTCCTAGTGGAGTGGGCCGTCACACCAAGGGGGCACGGCCGGCCTTGCTGCTGGTAAGACAAAACAATGGCATCCACTATCCAGTGAGACAGCCGTTGCTTTGAGAGAGCCCTTCCCTTCTGGCTCCCCCCATGACAGACGAAGAGCTGTTCTGAGGTCCTGAAACACCGCGTTCTGTCAACGTAAGTACGGAGTGCACGTACTGGACAGAGCAGTGCCAAGGCTGGGTCTGCCTCCTCCAGGGGCAGCGCTTGCAGGGTCACCACCTGATCCCGGAAGGGAGTGGTGGGAACCTTGGGCACATATCCCGGCCGGGGTCTCAAGACCACGTGAGAGTAAGCCGGCCCGAACTCCAGGCACGCTTCGTCAACGGAGAATGCCTGCAGGTCCCCTACCCTCTTGATGGAGGCCAATGCAACCAGGAGTGCCGTCTTCATAGACAGAAATTTTAACTCTACCGATTGCAAAGGCTCAAAGGGAGGCCTCTGCAGAGCATTTAGAACTACTGCGAGGTCCCAAGAGGGTACGACGGGGGGACGAGGTGGATTTAGTCTCCTCGCTCCCCTCAGGAACCTGATGACCAGGTCGTGCTTGCCGATAGACTTACCATCCACTGCATCATGAGAAGCGGCAATGGCCGCGACATAAACCTTGAGGGTGGAGGGCGACAGCCTACGCTCCAACCCTTCCTGCAGGAACGACAGCACGACACTGATCGGGCATCTCCGGGGGTCTTCTCGCGAGAAGAGCACCAGCTGACGAAGAGGTTCCACTTCAACGCATAGAGGTGTCTAGTGGAAGACGCTCTAGCGGAAGTGATGGTTGCCGCCACCGCAGGTGGCAGCGAGACTCAAACCTGCCTCCGTCCCGTCCAGAAGCCACACGTGTAGCTTCCAGAGATCGGGACGAGGGTGCCACAGAGTGCCCCATCTCTGAGAGAGAAGGTCTTGTCTCAGAGGAATAGGCCAAGGAGGTGCTGTCGCGAGGAGCACGAGTTCGGAGAACCACGTCTTGGTGGGCCAATAAAGGGCTACCAGCAAGACCTGCTCCTCGTCCTCCTTGATCTTGCACAACACCCGTGCAAGAAGGCTCACTGGGGGAAACGCATATTTGCGTGGGCCCCGCGGCCAGCTGTGCGCCAGAGCATCTGTGCCGAGAGTACCCTCGGACCGGGAGTAAAACTGGGCGCAGTGGGATGAGTCCCGGGAGGCGAACAGGTATATCTGTGCCTCCCCGAACTGGTCCCAGATCAGCTGGACCGTCTGGGGATGGAGTCTCCATTCGCCGGAGATAGGACGGACCCGTGACAGCTCGTCGGCCGCCAGGTTCCGGACTCCTGGAATGTAAACAGCACGAAGGGACCTCAGGTGCTTCTGACTCCATATCAGGAGGTGGCGAGCGAGCTGCGACATCCGGCGTGAGCGTAACCCCCCCTGGTGGTTGATGTACGCAACTGTAGCGGTATTGTCTGAACGGACAAGTACGTGTTGACCCTTGAGCAGTGCTCGAAAGCGGTGCAGGGCCAGGCGTACTGCCAGCAGCTCGAGGCAATTGATGTGCAAGAGACGCTGGGGTCCTGTCCAGGAACCCGCGGCTGCATGCCCATTGCACATGGCACCCCATCCCGTGGTAGACGCATCCGTGGAGACAACGAGATGCCTGGAAACTCGCTGGAGAGGGACACCTGCCCGTAGAAAGCTGAGGTTCGACCACGGGAAGAAGGTTCGGCGGCACGCTGGAGTCACTGGAACTCGGAGCGAGCCGCGATGCCATGCCCACCTCGGGACTCGATCGCGAAGCCACAGCTGAAGTGGTCTCATATGAAGCAATCCGAGCGGCGTTGCCGCGGCTGCAGATGCCATATGCCCCAGGAGCCTCTGAAAAAGTTTCAGTGGGACCACACTCTTGCCCTCGAAACTGTCGAAGACAAGTCAGCAGTGAGTGAGCACGCTCGTTCGTGAGCTGCGCGGACATGGCGACCGAGTCTATCTCCATGCTGAGAAAAGAGATCCTCTGCACGGGGCAAAGTTTGCTCTTTTCCCGGTTGACCCGAAGGCCCAGACGGGCTAGGTGCCGGAGCACCAGGTCTCTGTGTTCGCAAAGCTGGTCTCGAGAGTGTGCTAAGAGTAGCCAATCGTCGAGGTAATTCAGGATGCGAACCCCGTGTTCGCGAAGGGGAACAAGGGCTGCCTCGACAATCTTCGTGAAGACGCGAGGGGACAGAGCTAACCCGAATGGGAGAACTGTGTACTGATATGCCTGGCCTTCGAAAGCAAACCGAAGGAATGGTCTGTGTCGAGGCAAAATGGAGACATGAAAGTACGCGTCCTTCAGGTCGATTGCTGCAAACCAATCCTGAGGCCGAACGCATTCGAAAATGCGTTTGGCTGTGAGCATCTTGAACGACATTCGATGAAGGGAACGGTTCAAGATGCGCAGATCCAGGATCGGTCGTAACCCACCGGTCTTCTTGGGGACAATGAAGTAGGGGCTGTAAAAGCCGGACCTCATCTCGGCTGGAGGGACCGTCTCGATTGCACCCTTCGCCAGCAGGATCGCAATCTCCGCTCTCATGACCGGGGCGTTGCCACCGACCAAGGTCGAGCGGAACTCCCCTGAAACGGGGAGAGACCGTGCGAACTGAATCGCGTAGCCGAATCTGATCGTTCTGATGACCCAGCGGGACAGAGCCGGGGAGCTCTAACCAAGCTCCCAGGAATTGATCCAGCGGGGTCATGCAAACCACAGACATCCCCCGGAGGGGCAGCGAGGGCAGAGTGACAGGAGTGCACACCGGAGGAAACCCACGCGGGTGCATAGTCGAGCTCTGCTCCCAGACAGAAGAGACCAGGGAAGGACCAGCGTTCCTCGAGGGTCTGTTCTGCCGGGGTTCTGGCGATAGAGGGGGAGGGGAGCCGCGTAGTCCGGGGACGACACACGCTCCCTTCCGCACCCTCAGAGACAGAGAGGAATGAGTGGGGCGATACCATGGGGCATCGTGCGCACTCAGTTCCAGTCTGTGTGCTCAGTGATGATGTCAAGTCTTTCTTTAACCAACTCAGGGTGCTGCCTACCCGTGGGTGAGCAGCGGGGAGAGGAGAACAAAAGATTCTCCCCCGGCCCTTCACCCGGGGGAAGGAGGGGGCCTGCTACCTCCTCCTGGAAAAGACTGACGCCATCACTGAGCAGCCCGTCTCAGGAACGCCGCTTAGCCTGGCGTTTCAGCGGGCGCGGAGCCTGAGGGGGCTGTGACGCTCCTCTGCGGCCGCCTCGACGGCGCGGCCCGGGTGAAGGCTGCTGCTGGGGTCGCGCCGGAGGGAGGGGGGCCGCAGGAGGGCATCCTCGGCGGCGAGCAGGCTGAGGCGGCTGCACCGACGGCTGGGTGGAGGCAGCAGCTGGCCGTCGGGGCAGGATGTGTTTGATCGCCTCCGTCTGCTTCTGGGCGGTCGAGAACTGCTGGGCAAAGTCCTCAACCGCACCGCCGAAAAGGCCAGCCTGGGAAAGGGGGGCGTCGAGCAGACGAGTCCGCTCAACGTCCCGCACTTCCGCCAGGTTGAGCCAGAGGTGACGCTCCCTGGACCACACTAGTGGCCAGAGGTGGAAAGTAACAAATTACATTTACTCGCGTTACGTAATTGAGTAGTTTTTTGTGTACTTCTACTTTTTTAAGTAGTTTTTAAAATCTATACTTTTACTTTTACTTAAGTACATTTTGTTTGAAGTATTGTACTTCGCTACATTTTAAATCATATCCGTTACTGAGTAAAAAATAATAGTACACGGGAGAAAAAAAAATAATCACACTCCGGAACCTACTGCATTGGTTGAAAGGCGGGAGAACAAACGCGCAAGAAAGGTGACGCAGACCCATAGACAGACCCAGCTGAAGCTGAAAACGAATCGCGCTCGAATTCTTATGAAACGAATTATGTCCTCGAGGATAGATATTTGTTTGCTAAAAAAGTGAACGCAAAGTGGCTGCAAAAGGAGGATATAGGACACTACCCCTCCTGCAGATAAAGGTATGTGCCGATTATAACTTCGAGTGACTTACGTGATGCAGAGGGAATCCCGAAATCCAGTCATGAAAGTGGAATTATTCACTTAACGCAGATATCACGTAAAACATGCAAAATAATGGATAGATACATGGAAAGTAGAACTGTGCAATAAATCCAATCGCAACCTGGTCTGTGAATATTTAAGCACAAAAATACTGCATGTAAATGTATAACCCTATTTGTTCTGCTGAGCTGTGCCGCTTTTTGTCTACTAAGTTAACTTAGTACATACTCAAGTATGCGTGACATTCATGTGCTGTGTCTGAAATCTCCACTCAAAGCACTACTCCCTAACCCCTATGTTGGGGGTAGAGAGCAGAGCACTATATAGTGAGCTCACCAGCATAATAGAAACACCACTTTCGGACACTACTCGATCGTCTCTCTGCGCCGTTGATTACATCATCTGTCAGCTGGTGCCGAGCCGGCTCTGGGCTTAATAGATTTTTTTAAAATAAATACATTACTTTATATTGAGCTTATTTCTCCAAAATTTAAAAACTAAAAGTGATTTCTGGCCGTTTTTGTTTTAATGCACTACTCCACACATTATTATAACTTATTTTTACGATCCGCGCAATGCATGATGGTATGTAGGGCTTTGTTAGTGACCATCGGTTGTACACATGGTTGTACACTACTTTTCAAAATGCATTCTGGGATACATTGAGAGGACTATATAGGGTATAATAATCATCATTATACATTCGGACAGCACTACAAAATGGCGAGCTCACTATATAGTCCACTATATAGTGAGTAGTGGGACATTTCGGACACAGCAATGGTGTTTTCAGCGTCTCGCAAACAATTTGTGAATATGAACATTTCCAGAGCTGCTCTGAGAGAACGCCTAATGGGCATTTTCATAATTTTATTTGAGAAAAAACTTTGTTTTTTTACACTTTTCTTCACTTTTGGTCTTCACTACAACCCGTCAAAATAAAAGTTGGGTTTCACTATGAGAAATTATGACAGAAATATATTACTATTGTAGGCATACAGAAGAACGTAGCCTACCTCTCAAAATAATAATAATAATAATAACAACAACAACAATATTAATACATTTCATTATTTAAAGGAATATTTTTTTTGTCCATGGTTTAATTTAGTAAATCTGTTTTTGCAGCGCTTCCCCCAAAAATAAAAGGACACAAGTTTAAATTTACTTTTGATTACCACCGTTTTTGATAATATATTTGTATTAAATCAAAGAAACATTAATTTTCTGAATAAAATGCATTTCATAGGACAATATAATTCTTAAACATTTTAATAAATAATTAATGCTAAAAATAAGTTGTCATTATCAATTATTGAATTTAATTGATTAGACATGTTTTATTAAAATTTTAATAAACAAAACAAACAAATGGTTTCAAGTTTATTATAATTAAAAGCATTTGTTCAACCAAATAAAAACCCTGTTTTCGTAATAATTTTAACTGATGATAATAATAATAATTTATTTAATAATTGATTAATACTGTAAACCATGGTATTTTCAGAGACGTTATCACACTGTGAAAATCTCATACCATTACAACCCCACACGGGGATTCCCCCACCCCGGTGTTAAAAAAGTAACTCAGTAACTTTTACTTTGAGTAAATTTTAAATGAGCTACTTTTTACCTTTACTTGAGTAGATTTTTAGACCAGTACTTTTACTTGTACTTAAGTAAAATTTTATTGAAGTAGAAGTACTTTTACTTGAGTAGCATATTTTATTACTCTTTCCACCTCTGCTAGTGGCCATCACCTGACCCAGGGAACGAGCAGCCACCTTAGTCGCCCAGAGAGCGAGGTCAGTGGCCGCTCTAAGTTCGTTAAACAAACCCTGGTCAGTCCTGCCCTCGTGCATATCCCTGAGCAGTTTGGCCTGGAAGACCTGTAAAGTGCTCATGGCATGCAAAGCTGCAGCTGCCTGTCCCGCTGCGCTATAGGCCCTCGCCGCCATCGACGACGACAACCTACAGGCTTTGGATGGGTGCTTGGGAGGCCCCCGGGAGGAGGCGCTCTGCAGACACAACTGCATCGCAACAGAGCGCTCTACCGGAGGGATCCCCGCATAGCCCACGGGCAGCCGCATCAGCGAGGGGAGGAAAGGCGGGGGAAGCTGACGGGCGGACACGGGAGGTCAAAGGAGCCTGCCATGTCTTCGTCAGCTCCGCATGCAACTCGGGGAAGAATGGTATTGGGGTCGGCTGTGGCCTTGCGGCGGCGGCTTTACCCAAATACCACTCATCCATCCGTGAGTGATCGGGGTGGGGCGGAGAATTCCACTCCAACCCGATACTCACGGCGGCCCGAGAAAGCATGGCCGTCATCTCAGGATCAGACACGGGCAACGCTGGCACTCCTGAGGGAGGCAACGCCGCCGTATCCTCCTCCGAGGAATCGAGCCCGCCTTGTGATGCTGTGATCGACATCACATCCTCCTCTGGAGCACCGAACGAAACAGACGGTGCCTGCGAAGAAGCAGACGTCTGAACCGTTCCAGTGCTCGCTGGCTGCAACACTGTTGCGGTGGGTGTGGCCCGAGGAACTAGCGTCGGGGGTTTGTTCCACACTGTCACCGACAGATCACCCTGGCCGTGAACCGAAGAGCTTCCCCGGGTAGAGGAAGCAGATCGGGTAGCGGAGGCGGGGACTCTCACAGTAAGATCATTGAGTCTCGATCTCAGTGTTGAGATGGTCATATTCCCACAGAAGGCACATGACTCATCCACGAGGGCTGCTTTAGCATGACGAAGACCCAGACATACAAAGCAGCGATCGTGGCCATCAGAAGAGGAGAGAAATCGACCACATCCAGAAGAACACGGGCGAACCATCTTTAAAAAGACGTGCCACGTGTAGCTCTTTTAGAGGAGAGGAGGAAATTCACTCTATCAGCGCTGAGGCGACCAGGGAGAAGCGCAAAGTCTGGCAGACCACTGCTCAGATCGCAGGCAATGCAGAATCTCGCTGGGTACCGCCGTCACACCAACGCTGGAGAGGACGCTCGTCTCGAAGAGTCTTGAATCAGTGATAAATGGCTTGTGGAGTGAAGAATGCTCTTGGCTCCGAAGCGAAAACATACTGCGGTTGCGTTCACTTCCTCCTTTTATACCCACAGGGTGGGGCGGAGTACTCTATGCAAATTCCGCAGCCCCAAGGCATTTTCATGCCATTGGCTCGTTATTAAATTCTCGAAGAGGATTGGCTTTCTATGCGAAACCTCATTCTCCGTCACTTCTGACGTAACTCGAAGTGACTACGAAAGGGAACCCTTTTTTTCCAAGAGAGTATGTAGTGACCTTTAATTTGGTGTAGAAACAGGTGGAGTGACTTTATCGCATCAGACATGTGTCACTTTGCTCACAGCTGATTGGTCCAAGTTTGTTTTGGCGATGAACACTGCCAAAAGCCAAACCACTTTCATGGTACCTAGAACCCAGGGTTGGCGTAAACTAAACTGAAACATACCTGGCTAGCCATCTAAACCGGCTTCATGGTATAGGCACCTGGGGCTTTCAACCTGGGCATCAACTTTCTCTGTCAACTCAGGCTTTGATCCTGAGTTTAGGTGTGACATCAGTAGCGAACAGCCAATCACATGCTGAGAAAGAGTGAAACTCTTTAAAAACTCATTGAAATTTCTCGCGAAGAGAAGCAGCGCAATTCATTAAAAGTATTAAAGTATTAAAATAAAAGTATTAAAATATTAAGAATTTAAACAAATTTAACCAGCAAGAGTAAAATAGCTGTGTATGAAAGAGGAGCAGCCATGAGCCCATGTAGCCCAAGACTGGTCACAGGTCACTGGTCTAAATGTGTAAATGCAAAAATCTAGATAGACACTGTTTCTTTGAGTACACCACTGTTACATCTTTGTTTATAAAATCTCACGTAAGAGTGAATCAAATTTCTCACAGAAAGGTTACAATGGTGGTACTGTCTTTATTGTATATTTTGATTGTTCTTGTCATTCATTTATAACCTGACTCCGCCAGATGAGTGAAACCTTGAAAGCTCGCGAGATCAGGATGGTCTCGCGAGGCTAATTCATTTAACCAACTCAGCTAAAATATACTTCTGTTATATATTTGATGCTAATGTGTAGGCAACAATGACATTTCTGAATTATGCTTTAGAGTTTTTATTTGTTTTCTGCTTTCTGTCAATACATAATGATTTTTGGTTTCTTCCACAAATACAATAACAGGCATTAGACCAACAAAACAACTGACTACCAGTAAGCTATTTTTTTTTCATTTAAAGTCCGAGTAATGTTTTTTCTTTTATGAAGTAAGATTTAATATATGTTGCATTGTATCCTCATCAGCAACTCTAGAGCCAAACACAACTAGAAAACAAAATCACACCAGCAATTTTACCAGCCATCCTCCTTCACGAACAAAACCAACCATTACTGCAACATCAAGCAAAGCATCTCCTGGTGAGCATTTCTCCACAATTTGTGTTTTCAAGGACAATTACATGTACAGTAGGTTTTGCAATCATGGCTTTCATAAAGGGAATATTCCTGAATTAAATGTAGTAAACACTTTCTGCTATAAATACAACTTTTGGAGCTTCAACCATTAATACATTTACCCCAAAAACATTTTGGATACTTAAAGGGGTAGTTCACCCAAAAATGAAAATTATGTCATAAGGACTCACCCTCATGACGTTCCAAGCCCGTAAGACCTTCGTTCATCTTCGGAACACATGAAATATTTTAGAAGCCCGAGCTTTGTTTACAGTCTGGGAGTAGCAAGCAGTAAACAAAACAATCTTCGCAAACATGTCTAAGGATTTCGACACAAAGAAAGACTTGCATTTTTATTTATTTATTTATTTTATTTTTTTATTTGAACTCGAATACACGGAAGCACCAGATAAACGTCAACAGCGTCTTATGTCAGCAGCGTCACTGCAGACTTTAGAACGCAGATTGAGAACCGAACCGGAAGACAATAAAATGCTGAATAAAGTCGTAGTTTTTGTTATTTTTGGTTAAAAAGTATTTTCGATGCTTCAAAAAGGGTAACTAACCCACTGATGTCACATGGACTACTTGATGATGTCTCTATTTCCTTTCTGGACAAGAACAGTATATCATACATACATTTTCAATGGAGGGACAGAAAACTCTAAATCTAAGTCTAAAATGTCTTAAACTGTGCTCCGAAGATGAACATAATTCTTACGGGCTTGGAACGACATGAGGGTGAGTCATTAATGACATAATTCATTTTTGGATGAACTAACCCTTCAATTCACACTTTTAAATGGTTGAAGATTGAAATGTTAGTATCTAATGCAATGCCATTAATATATCTTTACAAATGTTTGTGGAGGAAAATGTACACAGAAACTTTTATACAAAGTGATTTGCATTGAATTACAGGTATACTTTATAAGTCTTGCATTCTCTGGGCACTGAAGCCATAATCTTGGCATTGCTAGCACCATGATCTACTTTTTGATCTACAAAAATCTAACATTGTTTTTCATGTACTATATTTTAATGCATGTAGATCAGATTAGCATGGTTTCCTTTCTTATCCAACACACAAGAAAGAATGACAGCCATAATTCAAATACAATTTAATACAACACAATTTAAAG
The DNA here is from genome assembly GCA_030378365.1 of Hybognathus amarus. Taxonomy (NCBI): domain Eukaryota; kingdom Metazoa; phylum Chordata; class Actinopteri; order Cypriniformes; family Leuciscidae; genus Hybognathus; species Hybognathus amarus. Next base: position 217,762 of record JAQIUQ010005153.1, read on the forward strand.
TATTTGTGCATCTGTGACTGCTTTAATACTTCGTAAAGTCAAAAGCAAAGTCAAAGTTTATTTATAAAGCACTTTTTTAAAACCAGCATGTGTTAAACAATGTGCTGTACAATAGACCTGTGTTAAAAAAGTGTTTATTTTCCAATTAAAGGACCCAAAAGTCACGGAAAGCTTGCAGATGATTCAGGTAGGCTATATTAAATTACATTATATTTAAGCACAATTGAAAATCTTTGGTGAGAATATATATTTCATTCATATTTGATTAATATATTTATTAAAAAAAGCACAGTATATTATTCAGTGAAATGCAGTCATGTCATATTTCTCTTCATAGAAAATAGATATCTGTGGATTCTGTTGCCTGCTCTGTGTATTGTACTGGCAGCAATGATATACTTGAAATTCAAGTGTAAAAAAGTCCAGCATCGGCCAGGTGACTAAATCTGAATGAATCCTATATGCAATATTTCCTAATTTCTGTCAGTAATTCCATAAATGATAATCATATATTTTCCCTCTTTTCAGAAATGGCTGACAATGGAACAGAGAAGTGAGTGTATATGTTTACAGAATCTCAATTCTAAGATTGTAAAGTTTAGTTATCATATAAAGATGTAGGCCTATAGCCAGTTGGCTGTTATTGTAAAATATTGCACAAACAAGTAAATGTAAAATGTAAAAAATGTAAATGCCACATCCTGTATTAAACATTAACTGTAAATGACGTTTTGGGTGGGTTGAATATAGTGTAGCCGCAGTAGTCTATGATAGTATTCAATTCTACATTACCTTTGTCTAAAATATACATTTTACTAAATGACTAAAGAATATGAAAATTCTTAACAGTTATTGTGTATTGTTATATTTTGATGGCTCACATTATCATTTCCAACTGTGTTCTTTCATGTTGTTGCACTCAGTGCTTCTTTCCAGAGGACAGATGGTAAAGACGGTGTTATGCTGTTAGGAGTCAGTAAGACATCAGTTGGAGAGGACAATGGTAAGTCACTTACTTTCTCTGTCTGTGATAATCACTGCATAAATGTTTGAGAACACATGAATAAGACTTTAGATCTTGTTTATAATGGGCATGTATTTTCTACAAACAAATTCATAGTACAAAGTAAATCAAATAAAACCCTACATAAAGAATCAGATCTTAGATATAATACAACAGCCATCTTTATTAAGAATCTTGCAAAGTGGTCTTTTTTTCTAAAGTTCTGCAAGATGACATTTTTAAAAGTTTGTTATAAACCATGCACATTATCATTCTTCAATGTGAGGCACAAGAAGATATTTTGATAATTGTCTTCTTTTTTGACAAAAACTTTTGAAAATACTCTTTAAAATACAGACAGGTTTGGAACAACATGATCTTGACTAAATTATGACAAATTCTCAATTTTTGGGAGTACTGTCCCTTTGAAGGGGGGGTTAACCTCACACACACGGCTCTTACTAAACGTTTCTGAATGATCATTTGCTACCTTTTTTAACTTTATACACGTTTGTTTAACACAATAGCATCTGACTGGCAACAATAGCAACTGACTGGCTACAAATGTTATACTCAAACAGCGTTGGCATGTTTACGTTCTTGATCAAATTGAAAATAACGTCATAAAGCATATATACATGAAAACTATGTTTAAAACATTAGTACTTTTACAAAATTCAGGTCCATAATGTTTGTACCCGTTTGTCGTAGACACAAAATAGCATAACTAGTAGCCTAGTGGCTATAAAGCCAGCGCTGGCATTTGAAAAAAAAAATAAAACACAAGGCTACTTATGGAATTATACATGCAAATACATTTACAATGATTAGGTCTTAGCCTACTTACAGGTGGTGGCCCAACAACTGCTGCCTCTTGTTTTAAAGTTGGAACTGCATGTTTTAGTAACAGTTTCTTGTTGAATCCGGCATTGAATTCGTGGAGATTCTGGAAGCTGTCTTCCGTAAAATGTGCAGCACAGAGAGCTAAATTACGATCGTCATTTTCCGGAACGTAATCAAACATAAATTGTATCCATTGTTGACAAACTACAACGTCCGTGGGAAGCCCGAACACAGAAGACCTGACAGCTGGTGAACACAACACACTTGACGAGCCGCAAAATATGGTCATGCCCTTTTTTGCATTTTCTGGAGGAAGGGTTGATGTAAATGTATGGGTTAGTGACGGCTAAAACCCAGCTGTAGTTCCAATCGAGTCATTTTTCTAGGCAATATACTTCCTGATATTTAAAAGACGATATCTCTGCTCACACTGAACTTTCAGCGCTGCAACTTTGCAGATACTGTTCATCCACCTCAAAGAGCATGCACAGAGAAGTCCAAATTAAACATGATTTAATGACTCGTAAATGTAAGTACACATTGATGGCCTAAGACACGAAACAAGCGGTTTGTGTGAGAAAACGAACATTATTTATTTTGTTTTTACCTCTTGTAATCACAGTCACGTCAAAGTACTCTGAGGGCGAAGGGCTTTTTAAAAAATTTATTTTAAAGTGAGCTATCCCTTTAATACATAAAAGCATCCCTATCAAAAGCCTGGATATTTATTATTACATAACTTCACTCTTCACTCATGTGTTTGGCATGGTCGCTGCATGTTTTTATTGCTAGCGTGTAGTGCAAACAATCCCAGAGATGCAGTGAGACTCGGTTGTTTGATTCAAAAGTGTCTCACAGGCAACAAGACAGATCCAATCTTATTTTTCATGCAGATTGTTCCCTTCTCCCTCTAATCTGTCCACACCCTTCCCTTCTCTGCATTCCATCGCATTCCCCATCTCCAAACACTCAGAGGAAGCCAAGGGCTTTGAATATCTCATTGTGGATGCAATGGAAGGTGCTTCCTCCTATTTATCGCACCTCCACAACACCAGCTTTACCCTGCCTCTGAGCACTTTTCCCTAACCACCACCCACTAAAGATAATAAGGAGAACAAAGATAGGCATTTCCACTGCAAAACACTGTCACTAACACTGTGACCCTAGAGACCTGCAATGTTATTGTGTATAAACAGACTTTTTTAAATATGGAAATATTTTTCTCTATAAGCTCAGGTCTAGTCTAGTGTATAAAAAACTGTGCAATTTCATTTGACTTAGTCACTGCATGCTCCAAACCAAGATTACGATGAAGGAAATGCTGTCGATTGTTTTGTTGAAAAGAAAATTTGAATGAGTGCTGTGACTTTGAACAGCTATTGTGTCCAGCATGTCAGTGCGACATTGTGGTTTGTTCCTATTTACTATGTCTGGTATAATAGTTTTACTAATGTAAAATAAAATAAAAAATCATTTTGTAGTGCAATTTACATCTGTGTTCACCAAATTTTATTCAGAGATTTTGTATAGGATACATAATAGACAAAAAGTATAGAATATTATACACAAAGAAAAAACAATGCGAACAACCCAAACCTCCTCAAAAATATGTTTTTTTTTTTCTTTTTGGGATATACATTTCTGTTTAAAAAAAATCAATAGTCAGACATTATTTCAATTATTCAATTATTCAATTTAATTATTTTTTGAATATTTTCTCATAAACAATTCCAGAGAAGGCTCTTCTGCAATGAGCGAATGAATGTTTGTGTGTTGCTTGATGTTTTTGTTTGTTTTTTGAATGTTTTTGAAGCAATGAATTTGTCAACTTTAAGGTGCAATTCCTCCCTCTAGTGGGTAAATTATTTATTACAACTATTCTGAGAACTCTTGTTATCACTCCAAGTATTGGCAGCTCATTACTCGGAATTGGTCCCATAGATAAATATATATATATATATATATATAATATATATATATATATATATATATATATATATATATATATATATATATATATATATATATATATATATATATATATATATATATATATTTATATATATATATATATATATATATATATATATATATATATATATATATATATATATATATATATATATATATGAAGAGTTCAGATGCAAAAGCCTCTAAGTGCCATTTAAAATTTTCTTCTAAAATGATCATTTTTATCAAGCTTGTATATTAAAGTTCAGTAATTTCACTTAAATGGCAATGAAGATTACCTATTAATTGTCATTTAAGTGAAATTACTGAACTTAAATACACAAGCTCGATTAAAATGGTCATTTTAGAAGAAAATTTCAAATGGCATTTAGAGGCTTTTGCATCTGAACTCTTCATATATATATATATATATATATATATATATATATATATATATATATAATTTTCTGTTAATTGACAGAGTGTTTGACTTTCTGTTTTATGGGTGTGTGTGTGTGTGTGTGTGTGTGTGTGTGTGTGTGTGTGTGTGTGTGTGTGTGTGTGTGTGTGTGTGTGTGTGTGTGTGTGTGTGTGTGTGTGTGTGTGTGTGTGTGTGTGTGTGTGTGTGTGTGTGTGTGTGTGTGTGTGTGTGTGTGTGTGTGTGTGTGTGTGTGTGTGTGTGTGTGTGTGTGTGTGTGTGTGTGTGTGTGTGTGTGTGTGTGTGTGTGTGTGTGTGTGTGTGTGTGTGTGTGTGTGTATATATATATATAATTTATGGTTTACTTGCAATAAATTTATAATTATTTTTATATTATTGTATTGAAATAAATACGTGCAAGATTATAAAGCCTACAGCAACAAAAATATAACTTTTCTGTTAGTTAACGGTTTACTGTACCTGCGGTGATAACAGTTGTTAAAAAATCATACTTCTGCGCTAAAAGCATTTTTTTATTAACTTGCAGTTCTTCACAAAATTTTTAAAAGACTAAATTAAAAATACTACACTTTCGTCCCAAAAGGAAAAATTACCCATATGTAAAGTGTTCCAGGTTTGCTATACACTTATCATTGTTCCTTTAAATTTTTTGGGCAATTTCTTTTTTTGTTTCTATATTTTTATTGTCTCTATCACTGGTTAATACAGCTGCAGCAAGATAAGTGGAGTTCTGCAGGAGAAGAGGCTCAACATTAGCCACGAATCCACACTCACTTACTCTGAATAATGAAAAATAATGGCCGAGGAACTGAAAAGGAAAGGATTGATGAAAGCTTCCTACAAACAAAGGATTTCTTACTTTAAGAGGAGTGTTTGTGTTTCAGGATAGCAAACAGGAAATATTGTGTTTGGACATACTTGGACATTTGGACATACATTATTTGAATAGGATAGTAAACTCTAATTCTTGACAGCTTTGCAACTTTGCTGTAGTGTAAAGAAAAGTTGGCCATAGAGTGTGTTACAGTATTTTCTACACATCAATTTCCTAGTTTGTAATTTCATCTTTGTGACATAGTAAAAATTGCCTGGTTTAACATTTATATCTTGAACTAATTTTTGCTTTTTGTTATTGTTATTTTCAGCAAGTTTCTGAAGTATTGTATATTTTTTATAAAATTGTGCATTACAATTGTTCTTTTTTTTGGTCAGTGTAATTTGTTCCTTGAATCCAATTGTTCTGCGTTTATTTTAAACTGACTAATCTGTGTGATGCAGTTCAATACAACTATTACTCAATTTTCAAATGTATTTGAAAGTCTGAATTTGTAAGCAAATAATACTGTTTTTGTACATTTTGAATGCACTGCTGAGATTTTGTAAGATTAAAGGAAGTACTTCAAATGAATACCTGGATTTAAGTTAAGATGGCCCCTACTGGGTTAAATTGACCCCAGTCAAAGACAAGTAGAAGACAGAATTATATTTGAAGATGTCCATCTGGTAAACTAAACAATTTCCTTTATTTTTAAGTATACAAAAACTAAGCATAACAGGTTGTTACCAACTTCATAAATGATAATGATGATTACTGACTTTCCCTCTGACTAATAGCCTACAGCCCCCACTTTGGAACAACTCTATTTAAGGGTTGTTATGGGTTAATATTTGGTAGCATTTCTGTTTCAGGTTTGATGTTAAAAATATATATATATATATATTGGGTATTATTAGTATCTTGTGAATTATATGTAGATTTCAAACATCTTTGCTTTCATTAAGACCTATAGAGTAGTTGAAGGAAATCCTTAAATTTTGCTATTATGATCTTTAATTAAAACAAGTAAATATTCATATTCATGTATAAGCCATATTATAATTTTACCTTTCAAATTAATCTCTTTTACTGGTATTCTGCTTTGTCTGTCATCATATTATTCAGTAATTATTATTAAATATCACTTTATATATATATATATATATATATATATATATATATATATATATACAGTATATATATATATATATACAGTATATATATATATATATATATATATATATATATATATATATATATATAAAATTAATTAATTAAAATTTATCCTTTTTTATTACATGTGTGTGTGAAGGGGTTGTAATCACAGTTTACAATGATTCACTTGACTGGTTTTGCTATTACCTCTGAAGGCCAGTTTTCCTATTTCTATGTAAAGTCTCCTGGTCGGTTTTTTTTTTTTTTTTTTTTTTTTTTTGCGTAATCCATCTGATGTGACGTGCATGCACGCTCCCAAGCCTCTCTCCTTTTTATATATAAGTCTATGTGATGGCACTGCAGTTAAAGGAGCAAGTGAGTAAGTGGGTCAAGTTCAAATGACAAACACCTGTTTGTGATTTCAGTTTTTGGCATGGGGAGACTGCATATAAGCGGGCCATGCTGACAGCAGCTTGAGAGAGAGACTGGGAGCTCGTAACCTGAGAAGTGGTGACCAGTGAACTGAGTGTTGCTGAAAGTGTGACATGAACGCTGTATCCAGCGGAATAGTATTACTACAACTGTGTCCAGTGAAGCTGTATCCAGCGGGAAGAGAATTATTGTCTACTGTTTGTTTTGCCTTTGACATTCTAAGTTAACTTTATTTGAGCGAATATATGTATATATGTAGTCGAAATGTAAAAGAATTTTTTAATTTGTTGCCCTCTTGACCCAGAAAAGACAGAAAATAACTGAAGGGTGCATTTGTATGTAAAAGAACAAATCCTACAATGCACCACATTGCACAGCTCCACAAGTCACTCTCGCTAATCCAGATCAGCGCAGAAACATCAGAGAAATCACTCTTTCGTCTATAAGGCTAACGTTACCTGGTGCCAGAGTGTGAAATTCATTTCACACAAAATTTCTAGTTAGTTGGCTGTGGCGAGCAGGACGATCGCGAGAGACGTGAGAGGACAGCGCAAGGCCGGTGGCGTGAGTGATAATGAACGACAACTGTGAGACACACCGGTCCCGTATCTCTCACAGCAGGAGTGGAAGCATTAAAGGAGGAGCGACGGCGACAGATTGAGAGATGAACAGGCCTGATTTTATGTTGTGTTTTGTTTCTGTGGTGTGTGGACAGCAGTTGTCAATGAGGGGCTGCTGGCAAATACTTTTGTATTTGTTCATTTTACTATTAAAATGTTTAAATGTTCCCACCTCCTTCTTCACATTACAACACAAACGTCCATGTGCTCATCTGATTCAGAGATTTAGTCCAGGAGAAATTGCCATCGTTTAAATTCTCTGCAGCAGACGGACTTTATCTGTATCCATAGCGCACAGCAAGAGCACATGCACCAGCAGTCCTCCTCAGCTCAGAGCCAGCTCTGGGCTCCTCGACCTGCGACAGGCCACCGCCTCCTGTTCCTCCATCAGCCTCAGCTGCTCTTCACTATATTCCGGCTCGCTAAGATAGCCACAAACATCGGATTCGAGCAGCAGAATTTCAAAATCCTCTTCTTCCATATCATGTTTAGTTTCTTCCGTCATTGTCATAAATTCCTATCTCCACAGGGCTTGTTAGCTTAGCTTCCAAACAAGATGGCTGATATTGATTTCAGTATCTGCAAGTGAAGTCCCACCCACTGATCTGTAATTGGCCTGTGGGTGAGTGGGTCCACCCCTGGAATAATGAGGAGCTAATTTTTGTAGCCTCTAGACTTTTCAATGAAATGTGACTTCCAGCTTATTATGACGCAAAATTACGATTTTTACATCATAATAAGCAGGAAGTAAAACACTTAAATCCTTATTTCTCCCATTTCAGGGAAAATAAGGGAATAAACCATGACCATTCAAAAATATAACTTTCTAAAGATACAAAGCTTAATTTAAATGGGTGATGTGTCCCTTTAAAGGTGCATTGCGCAAGTCTCTGAGTTTTTGTAGAACTATGCTCCCTCTGGCGACAACCGAAACTGCAACCAGAGGCGTGCACGCTCATGGACCACACGCACACTTGCACAAGCTGTTCATAACCAAAAAAGCATCAGCCACACAAATCTTCTGTTACAGTCATAATATCTTCAGAGGTAATAAAGTTATAAATCTGCAAGCCATTTTAAATATATGAAAGGAAAGGCATTTGAGTAAATTACACATTTATGTGTGAGGGGAAAACTGGGGTTGTTAAAAACTTCGGTAGTAGTTTCCATCTATCTCCATGTTGAACTGTTTTATGTGCTTACTGTATCCACTTATGATTGCATTATTATGGAAACACGTCCATGAACAACATAAGTTATTACTTTGTATAGGATCCCTTTTGAGTCCTAGAGCAGATAGAGCAGCCCTAGAGAGAGATCTCTCCATTTGTTGAAAGCCCTCCCGATGTTGACTCTCGTCTTATTGCGACACCTGGCAAGGTGTTTTATTTTCTTTGTCTTATGTGGAGTTTGCGATTGGGGTTTGGAATGAACTACAAGCCGGTCTCTTTGAATCCATCTTCTACTTTTGTCGACAGTTGACTAAAATTTGACTAAAATTTTACAAAAAAATTGAGAGTTCACTAAAAAAGCTTGAGTTGTCTTCGCTGATACGGAGAATGGCGGCAAATACACAAATCTGCCAGATATAGCCCAGTTGAGCGTGAACGCGAATGACGTCACGCCTAGTCTCAAATTCCATCCCGAATCCCTCTTATTTATTTTACTGTACAGGATTATATATAGGCAATCACAGTGATCAGAGAAGGGCTCATTCAGCTCATCAGTATGGGTTAGAAAAACGGGTATTTTAAACATGAAATGTTGTGCAATGCACCTTTAATGACAAGTAGTCTGATAGCACAAACAAAACTCCTGCCTCCAGCACAACACAGACTCCAACACAAACTCCACATAAATATACAAAAACAAAACCAAACAAAAATGTATTTGCTGAAGCTCGTCAGGCCAAACATGAATCGGATCGACTTAGGACAAAAACACGGATTAACATTGGCAGAGCTTTTGAATTATGGAGAGACATCCAGCGTCCAGTTTTCAGATATGCTGAAATAATGGTAAACTGTAATGAAATAGGTAAACTACAACATGAGACATAAAATGAATACAAAAGACTGTTCCAGGATGACAAAAAGTAGGTGCTTTAGGATGTAACTTTTATTTTATGTACTAGATCTGTCTAACTTCAATCATCTCACTACTATCATATTGTATATAATGCACATTTCCAGACACGTACAGTACAGTAATGTTACTTCCTATGATCTTACTGTTACACAAATTGTTTAGTCTAGTTCACTATCCATTTTCGTTATCATATTATACATTCACCTATGTTGACATTGCTGATTGTGAAAGATACATGAATAGTTAGTGAAATGCCTTATGCTAGATAGCACCACAAATGTAACGTTATCATGGTAAGAGCATGGAGCATTTGTTCAGCGTTAAGCTGATAAAAGTAGCCTATTATTTTAACATTGCACTTTTCCTTTTTTTAACCATATCCTACGAACATTGTTAACCACATCAAAACCACCCTTAGAGAAGAACAATAAATATTAGCTGTTACTACTTCTATCAATAACTGGATAAATCACTTACGTGCACTAATAATACATTTCTTTTTTGTACTCATAACTTTAAGTCACAAAGTCTTTCATCCATAAAGGAGGGTTCCTTTGTCTAATGGTTCTTCTGTCCGTATTGTCAGAAATCACATGCTCAGAGGATAAAGGAGGGTCTCTCTGTGCCTCATCTGGTTTTTCCAAAGGAACAGAGTTTGGAACTGTTTAAAGGCGTGAGGCATTACAGTTTCTGCCGTTGTCCAGGAGGGAAGAATTTGGCCCCGTCTTTTACATCACTTTCTGTGGTTTGGTGCATCTCTAACCCTCTGTGAAGAGAAGCCGTTTGTAAGCAATCTTTTAACACTCTGTTGAATCTTTCCACTTCACCATTAGAGCGAGCATAGTACACAGAGGAATTGATGTGTCGTATTCCCCATTTCTGTAGAAACTCATGTGAAACAAACTGGCTCCCATTGTCCAACACAATTTTACATGGGTTTCCTTCTCAACTGAAAACTGAGGTAAGCCTAGAGATTTTGGCGTTTGTATCTGCTTTTGAGCAGAAAGCAACTTCTGGACACTTACTATAGTAATCTACGAAGCTTATTGCATATCTGCAGTCATGTGGATCTCTACAGTCATAACTATAAAGATATACTGTAATTCTAAAAAATGTTCTCTATATTAAAGAATAACAGATTTCACACCACAACTATAGCAATAAAGATATGAGGAACGATATCATTGAGATCACTTTCAGAACGACTTTTTTCCAGCTGTCCAACGATAAAACCATAGACTGTAAAAAATATGGACGTAGTATCCGTGATGTCAGTCATAGGTTTCTGAAGAGTGTTTTTGAAGCCTAAAGTGGGTGGGTCCGGCCGTCGCCATCTTGGCAGTGCGTCACCTCTCGTCACTACCGATAAATTAAAATGGGCAAAGAGGCGGGACGCGGGTGGAGCTGAGGTACTAATGATATATGCTACTGCCCATGCGCTGAATTGAAAAAGTAAAGCCAATGGTTGAAGTTGATGTTTTTGCCCTTCGAAATATTATAATAGTTAAGACGTAACTTAAAAACATTAAATTGTGTTAAATAATCCCGGAAAAAGCACAAACACAGCTGAGGGTGACGCTAACAGACAGCAGACAAATAACTAGCAGTGAAAGCAGCGGCACCTGTCACTCAAGTGGCCACGCCCTTAATTATGCAGAACTTTAAGGCTTAAATATAATTTAAACAGATGAGTTGTAAAAAAATTCACCCGACCCCACAGTTGTCATGAAGTGCAAAATTAGCCTAGATATAGACCAAAACAACTATTTGCCACCAGGCTGTAAACATGTTTTTTTTCTGCTGTGAAATTAGACATTTTAACTTGAGGGAGATACAGATTTGACTCGCTTTTGCAGCCAGCCTCATGCGGCCACTCGATCAATTGCAGTTTAATTCACTTCCGTGTTGGCTTCAAGAGAGAGACGGGGAGGTTGCCCCTTGGATAAAACACTGACAACCAATCAGAATCCATTCTAATTTAAAGGTCTCGCAGCATTTAAAATGGCAGATGACATTGCAGACAAGTTAATTGTCAAGGTACAAAAAAATCCTCCACTGTTGACAAGTCAAACCTTTTCAAGGATACGTTAAAAAAGATGGATATATGGAAAGCATTCGGTCGTATCCTGGGAATAACGTGGAATAAACGGTTCGTGCAGTTTAGTATAGTGTAACAAAATTACCTCAGGTAGGCTATCCATCGCTAGTTGACAACATTGTTGAAGTTGCAGTGAAAAAGGCGTTGTATACATAAAGGTGTTGACTAGGCGATCATTGACTTTGTCAGCTAAATTCACTGTTAGATATTACACTAGACTTGCTAGATTCACTAAGATGCGCTCCCAACTCCTCTTGTCTTTTAAGGATATCGTGTACCCAAAAGCGCCTGTTTTTGCTTTGATATTTGTTTGTAACGTAAAGCAGCAGCAGCAGTCATCCATTTTCGCTACTTTGAAACTGCAGCCATCATGTATATAAGGCCGTCATACGTGCTCATCCCTTTGTAGTTTTCGTTTTTTCTGTGCATGCGCACTTCAGATGTATTATATGTGATGAGTTATGGTTTCAGCTATTCTTTTGAAAATGGCTGAGGGTCGAAAGAGAAAAATGTAAAAGAAAGGGAAGGTTAAGAAGAGAAAGGCCGCAGAATATAGAAACAAGACCAGAGTGATTTTGGGTGAATATTTCACACGCTGGTGTGCGCTAAAAGCACAGGTTGGGCTTCCCACTGATGCCGCAGTCGCAAGATTGTACTAGGCAGGTAAAGTTTGTCATGCGATTTGGTAAAAGTTTGGATTCTAGTAAAAGCTAATGTAAGCTATGATTCGCGATGCTAGCCCTGGCACAAGTCATGCACCACGTAGACATGGTAAACACAATTTGTCTAAAGTAGCCTTATGACCAAATGGTAAATCGTATCACACTGAAATATTCTAAAAACTTGGGTGTTAATTTTCGATAATTCCAATGTGTTAACCATATTATTTATTACACAAATGCAACAAGCTACTTCTCCATTGCATATCATGTCTTGACTGAGTCCTGGGTCACTCAATCGATCAGTATAATAAGTAAATAAAACATGGAAGGGCATTTGACATTTGACAGGCATTATTTACCTGAGACGAGCGGAGAGGGGAGGAAGAAGTGCATGTAGTGACATCATGTCAGAAACACATGTAAATAAAAAAATCTAACTATCATTATGAAGATAAACAAATAAGTTGTATTTTATTACTCTCTATCAAGCTATAGCATATTGATATTGGTAAAGCTTACAATATTGATTCGCTAACAAGCTAGTTAGTTATCTATAAGGCAAAGCTAAAAACAGGTTGCATGATACACGTTTTCCATTGCCATATTTACACTGTGATGAAGAGGAATTTCATGTAAGATTCATTACATATATATGGTGTTCTGCATGTAAGAGTTTGCTTGATGAAAGCATTGTTGATTCTGATGAGGACTACACACCCGAGACAAGTAAGTTACCCATAGACAGTATAAGACAGCAAGTACCGCATCGTCAGCTCGAGGACAGATCCGTGGTCGAGGGCGAAGCAGAGGATTTTGCTATTAGGGTCCGAGGAAGTAGAGGCCGAGGACGGGGTAGTTGAAGTGCAGGGCAAGGAGCACTTTTTAGACAAGAGGACCTGCTGCGTCGAGTTTTGCATCTTCAAGCTCAAACAAGCACGTGAACAGGTACGATCTGGATACGCACAAGTGGGCAGGTCCTGTGTGGCAAAAGGGTGGTTGCCATGGTTGCGAAAGAGTGACAGTCGCCTAAGCCAATCCATTGTTTCGTCCCGGTTCGAAATAATGAGCTGCGTTTAGTGCAGATTAAACGGTCTAGAGTCACTCGATTTTTATACTCTTTTTTTTCAGAGTACTTAGATTTTAATTATGCATTGATATAGAAAGTTTAAACAAATTTGGTAAAAAGTTTTTATAAAATTCTGACCTTCACTACCTTTAATTTATAATTGTGCACATGTTTAATAGGCTTCCCTCTCAGGAGCAAATAGAGAGTAGTAAAATAAAAAGACTGTTATCGGTCGTTGGTGTGGACGCATATAGTTATCTTTAACGTTATCTTTATAGTTATCATGTTTGATGTGAACGGGCCTAAGGCCTCCTTTTCTACAATGGAGGATTTCCTCTCAGTTTCCGACAGGCTTTGTGCTCGGAGTCGGTCAACCCAAATTTACTGTACCATGCAGTGTGAGGCCTAGGAAAAAACGCAGACTAGGTGCATCATTTGGTGGTGGCTCCTTCATAATTGCTGTGTTGTGAGTATCATCAGGAAGAAGACCTTCTGGGGATAGAGTGTACCCTAAAAACTGCAGTTTAGTCTGCCGCAGACAACATTTTTCCTCAGTCAGTTTCAGTCCAGATTGGTGTATTTTCTGCAAGACAGTTTTCAGGATTTCATCATACTCCTGTTGTGTTGAGCAAAAAATTATCATCAAGGTAGCACTGTACACATTTTAAGCCTTATAGGATAGTGCACATCATTTTCTGGAAAGCTACTTATATAATATATGTTCTTAAATACATTTGAAGAATAAAAATAAACTGAAAATGTATTTTTATCAAACTTGCCTTGGCGGACCAGTGAGTAATGTGGGTGGGCCAGTGCCGCCCTGGCCCATTACTGGCTATGGCCCAGCGTTGAGCGTAAAGATAATACATTAATCTTGAAGCTCATCCACTTAGAAGACACAACCGACCGGCTCCGAAGCAAAAAGCATATGTGTGTGCGCTCGCTTCCGCATTATACCCGCACTGGCAGGTGGAGCGCGGAACGCAAGTTTTGCATGCCAATGTTCATTGGCTCATTTTAATTAACTCAAAGGCAGTTGGTCTCCCTAGCGTGATCCTAAATCATTGGAAACTCCTCTGACAAGATGTAGGTGTTCCCGATCGAAAGGGAACTAACTTAACCGTGCTCTGAGAGCCCCCTCTGAGAGCCCAGCATTAAGAGTCCTCTAATGTTCAGAAGCATTTCTATTGTGTTGTGGCTTGTTTCTGTTGTGCTGTAACTTGTTTCCATTGTGTTGTGGCTTTTTTCCATTGTGTTTGGGCTTGTTTCCATTGTGTTGTGGCTTGATTATGTTGTGTTGTGAACTTATGTTTGCTTTTTAAATTTCATTGTGTTGTGCACTACTGACACCTAAATGCCGTGTTAATTTTTTGTGGACTTTAAAAACATTCCTAATGTTATATATTTCTTCTGTATAACTCCCTGTTCCTCTTTTCTCTCAATCTCTCTGCTTGTGTCAGGCTATGAGATGCACTGTGCTGACTAATGCATGTGACTGTTTTCTTACCAGGATCTTGTTCATGACATGTGACCACTGATCTGCTGAGGACGGCTGGGTTTCATACACTCTGCCAGTTCTGTGGACGTGTTTGTATGAGTCATATTTCATGGATGAAAACAATGTTCCAGTGCTGTGTGGGTTCTATCCAATGTTCTGTAATTTTTGACATAACATATGTGCAGCATGCATGAACAAAATTCACCGGAATGAATATAGAGTCGCTCCACCATTTTAAGCAAGCGTCCTTGTCTTTACTGTGCACGGCAGCGCAAGCCAAAAGAGAACACTGTATCTGCACCACTGATCGCAGAGTCAATGAGCACTTTGATCACTTGATTCAAAAAACAACACATCAGCGCTAGATCGCCTCTTATTTAACAAACAAACTAAATGAATGCTCTTCTAGTTAACAAGAGATGTTTAATTTATTTGTATTATATACATCTGTGCCGCAAGATGTTTCAAAAGTGGTGGGGACAATTACCCACTGCACTCATTTTAGCATTGCTGACTTTACTGAAGTTCATTGACACATATTTTAATAATAATAATAATGCATTTTATTTAAAAGCGCCTGTCTGGACACTCAAGGTTGCTGTACAAAGTAAAAACACCAGAATATGTAAAATTAATGAAAAGAATAAAATAAAACATAAAACATAGCACAGATACAAGTAAACAGGACAATGGATGTTTCACAGTAAATAAGATATTTTGAACAGGTACGTCTTGAGTATGGATTTGAATTCTGTAAGCGAGTTTATGTTCCTTATGTGAGATGGAAGAGAGTTCCACAGTTTGGGAGCAGAGCAGCAGAAGGCTCTGCTCCCCATAGTACTGAGGCGAACAGAAGGAACAGAGAGATGAGTGGAAGACGAGGATCGGAGAAGTACGGGACAGGGTAACAATTTAGAGGAGGTCAGAGATATAAGGAGGAGCGAGATTATGGATGGCCTTGTAAGTAAGCATGAGAATTTTTAACTCAATTCTACGTTGAACTGGTAGCCAATGTAATTGTTGAAGAATAGGAGTAATATGGTGAGAAAAGGGAGGTTTGATTATAACACGTGCTGCCGAATTCTGGACCAACTGAAGCTTATGGAGGGTTTTTTGAGGGAGACCAAAAAGAAGAGAATTACAGTAGTCAATGTGCGAGGTAACCAGACTATGAACAAGAATGGAAGCAGAGTCAATGGTAAGGGAGGGGCGGAGACGGTTGATATAACGGAGATGGAAATAAGCTGACCGTGTGATGCTATTAATATGAGATTGAAACGATAGTGTACTGTCGAGGATGACACCCAGACTCTTAACCTGAGGGAGGGGGAAAATCATCGATAAGGAGAGAAAAACTGTCCGATTTAGAGAGTGTATTTTTAGAACCAATAACAAGAAGTTCTGTTTTATCAGTATTCAATTTTAGAAAATTAGAACTTAGCCAGGATTTTATTTCTTGTATGCAGGAGATGAGGGAAGAGGGAGGAAATATGGAATTTGGTTTACTGGAAAGATAGAGCAGGGTGTCATCGCGCGAAATCTACGGAAAATATTGCCAAGTGGTAAGATGTATGTAATGAAGAGGAGGGGCCCCAGGACAGAGCCCTGTGGCACTCCTGAAGTGACTGGAGAAGGCTGGGAACTGAAGGATTTGATAGTGATGAACTGAGTGCGGCCAGATAGGTAGGACTGAAACCAATGTAAAGGAATGTTAGCAATGCCAATGGAGGATAACCTATGGAGAAGGATGGAATGAGAGATTGTGTCAAAGGCCGCACTCAGATCAAGGAGCACCAGGATGGATAACAGACCAGAATCAGCAGCAATGAGAAGATCATTTGTTATTTTGAGTAGTGCAGTTTCTGTGCTATGTAATGGACGGAATCCAGACTGAAAAGGTTCATAAAGAGAGTTGTGGGTGAGCAGCAACTATTTTCTCTAGAATTTTAGAAATAAAGGGTAAATTAGAAATGGGATGAAAATTATAGAAAATATTTGGATCAGAACCAGGCTTTTTAAGTATCGGAGTAACAGCAGCAGATTTGAAGAGTGAAGGAACAATACCAGTGGTAAGAGATGCATGAATAATGATGGAAATAAGGGGAAGGAGGGAGGGGAGGCAAGATTTAACTAAATTAGTGGGAAGGGGATCTAACAGACAGGTAGACGGCTTTGACTTACGAATTGTTTCAGAGATCTCAGAGAGACTGGGCAGTTGAAAATTTGAAAATAATTGTAATGGTTGGGGAGGATCATATGAGGAAAATGGAAGGATGTTAGGATGAATTTGACAATGTATGTTACGAATCTTATCATTGAAAAATATCAAGAAGTCATTACAGGTGGCAGTAGAATACATGTGCAAAGGAAGAGAATCAGGTGACTGGTGAATCTTATTAAGTATGGAATACAGTGACTTAGTGTTGCCTCTGATGGCGTTAATTAAACCAGAGTAATAATGTAATTTGGTTGGTGCGATTGAGCCCTTGTAATGAGATATATGAGCTTTATACATTTCTTTATAAATAGTAAGACCAGTTTTCCTGTAAAGGCGCTCAAACAATCTGGATTTAGTTTTCAGAGTCCGGAGTTGAGGGGTAAACCAGGGAGCTGACCCTAGTAAAAGAAACCAAACGAGTTTTAACCGGAGCAAGGGAGTTTAAAATAAAAGGTAATTGATCATTATAGTGAGTAACCAAGTCATCCGGTAAGGAGTTATTGTCCAGCAGGGGAATATTATCAATGCAGAAGGAGAGAACATCAGGATTAATGTCCTTGATATTCCTAAAGGAGATAGACCGGATTGGTTTGTTAGAGGAGAGCTGAAGTGTAACACTAAAAGAAATAAAGAAATGATCGGAAATAAGGAGATTGTCAACTGCACAGTTAAAATGAGTAAGTCCAGAGCAGCACAGTAAATACAGGCAGTGACCTTTGGAATGAGTTGCACAGTTGATATATTGACTAAATCCAAAGCTGTCCAGACAAGATGAGAAGTCTTTGGTGAGAAGAAGATTGCTATTGTCCAAATGTATGTCCCCAAGCACTATTACATTAGATGAGAGTGTAGATAGATGAGTGAGCAAAGTCAAAAATTCAAGCAAAATGTCCTTGTGTGGCTTAGGGGGATGGTAGGTCTGAAGTGATGATCGTTGGAGTTGGTCCTTGCAACACTGCGTCGAATAATTCCGACTCTTTGGGGACGCTCCCTGAAGCGTGCGCCTCTGAAGTATGAATGAAACTAATCCAATCCTGATTGGTGTTGCGTCGTGACGTAACATGTGATGGCATACCCAGAAGAATAAAAGTGACGCTGTCACAACACACACTAGCTTTCGCTCTTCAGCAAGCGCTCTATGTCGAAACTGTCTTATTTGGTGTTGTTTGTCTCTATATAGCAAAGAAAATATGGCCAGTGAACAATTCAAGAGATGTTTGCATCCCTGCCCTCGTTACATCACGGGTGGGGACGCACACTCTTTGTGTGTGAGTTGTTTGGGAGTGCAGCACGCACAGGCAGCTCTCGAGGGGGCTGCTTGTGAATACTGTGATGCTATGCCCATTAGAGTGCTACACTCCCGGCTGGTGTGCTTCGATGAGCACGGTCAGGCTCGCGTTCCCCAGGGTTCCGGTCCTGCATTCATCAAGGCGATGCGGCGATTGAGATCCTGGGGTTCGCAGAAGGATCTAGTGGAGGACAGCAAGAATGCTGAG
This sequence comes from Hybognathus amarus, assembly GCA_030378365.1. Lineage (NCBI taxonomy): Eukaryota > Metazoa > Chordata > Actinopteri > Cypriniformes > Leuciscidae > Hybognathus > Hybognathus amarus. The sequence continues at coordinate 236,147 of JAQIUQ010005153.1, forward strand.
GCATTTTCTCGTTCTCCATCTGCTGATCCTGCAGCCTCTGAGAGTGGTGTGGGAGCCCGCGCTGTGGTTTCTACTGCCCACGATCAGGTCCCAGTGCTCGAGCTGTCTGCTTCTGAGAAAGTAAACGTGCTCAGCATTGATGCGGACGACCGTGACTTCAGCACGCCAGCACAAGGCCTAAATTATGAGGAGCTGGTTGAGGTTGTGACTCGTGCTGTGGCCAGACTAAACCTCAGCTGGCCACAAAATGATCAGGAAACGCAAGTCACAAGCAAGCTTGACGAGCGTTTCCTGCAGCGCAGGTCACAGCCTCACCGCCGGGGTTTGCCGTTTTCCCCGATCTCCATAAAGAGATCACGAGATCGTGGGAAAGACTGCATTCGTCCCGTGTCTCGAGTTCCCAGCGTTATCGATTACAGCAACGTTGTGGGGGCTCGGGACATGGGATATGGGAGGATGCCGAGGGTGGAGGAGGCTTTAGCGAGCTATCTCTCTCCTGAATCGGCGTCTTCCCTGAAAACCCCGGTGTTGCCTAGTAAGCCCTGCAGAGAGACATCTGCGTTGGTTGGCAGGGCTTACATGGCGGCAGGTCAGGCTGGTTCATGTCTGCACTCTATGGCGATCTTGCAGGCATACCAGGCCAATCTCCTGAATGATTTGGACGAGGGGGAGGGGCCTACTCCGGAGGATGTTGCGGAGCTTAGGAAGGTGTCACAGCCTTGCCTGGCTCCTCCTCCTGGCTGTGTGCTGTGTCTCCTACACGTGAGCTGGGCGCAGGTGTTTGGAGTTGTGGTAATTAGTTCCTGATCGGGTCCTTTAAAGACGCTTCAGATGAGACCAGCAAGAGAACCAGCCTGCTTTGCATCTCTCCCGCACCGTTTAGGATTTTTGTTTTTGTTTCTGTTTGATTTCATTTCGTTTCATTTAATTTCATTACACTGTTGCTTTCATTTTTACTTTTGTTAAAGCCAATTTTATTACTGGCTGTGCAAAGTTTATTCTGTTAAAATTCTATTAATTTAATAAATCTCGTGTAAACTATTCCGTGTGTGGCTTTCCCCTATATTCTGTTGCTTGCTTTGAGCCAGGCTTGTAACAGATTTGGGGGCTCGTCCGGGATTTTGAACCATCAATCGGTAAATATGCGGGGGGGGGGGGTTGTTGTTTTTTTTTTGCATTTTCTCAATTGGGTTTGAGTAGTTGTTGGTGATTAATGTGCCAAATTTATAAACTGTAGGCTATTCGGATTTTACGGTGATCCGCCTCAGTAAGGTTGATTAGGCATTTAATGTATGGTTATTGGGAAGGACAAACACGGATTAGTTTAATTAGGTTTGGAATTTTTTTTTTTTTTTCAGTACGTTGGTGCGGGAGACAAAATTTTGTTCGTTGTTGTTTTGAAAAATTTTTGCAAAATTTTGTTGTTTAAATACAGCCAGGTTATAATATTAGGGGTGGTTTATTGTCAGGTGGGTGTGGGCCTTCGCTGCAGTATTTGCGAGACAAAAAAAAAATTGTCTTGGAGCTTTGCAAACCCCTGCTAAGCACTTAACGCTTGTTTGTTATTTTAGTTTTTTGTTTTTGTGCAATACCCTGGGTGGAGGGCACAGTCATGGATACCTGCTTTAACAGCATTTTGTCGGGGAAGTTAGGTGCCACTGATATCGTGTACTAAAAATCTCTGTTCTTGGGGTATGCATGAAGTGGATCGGTGCAGGGTAGCTCCGTTTGTTTTGTTTTTTTTTGTTTTTTATGTTTTTTGTCTTGTAGCTACAGTTGGCCGCACTTACATTGATAACTGTGCTGAAAAAAAATTATATATATATATATATTAGTGCTGTCAAACGATTAAAATATTTAATCGCGATTAATCGCATTAATGTCATAGTTAACTCGCGATTAATCGCACATTTTTATCTATTCTTAATGTCTTTTGATTTCTTTTTGTTAAATTTTTTTCTCATTGTAATGCTCTTATCAACATGGAAAAGTGGATTGGCTTGTTTAGTGCAAATGTTTTTTTTTTAATTATTATTATTGAAAATAACATTGGAATAGTGTTCAATTTCACTCTAACATATATAGCCTAAATAATCTCTCACACAATGCAACACTGTCCATCAATAAAAGGGTGAAAGAAATACTGACGACGTCCTGATATTGACGAGGGGTGGAGAATTAGCATCATCTGTGTTTGTGTGTGTGTTTGCTTGGCCATCATCAAGTGGTGTTTCAGGCTGGACGTGCTGCGATGATAATAGCTCAGTTCATAATGACAAAACATACAGATCGCTTTGGTCTTGTCAATGGGACAATTTGGCAACTTTTTAAAAGTAAACTTTACATTCAGAATCTCATTGGCATCCATTTCGGCGTCTCGCGATCGTCATCCACTCAAAACATAACGTTACTATTTGGCCGGCTCGCAAGCTGAAACGAGTGTGTGCGGCACAAAACGTCCTCCGCGCTGCGCTCTGAAACCTATTCATTTCAATTGCTTGCGCCGCGCGAGGACGTTTCGTTGCTTCTTCGACCAAAGCGCAAGCGGATCTAGCTAGACCGGAAACAAAACAACAGGCACGCCGCACACACTCGTCTGGGCTTGCGAGCCGGCTTTGAGTGGATGACGAGCGCGAGACGCTGAAATGGATCAGGACGCATGCCGCGTCCTGTTGCAAAAGTATGTGAAAAAACTACAAAGTTTGCTTGGACAAAAAGACCGTTAATCGCGCGATAAAAAAATTAACGCCGTTAAAATGGGTTTGCGTTAACGTCGTTAATAACGCGTTTAACTGACAGCTCTAATATATATATATATATATAGTGTATATATATATGGTTTTTTTTTCGTTTAGAGGTTAAGGAAAAGGGCAGAGTAAATAAATGGATACTATGGATAGATATTTTGCTGCTCCATCAGATCAGGTTTTAGATATGTTGACTAAGGAGCAGTTGTGTAAGGTTAGTGAACATTTTAATTTTGAATTGGGCTTGAAAAAAATGTGAAATTGGCGCAGTTAAGGCAGGTTGTTAGAACTAAATTGGCTGAAAGAAAAATCCTCCCATCAATAGCTTCAATGAATGAGTTGGAGCCAGAAGGTGCATCGACACCATTGGCAACATTGGGTGAGTCTCGCAGTAATTTTGGTCTTACATTTGAGCAACAAAAAGAGTTGTTAGAAATGCAACAAAAAGAGAGAGAAGCTGAACGTAAGTCAGAACGTAGAGAAAGAGAGGCTGAACGTAGAGAGAGAGAGAAGCTATACGTCAATTAGAATATGATAAAATTAGAAGTGAGCAAGAAATTGCTTTAGAACGTCTAAGGTTGATGGCAGAAGGGAAAATTAATGGTGATACTGGTGGCGATGTTCCGACTGCACCCGACTGCGGATGTTATTTTTTTCACTGTTTGAAAGTGTTGCAGATGATCGTTGGTTGGAGTGATTCTGAACGAACGTTGTTACTCCAGAGCGTTCTAGTCGGAAAAGCGCAAGAGGCGTTTATTGCTTTGTCGGTGCCTGAAAGAAAGATTTATAAAAGCGTGAAGGATGCTGTGCTTAAAGTATATGAGTTAGTTCCAGAAGCATATAGACTGCGATTTCAAAATTGGAAGAAGGGAGAAAGGCAGACTTATGCAGAGGTAGTAAGAGAGCTGAATTGTCATTTCAATCGTTGGTGTGCTGCAGTAGGCGTTTCTACCTTTGAAGATTTGTTTAATTTAATTGTTTTAGAGCAATTTCAAAACATCCTCCCTGATCGAAATCGCGGTATATATAAATGAGCGGAAGGTAATGACAGCTGCAGTTTTATCTGATGAATATGTTTTAATGCACAGGCAAACTTTTAAAGAAAACAATTCAGGAAGGGGCTACCGCGAGCAGCACTTTGGATTTTTCAGTGAACGTTCAGTATTGTCTAATACTCCCGCTAGTCAGTCTGTTGCCAAAGAGCAGTCTCGGGGTAGAACAGATCCGGATGCTTGTCATTACTGTTTAGAGAAGGGGCATTGGAAGAACGAGTGTCCAGTTTTGAGAGCAAAGGGCCAGAGGAGCAAATCTGGTATGGCAAGACCTGTTGCCCATGCCGTTTCAGATGTGCGTGCATGGTCAGAGTTTATCCACACAGAGATTAGATCAAACCCTGAAGGGGGTGTGGCCTCTAACTTGTCCGAGGACAGCCTTGTGGGTTCTAGCCAGTATAGCGGGTCTGATGTAATTAAAGCAAATGTCAATAATTACTCTTCTTTCATTACAGATGGTTTCGTATCATTGGTGGGCAGTTCTGAAAAGGTGCCAGTTAAAATACAGGGGCTTGTAAGTCTTTTCTTCTGGAGTCTGTTTTGCCTTTTTCTAGTGAGTCCAGCATTGGTAATGTTTTAGTGAGGGGAATTGGGTTGCAGGTTGTAACAGTTCCTCTTCATAGGATTGAGCTACAGTCAGACCTGGTTCAGACCATTCGTTGCCTATAGATGGTGTACATCTTCTCTTGGGTAATAACTTGGCTGGAGAGCGGGTTTGGCGTGATGTACCGCCTCCTGTGGTGGTTAAGAGTGTTCCATCTAACCCATCAGGTACTGATTGTAGCCTGCAGACCTTACCTGAGGTGTTTACTGCCTGTGCAGTAACACGTGCTATGAAACGTGCTTCTGGAACTGAGGTTCTAGAGAAAAATCATAAGCCTGATTTACAGCCTATTGTTTTGCCCGATTTGCCATCTACTCTGTCAGTTAGTGATTTTGCTGCAGCTCAGAAAGAGGATTCAACATTGAGTGAACTGTTTGCTGGGGTCTTGCCTACTGAGGAGCGACATAGTGCAGCAAGGGGTTACTTTGTTCAAGATGGGCTTTTGGTTCGTAAGTGGATGCCCCAGACTAAAGAGATGCTTGAGGATCCTGTTTTCCAGATAGTAGTGCCAGTAAAGTTTAGAGACCTGATACTGGCTCATGGTGATATAGCGGGTCATTTGGGGGTGCGGAAAACGTATGATAGACTTATGAAGTACTTCTATTGGCCTTGCCTAAAGAAGGAAGTGGCATGCTTCATTAAGACCTGTTATACATGTCAGTTAACAGGAAAGCCTAATCAAGTGATCAAGCCAGCTCCACTTTACCCTATTCCAGCTTTAGGGAACCCATTTGAGCATTTGTTAATCGACTGTGTTGGTCCTTTGCCTCCCTCTAAGTCAGGGTGTGTTTACCTTTTGACTGTGATGTATCAGGCCACACGTTACCCAGCTGCCTATGCTTTACGTACAATTTCTACCAAGTCGGTGGTGAAGGCTCTCTCTCAGTTTATTTCCATCTTTGGCATCCCTCAGAGTATTCAGAGTGACAGGGGCTCTAATTTTACATTGCATATGTTTTCAGAAGTGCTTAAGCAGCTACAGATTAAACATCAGCTTCAGTAGCGCTTATCACGCCCAGAGTCAGGCTTCTCTGAAGCGTTTTCAGCAGACGCTCAAGTCATTGCTTAGAGGTTACTGTGTTCAGCTTAGCAAGGACTGGGAGGAAGGGCTTCCCTGGTTGTTGCTTGCAGCACGTGAGGTAACACAGGAAAGCACAGGTTTCTCACCTAATGATTTAGTGTTCGGCCATAGAGTTCATGGGCCATTAGCTGTCCTGCAGGATAAGCTAAAGTGTCCTGAGAGTCCCTCTAACTTGTTGGAGTATGTGAATGGCTTTCACCAGAAATTGTTCTTAGCTTGTGAGATGGCTGCAGAAAATCTAACTAAAGCTCAGAAGAAAATGAAGAGTTGGTATGATCGTCGAGCTGAGCCGAGAGTATTCAGCCCTGGGGATCAGGTTCTGGCGCTGTTGCCGATAGCCAGTTCACCCTTTCTTGCTAAATTTGCCGGTCCCTATAGAGTTGTTCGGCAGGTGTCGGAATTTAATTATCTAGTTTCAACCCCTTACCGTAGGCGTAATATGCAACTCTGTCACATTAATCTTTTGAAACCTTATTACAGTAGATCTCTGGTTTCTGGGACAGCAGAGACTGGTGATCAGGTAAAGTCAGTTGGCTGCAGTTGCTGGGATGTCTAGTTTCTCTCCACACATGGTGGCAGCATGTGGTGAGGAGGATGTGGTTATCACAGACGATAGTGTGCTCCAGCCTCGGTTGAAGAATTCTGAGAAGTTGTCTGATTTGGACACACTACTTGGGCATTTGTCTAAGGAGAGGGCATTAGCAGTGGAGTCGTTGATCTTTAACTTTCCTGCATTGTTTTCAGATACACCGTCGTGTACTCGTTTGGTCAAGCACGACATTGATGTGGGTGATTCTGAGCCGATAAGGCAGAGGTTTTATCGTGTATCACTTGAGAAACAGCAGCACCTAGAGGCAGAGGTGAGGTAATTCCTGGATAATGGTTTGGCAGAACCCTCTTATTCTAGTTGGGCTTCGCCTTGTATTTCTAGTTAGTAAACCTGACGGGATGTATAGATTTTGTACCGATTATTGGAAGTTAAATAACATCACAAAGCCAGATTCTTTTCCACTCCCAAGGGTTGAAGACTGTGTTGATCGGGTGGGTTCGGCCAGGTTCGTAAGTAAGTTTGACTTACTTTAAGGATACCAGGTTCCTTTGACTCCTCGGGCTCAGGAGGTTTCAGCCTTTATAACGCCGTCGGGCCTATATTCATACTCCGTTATGAGCTTTGGTTTACTCAATGCACCCGCCACTTTTCAGAGACTAATGAACCACGTGGTCTCGGGTTTACAGGGTTGTGCTGTTTACTTGGACGATGTGGTAGTGTATAGTGACGGGTGGTCTGAACATCTTGAGCGTATCCAGGCTCTTTTTACACGGCTAGTTGAGGCTCGCCTCACTGTAAATCTCGCTAAGTGCGAGTTTGCCCAGGCGACAGTTGTTTATTTGGGGAAGGTGGTGGGGCAGGGCCAGGTGAGGCCTGTGCACGCTAAGGTGGTGGCTATCGATAATTTCCCTGTTCCAGCTACCAAACCTGAGCTTAGACGCTTTTTAGGAATGGTGGGATATTATCGGGGGTTTTGTGCTAACTTTTCCACTGTCGTTGCCCCATTGACTGACCTTTTGAAGGGCCGTGTTAAATTTGATTGGACAGAAAAATGTCAGGCCGCATTTGATAATGTGAAGTTGTTGTTAACCTCTGCTCCTGTGTTAAGGGCTCCCCGCATGGACCAGTCCTTCCAGATGCAGGTCGACACTAGCCACGTGGGTGCTGGGGCTGTGCTCCTGCAGAGGGATGAGCAAGGTGTCAGAGCGGCCAGTGTGTTTCTTTTCAAAAAAGTTTAACTGTCACCAGTTAAATTACTCGCCCATCGAAAAAGAAACACTAGCTTGAATATGGGGATTACAACACTTTGATGTTTAAAAAGTGGGGGTGCGGTTCCGGTTACCATTTATTCTGATCACAACCCACTAACGTTTTTATATTCACTAAAGAGCCCAAGTCAGCACCTTATGCATTGGGTGTTATTTTTACAACCGTATAGCTTACGGATCCAGCACATTCGGGGTGTGGACAACGTCATGGCTGACGCTTTGTCTGCCCCGTGTGAGCTGGAATGAGTCAGTGTCTTGTCCTGTCTGTCTCTCTCTTGTATCTCTCATCTCTTTCTCTGCCTAGTCTCCTTAAAATTTGGCTTTCCAGGTACCGGGACTTGCTGGAGCCTTGGGTTTGTACGCATTTCCCCCGATCGTTCTGCTCCCGGGAGTCCTGGAGAGGGTTCGTCAGGAGGGCATCCGTCTACTTCTGGTTGCCCCAAGATGGCCGACACGAGTATGGTTTTTGGATATAATTTCACTCCTCACCAGTTGGTCATTCAGTTTCTCCGTGGTATTTGGAGGATGAGGCCAGCAACCAGGTCCAGGGTTCCTGCCTGGGACCTGCCAATAGTTCTGGAAGGGTTATCCCTGGCCCCCTTCGAACCTTTACAGTCGGCTTCGCCTAAGGCCTTTTTGCACCTGAGTCCAGGCTACCTGCCTGAAGTTCCTTCGAATACGGCTCATTCTATAGTCCTTCAGGCTTTCCATCCCTCCACCTCATGTGTCGGCGGAAGAAGAGACTTCACTTGCTCTGCCCCGTCAGAGCTTTGAGTGTATACCTTGAAAGATCCGCTTCTTGGAGAAGGTCGGACCAGTTGTTTTGGGTCACCTAAGAGGGGGCTCCCGGCAACCAAACAGACTATTAGTAACTGGATTGTCCAGGCTATTACTGAGGCTTACAAGGTGCGCAGGTTGCCTTCACCTTTGGCCTTAAGGGCTCACTCAACTAGAGGCATGGCTTCCTCTAGGGCCCTTCTTTCGGGAGTACCTGTGCAGGAGATCTGTGTGGCAGCCAGCTGGGCTACCCCACATACTTTCATTAGGTTTTATAGTCTCCACCTTCCCAGTACGCCCGGTGCACATGTACTCAGCCCTTTCACTCCGGGGCAGGTCTGTACGGTGCGTGGCCTAGTGGGCACTCGTTCCCCAAAGAGTCTAAATTATTCTACGCAGTGTTGAGTTCCCTCGATAGGGAACGTCTCGGGTTATGACTATAGCCCTTGTTCCCTGAGAAGGGAACGAGACACTGCGTCGTGTTGCCATGCCCCTTAAGACCCTTGAGCGTCTTGCTTCATCGCGAGGCTAGTGTGTGATGTGACAGCGTCACTTTTATACTTCCGGGTATGCCGTCACATGTTACGTCACTTTCATTCATACTTCAGAGGTGCACGCTTAGGGAGCGTCCCCAAAGAGTCAAAATTATTCAACGCAGTGTCTCTTTCCCTTCTCAGGGAACAAGGGTTATAGTCATAACCCGAGACGCTTTGCACCGCCATCTTTGCGACCAACGGTCTCAATAATGCCTGCAATATGTTGTGCAATTGGCTGCTGAGCCGAAAGAGGAACCCTGAACTGGTATTTTATTCTATACTAAAAGAAGAGAGAAGAGAAAATCATTTATTTAAAAGACTTGAAGTCTCATGTTGCTGGTTTATTTTTAATTATATTTCTATTATAGACTACTCTCAGTGGCCAACATTATACAAACAGATATCGACAGATAATGTTTTTTTCTTCATTTTATTTGTTGGATCTGTTTAAATGCACTTTATCATGGTTAGTTATTAGATTTGGGGTTATTTTGAACATAACTGTCTGTCTCCTACCTAAATCTAATAAATATTTTTTCTGATATTGTCTTCGTCACATGCGCTTTAGATGTTATTTTGTGTAAGTAATGTTAGCTCTGCAGACGATGCATAATCTCAGCCTTGAAATGCATATTAAAGGACTAGTTCTTCCAAAAATGATAATTCTACCATCATTTAACTACTCACCTTCATGTGCAAATTCTTAAGTTTACTTTCCGTGGAAGACAAAGGGACATTTTTGAATAAGCAGCCTAATAGAGACTCTTCTTGTTAATGTAATGAATGTGAAAGAGTAACATTAGCCTACTGGGGAGTGTCACGCAAAAAAAAAATAATAATAATAGAAGACAAAAAAAAAATCACAAAAGTATCATAAAAGTGATCTATTATGACTTGTCCGTCATATTAAGGGGGGGGGGGGTTGATTGCGATTACACTTTTTCCATTTTAAATAGTGTGTAATGTTGCTGTTGGTGCATGAACATTATCTGCAAAGTTGCAGCGCTGAAAGTTCAGTGTAAGCAGAGATATCGTCTTTTAAAAATCAGGAAGTTTAATGCCTACAAAAATGACTCAATTGGGACTACAGCTGGGTTTTAGATGTAACTAACCCATACATTTGCATCAACCCCTCCCTCTGGAAAATGCAAAAAAGGGCATAGCCATATTTCTCTGTGTTATGTTCATGCAGCTGTCAGGTCTTCTGTGTTCGAGCTTCCCACAGACGCTGTACTTCATCAACGATGGATACAATTTATGTTTGATTACGTGGTAACACTTTACAATAAGGTTCATTTATTAAACATTAGTTCATGCATTAACTAACATGAACTAACCATTTGTTACTGTATTTGTTATTATTTGTTAACGCTAATTAATACAAATCTAGCTGTTCATTGTTGTTCATGTTAGTTCACAGTGCATTAACTAATGTTAACAAGATTTGGTAACACTTTATTTTACGACCCGCAAACAACTGGGTAAGTACACAGAAATTACGGTGTACGTTTCTGTAATTATAGTGTACTTCCGTGTGAGTAAGGGAACAATATGTTAAGTTTGGGGTAATAAAGGGGTAACAAGCAGATATACAACCTGCTAATATAACTTCATAAGTACACTGAAATTACGATGTGCGTTTCTGTAATTATAGTGTACTTCCGTGTAGGTATAAGGGAACAATATGTTAAGTTTGGGGTAATAAGGGGGTAACAAGCAGAGATACAAGCAAATTATTTAATTAGTTAAAAAATAACAGTTAGCTATTCTTTTAATATATTCCAGGCAAAAATTGTACATCTGTTGTTTACAAAATGTATCACATTTCTGGCTAAATATGTTCTTGTGCAATGTTACAGGGTAATTTTGACATCTGTGGGTTGAAAATTAAACATTCAATTTATTGGCTTTTCTTACTAGATTACTTAATGTTAAATCAAAATAATTATTTTCTGTTATGATTTTAATTTAAACTGTACCATGTGGTAATTAGTACTTACCTTATCCCATTGAATTGCAATGCCAGGGCCAATATACTGTGTAATTAAAACTTTTTGTTGTTGTTGTTGTTTTTTTATTGATAACAGTAGCCTACCATTCTCTGTAATTACAGTGCAAATAGTGTTTTGTATTGCTATAGTGCTACATAGTAAGTAGCGTTTGTTACCCCCTTGTTCTGTGTAGTTACAGGGTAAGTGTAACTCCTGCGGGCTGTAAATTAAAGTGGTGCTTGTTACCCCCTTGTTCTGTGTAGTTACAGGGTAAGTGCAGTGAATATACAACGTATATATACAATATAAAATATACAATATACAAAAGGATCCCATTTAATTTCTGACTTTTATTATAAAAAAAAATTCAAAATGCTTTTTCATCTTAATTAAACATTGTCATTTCTACAGTATACTCAAACAACAAAGTAACAATTTATTAACCCCCACACACACACACACACACACACACACACACCCTTTTTTGCTTCTCTTGCTTTTCTTCTTCCTTTTCTTGCTCTTCTTTTTCTTAAATTCCACAGGGGACTCCGAAGTTGAGGAGTTGGAGACCCATTGGTCTTGGTGCACTGCAAAAATATGACCAAAACAATAATAACAATTATAATATTTTTATAATAAATAAATAAATATAATACAATATAATATATATATATGTATATATTACACTTACCCTGTAATTACACAGAACAAGGGGGTAACAAGCACCACTTTAATTTACAGCCCGCAGGAGTTACACTTACCCTGTAACTACACAGAACAAGGGGGTAACAAACGCTACTTACTATGTAGCAATACGAAACAACACTATTTGCACTGTAATTACAGAGAACGGTACTGTTATCAAGAAAACAAAACAACAACAAAAAAAGTTTTAATTACACAGTATATTTGCCCTGACATTTATGTGTCATTGCAATTCAATGGGATAAGGTAAGTACTAATTACCACATGGTACAGTCTAAATTAAAATCATAACAGAAACTAATTATTTTGACTTAACATTAAGTAATCTAGTAAGAAAAGCCAATAAATTTATGTGATACATTTTATAAACAACAGATGTACAATTTTCGCCTGGAATATATTAAAATAATAGGTACCTGTTATTTTTTAACTAATTAAATAATTTGCTTGTATATCTGCTTGTTACCCCCTTATTACCCAAACTTAACATATTGTTCCCTTATAACCTACATGGAAGTACACTATAATTACAGAAACGTACATCGTAATTTCAGTGTACTTACAGTTATTAGCAGGTTGTATATCTGCTTGTTACCCCTTTATTAACCCAAACTTAACATATTGTTCTCTTATACTTACACGGAAGTACACTATAATTACAGAAACGTACACCGTAATTTCTGTGTACTTACCCAGTTGTTTGCGGGTCATAAAATAAAGTGTTACCCAAGATTTTAATAAAGTATTAGTAAATGTTAAAATTAACATTACCAAAGATTAACAAAGGCTGAAGAAGTATTGTTCATTCTTTGTTAATGTTAACTAATGTAGTAACTAATGAACCTTATTGTAAAGTGTTACCGATTACGTTCCTGAAAATGACGATCGTAATATAGCTCTCTGTGCTGCGCATTTTACGGAAGACTATTTGTCTATGACAAACGCGTACAAACATTTTGGACCTGAATTTGTGTATGTACTCATTTTATAAATGTATTTTTCATGTATATATACTTTATGACGTTATTTTTCGATTTGATCAAGAACGTTACAAACCAATGCTAAGGCTGTTTGTGTAGCTTAGGAGCCAGCGTTCGATGTTATTGTGTAAAACAAATGTGTAAAGTAAAAAAAAAATATATAGCAAATTACCTTTCAGAGATGTTTTGCAAGAGTCGTGTGTGGTTCTGCTTGCCTCTCTTCAACGCCGTTATCTGGGTTTGATTCTATTTAATCGACACCATTATTTACATTTGACAGAAACACACCAGGAACACACATGCAACTTCACCCATAAAGGTAAGGGCGTTGGTATCCGGACAACGCGCACTACTCAGTTTAGCCAATCACAACACACCGGCCCAAACTAACCAATCTGAGCCCACTGCCTGTTTCTGAGGGAGTGTTTTCATAGAATCAGGAAGTCAACCGCTCGTTCATATGACAGAGGAGAACGTGGCTTACAATAAAGGTGAAATTTTATGAAAAATAAGGCTTTAAAAAAAAAGAAAAACCACGAATACATGTTATATTGCACCCCATAAACACAATCATGCAAAGAAAAAAAGCAGTAATATTATAATCACTGAAGAGCTCAAAAAGATTCGAACTCGAAAGACTCTTTCATTTTGATATTTGCGTGTGTTAAACCTTCTCTGTAACTAAACATCGTTTTTTTTCGGACAGAAATGGCAGTATATTATGATATTTGAGTCAATCGAGTTCGGTCACAAATATGGCAGCGTTCTGTTTGTAGTGACGTAGGTGGTATCTATGAATTGCAGGTTAGAGGACCCAACGAGTCAATGTATAGAAAAATAATGTAGGAACTAGATTTTCTTTAAAATATACATAGATACACTACAGAAGCTTCAGGAGTCGTTTTTGTGAGAAAGTTTAACTTCTGCATCTGAAAATGGGCGTGGCGGGCATGACATTACGGGCTGGGGGAGCGGTTGATTCAAACAACAGGAAAACAATGGATCGCAATGACATTTCGGACGCTGACAGAATATTACTCATATGACGGACCATAGCCATACAATTATGAGCCTGCTATGCTTCCAAGAGCAGGACAGGCCAGGATTAATGTTAGACAGAACAGTAAGAGACAAATTGAGTTGTGAGGAGAACCAGATGAGAACAGGGCAGGTGTCTTGGTAAGAGAGTTATAGATATCACGGGCGGTTCTACAGGGGGGCAAGGGGGGGCAGGTGCCCCCACTCTAGAGGCTTGCCCCCCAGCTGCCCCCTAACTTTGATGATCCGAAAAAATTTACTAGTAAAAACAACATGCCACTCCACACGCTTCTCAAAATAGTGAAATAAACAATACATTTACCAAAAGTGAACAATTTAATTTTTCATTTTAAATGTAGCCTATTGTTAGCCCCTCCCCCTGATTCAACGTGCAGCAGAGCAGCGTTCTCTCAGTCTGGCTCTCACACACCCACACACAGACACAGCGAGTTTGCTTTGCTGTGGGGCGGTGGAGTGGCCCTGCAGCCCGACTGGAGAACTGAGGCTGCCCCAGAGCTTCTGAAGGTGAAGTGAGTTTCCCCAGTTGTAGTTTAAACACACGTTTAACTTAGTTACATTTGTAATGAATGTATTGTATGCTAAAGACGATTCAGCATCACAGCAAAAACAGCGAGTCTATTACGTTAGCCAAAATCATCGGTCAAATCGCTCCCTCAGGATTTTTAAGAGCACTCTTCCCTTTGATTATCTAATTTCGATTTTAGTAAAGACAAGAACAGCTTAATAAAACATAAAATATTGTTTGTATCCATAACGTTAACTGATGGTCGCACACATCAGCAGTTAGGAGAACGATCATTTGATTAGCTTTTCGGTTGCGCACCTAAATGGCCAAATGTAAGTACATAAATGTATAAAAATGCCAAGTCGAGTATTCACGTAAACACAGTAGATGTAAGTACTGTAAGTATGAGGAACTATGCTCAGTTGATAACCTCACTGTGAAAGCCCTTCACGATTAATATTGAAACTTTGTTTGCTAAATATTTTTTTGTTTTTAGTTGTCTATGGACCTAATAATTACCCTAAAACTGTTGAAATTTTATTGAAAAAAAGCATGCCTTTAATAATATTATTATATACTACTTTTACTGAGACTCTTTTGAAAAAATGCATTAGGCCTAACCATACATTTTTTTTTAAAAATGTCTCTTTGGTCAAAAAAGGTACCCGACCCCTGAGCTAAGCAGTTCTATAAATCCAATTCCTCTCAGATATCACTCAATGAAACCAGGTTATAACTGGGGAAATAACAAATACAATAGGATTAAGTAGTCTAAACATACAGTAACTGGTGTGTGCATGTGATAAATATTTAGGGCCCGAGCACCGATGGTGAGAGGACCCTCTTGGAATTGCTCTGTTTATTATTATTATTATTCTCCAAGATGAATCGTACTTTTGAGGGCCTAATTCTGATTTTATATTTGTTATAAGCTACTTAGTAGCTACTTGGCCCTACAGAGTAATGTAATAGAAGGATAACCAGAGATTTCACATATTGACTTCTGCAGGCAAGAGTAGTTGAAGAAAGTAGCTGGAGCCTAACCATGAAAAGAAAAATATTTTTTTGCAAAAAAAATCCAAAAAATCAAAAGTAGTACACAGGAGGAAGAGCGTGAGAGAAATGAAAGGCAGTAAACTGTAGAGACCAGGAGGGTAATTTGTGGACTGTAATTATACCTTCTTAATTATAATAAGAACTGGAGTATTGTCAGCTGTTTTATACCTGTCCTCTGCATCTTGGACACAAATATTTTAATTTTTAAAATAACTTTTCATTTAGCTTTTTATGCTTTTACTTTTTTTTTAAATGCACAATTTTGTTTGAACACTGCACTGGGCTTATTCCTGTTGTGAATTAAAAACCTTTGTAGTGTGTAAGGCACGATTAAACAATATCTACTATAGTTTAAAAGTGTTTTTATGTTTGTCTTGTTAAAGCAATTCACATATAGGGATTGCCATATACCGTCTACCCCTGCCACCCTGCCAAGACCTCTTGCCACCCCTTTGCCCCCCATGTAAAATTTTCTAGATCCGCCACTGATAGATATATACACTTTTGCAAACGATAAACACTGTGCTCACAATATTGTAGATTATTACCATCGTATCAGGCCAGCAGACATGAGTGTTTAGGGTATACTCAGTAAATGTTCCGATCCAATCTGACTTGTAATGCTGCCCCAATCATACACTTTGTCATACTTCCTTTGTTGGCCAGACTGGAACTGGCCCCCGACTGAGCCTGGTTTCTCCCATGGTTTTTTTCCTCCATTCTGTCCCTGATGGAGTTTTGGTTCCTTGCCACTGTTGCCTTGGCTTTTGGCTTGCTTCATTGGGGACATTTAATATTCAACAATTTTATTGATCTGCCTCACTTGAGGTGGACATTGACACAATTGTCTTCTAGAAACAAACTTGTATTATTTTCATGTTATCAGTGTGAAGCTGCTTTGATACAATCTGTATTGTAAAAAGCGCTATATAACTAAAGGTGACTTGACTTGACTTAAATGTATAACAACTATAGGCTACTTGAGTATATTTGTATACTAAAACATACTCAAGTAAATTTTTATACATATTTTTCACCTGGGTTATAACATAAACAAAATTAAAGATTTGAATATTTAAACAATCTGAGTAGGCTAATTTTGTTTTTCAATTACAAGGTGCTATTTCAGGCATGACTTCCTATATTAGCCTAGAAATCTCAGACGCACCCTAGCGGCAGCAAAAATTATTTTGATAGGTCTGACATCTTGATAGGTCTGGCTTGCCAGGCTATATCACACTGTAAATTTTTTTTTCTTGATTTTAACGGTAAAAACTGTAAAAAAATACTACAGTGCAAAACTGTTAATTAGTAAACAGAAAGTTTACGTACTATACACGGTAAATAACTGTGATATAATTTTACAGTAAAATACCGTTAAATTTACAGTTTTTGAAAGTAAAAAGAACAAATCATTGTATAAGTTTACAGTGAAAAACCGTAAATTCACATTCCCACAATTCCCTGTGTGACACTTCACATTTTATGTATTTTTGTTGAAACAACTATGGTTCCTCATAATTTTATTGTTTTTTTTTTCTAATCAGTTATGTACATTAGGGTTATACGTTACATTTAATGTTGTTAAATTAATGTTTATTGCATTTTTTTATTTAATGCGTGTTACCATGATGGTGCTTAATGTTTATGTGAATGACATTGTGCAGCTTCTTTAAATAAGTATGGTATTATACAAGTAATCACTTGTGATGAGCTGTGATTGCTCATGTAACTCTCATCACTGCTGTGATGATTGTTAGTTGTCAGTGTATTAAAATGGTCTAAAACAGATATTAATACATTAAGACATTACTAATAATGTGACCTAAGTATTTAACCTTAGTTACTACATTTAAAACTAGGTCATTTAAATAAAAAGAAGGACATTTTGACTTAAGATCCTCTTTGGTTGTAGTTGATCATTGATCTAGTGTAAGATCTATTGCCACTCAGCAATTGGGTAAAGCGCTGGCAACATGTAGCAAATCACAATCGTTGAAACAAACAGTTGTGGATCTCAAATGCCTAAAGCGCAAACTGGTTGCTTGGTAGAAGTAGTACGTTCCACAATGCAAAGCGTGCGCTGATTGGTCTGTGATGTTTGATAAGCACGTGGGTATAGAGAAGCTATAAATACTGCTTGAGCTTGATCTTGAGCTGAGCTAGCGGCTTCTCTCATTTGTTAGTCTGTGTACACTTGAATGTTGACGGAGATGTGTGTGTATTAGTCTTTGTGCTCTTGAAATACATTTTTGTCTGAATAATTTATTGTGAAATTTTATCCGTTTTACAAGGGTAAGTATCTTTTACATTTACGTGTTTTATGTCCCTGGTTAGTGATAAGTTCTCTGGTAATGCATCCATTTGAATGACTACAACAACAAAAATTGTGAGTGATTGCAGCCAGCTTTGCAATAGGCTATTATTTAATGTTATTAATGTTTTTATTGTAAATCTCGAACTATGTAAGCTTAACGAGACGATGAAAGCGAGCAATTTGCACGAATATAATTTAGACATATAGGCTAACGTTACTGAATGTAAGTTTTGCATCGTTCCGTCTGCTGTGCAGCATTTAATCCAGAATCTTTCTTATTCAGCACTTTATACAACTCAAAGGATTTACACAATGGTTGCGACAAGCACATTAAACAGAAACTCGGGATGTCTTTCTGAATTTGCTGATAGAGGATATGACCTGACTTGCATCGATCATGGTAAGATATCATATTTTTGTCCATGTATTTAGTAGGCTATCTGTTATTTGTGGCGCGCTAACATGGTGTTCAAACATTTCTACTGGATTTGAGTGCTAGACTTGTTTACTGCGCTCAGTGCGCTGATGGTGCAGAGCTGCAGCGGTGATGTCATGTCAATAACGATGAAGTAATTCGGTTATCAGCTCTCCTTTGTGGCCACGACTTTTAAAAGTAGTAATCGGGATTTTTCTTTATTGTTACTGCCTAAATTAGCTATTGAAAATTAGGTATATTACAGCATCATATTAGTCTTGCTAAAATTACTACCACCATTTTTCGAATCACCAAAAAACGTTTTAAATTGCTAAATGAATTTATTAAAGCATTTAGCCTAGTTGTTCCGTTTCACTTGATGTTTTGAGCTTGAATTTAGGTCTCAGTAAAATGTATCAATTTATGACAACTGTCTGTCTTCTATTATAGGAAAGTGTTAAAGACATGCTTTTTAAGGTCTCTTTAAATTGCTCTTATTACTGGTATTGGTATATAAAAATCATTCAATGGGTTAGGACCTCAATATATTGCAGATATGCTCACTGAATATAAACCCAACAGATCACTCAGATCATGTTAGGATCACATCAGCTTGAAATACCAAGGGTTCACTCAGAAGCATGGAGAGTCTGCTTTTAGCCATCATGCCAGCTGCAGCTGGAACCAGCTTCCAGAAGAGATCAGGTGTGTCCTACACTAGTCACATTTAAATCCAGACTCAAAACACATTCTGTTTAGCTGTGCATTTACTGAATGAGCACTGTGCCACTGTTCGATCCAACTGTTACTGTGTACTTCATTTTATTCATTTAATAACTGTTTTAATTTACTGTATTTTATTTTTATCATTATATTTATTCTTAAACTGTTTTAATTATTCTGATTTCTTTTGATTATTCTAATTTCTTCTATGTAAAGCACTTTGAATTGCCATTTGTGTATGAAATGTGCTATATAATAAACTTGCCTTGCCTCTTTAAGGGGTTTGATAATTGTTAATCTCTCTCCTTTAAGTTGATGCAAGATGGTAAATGTTATCTGAAAATAGGTGGAACCAAGAATCTTTGATTATCAGATGAAAAATATCCAATCTGATCAAAACCAGTAAATTAATAATGTTATGTTCCAAATATATCATGCATCATTCAGTCTAACTTAATGTGTGTCTCTCGCTCTCTCCCTCTCTCTCTCTCTTCTCTCTCCAGAAATGGACTTTTGGGAACGGTGTTTGGCAGAGACTTACCTGGGTGCAGAAGTGCGTGAGGAACAGACATGTCAGCAGCTCGCCCGGCTGCTTGAGGGCTGTTTGTCTAGGGCCAAAGCCAGCAAGCTGAAATGTGCCCATGTGCTGGTTCCAGAAACTCTCATCCGGCGGGTGGCACGGGACATGCTCAGGTTGGCAGCAGGGGAGCCGTGTGGGTTGCGGGGCTGTGTGCTGGATGTGTATCTCGAGCTGGAAGAGCAGCTGCACCGCTGTGAGGACTCGAGCGACTTGCTTGCGACGCAAGTGTGGTGCCAACTTTTGAATTGACGTTGGTTTTCAAACAGGATGGTGGTGGCTGGCCGAGTCTGAGGGATTTTTTGCGCATCGGTGCATGTTTCCCACCTGGCACCCACCGTGCACTTAAGCTTCGCCCTGGGTTTAGGCTTATTAAGAAAAAACTGTACTCCTCTGCAGCTGGAACTATAGTTGAGAGAGTGCTGAGATGGTAGTGGGAAGGGCTGGAGTTTAAATATTCAATCAAATGCGATTACTTTATGAATGTAAGAGTCGGCTGGGGAAGCAAAACTCAAGTTTTTGTAAGCTTTTCTTAATCAATAATAGAAGAGTTTTTGTTTGTTATTTTGGCACAAAATGGCATCGAACAAAATAGAGAGTTGATTGTTTAGAGGTATTTGCAGTCGTTTTGAAAGCATTAAGGATGGTGTTTAATATTGGCCTGGACCTTGTGCCAGCTTCATCTAAAATGGTTGCAAGTATGTTCAAATGAAGGGTTCACAAAGTGTTTCCTTATATCACACATGAATTCATTCATAATTAGATGGGTTTTCAAAGCGAGTTAAGTTACTAGAGTTATTTGACTACTGAAGTTTAAATTTTGGGTACAGTAAAGCATCACTCCAAATGGGGCCATATTTTTTAATGTATTTGGTCTGTGCTCATGAATGAAGTCTTTCAAATGTAAATGTCAAGATTTCCAACTGGTCACTTTTTTTTTTTTTTTTTTTTTTAAGAGAAAATATGGAGAAAGGGCTTGGTAAGGTGTTTATTTTAAAAAATATATTTTTTTTAGTTTTATCCCTGTGTGAGTTCATCTTGTAATGGTCACTGCACAAATGTTTCTTGTCTTTATCCTTCAGCACATCTTGATTGTTTTCCTTATCTTCCCAACTGAATACACCTCTATATTTTGCCTGAAGTGCTGGTACAGCAACTGAACATTTTTATTTAGAAGGAAGTTGAGAGCCTTGTCTATTTTGACAATAAAATATATTTTCAAAAGTTTGCAGGTACTTTTTATTTGTTTTTCATATTTAAATGTATACAGTAGTTGACTAATTTATTGTCTGTTGTATATGTATGTATATATGCGTGTATGTCACTCACTGGACACAACTTTCCTTATCCATAGGCATAAACGTTATCCCATAAAGTGGTCATGAGTTGAGAAATCAAAATGTCTCTGATCTTTTGACATTTAAGAGGTTATTTTACTGTGAACTTAATATCCTTGTTATTCCAAAACTGCTTTTATTGAATCAAAGCTTAGAAAAAGATTCCTTTGGATTTTATTACATGTGGAACTCAATAGAGTTCCACATGTAATACTTATTTCATATGCAAGATGTTAGCCAATCATATCAGTGGGTGTTTACATTGAACTCGCACAGCAGACACACCCTTCCAACAGTGTTCAAATCAGATGGCTTAAACCAGGGTAGAAAATGGCCTTTTATTTACAAATTACAATTTTATGTAAAAATAATACTGACATAAGTGCACCTCAGGAAACATACAATGTAAAAAACCCATGTCATCCAAGATGTCCATGTATTTCTTTCTTCAGGTGAAAAGAAATTAAGGTTTTTGGTGAAAACATTCCAGGATTTTTCTTCATATAATGCACTTTACTGGGACTCGAAACGGTTCAAGGTCCAAATGACCATTTCAGTGCAGCTTCAAGGGGCTTTAAATCGACACCAGATGATGAATAAGGGTCTTATCTAACGAATCTTTGGATGACATGGGGATGAGTAAATTATCAGCTTTTTTTAAATGAACTACTCTTTTAAAGGTTTTTGGGTAATAGGGTCTACCGTCTCAGCATACAAGTTGTTGATTTAGATGAATTAACGAGTTTGCAAAATTCTTCCTCTCCTATTGCAATGAAATGAACCATTTTTTTCCTTGAGGAGACTACAATGCATCCCCTGATATGATACTGTAGTAGACAGTTGCATAGTTATAATTTTGTCCTGGATATTATCAATCTTATAAGTGAAGAAATTCATAATGTCATTACTGCTGTGTTGCTTGGACACTTCTGGGCTTGAAGCTTTCTTTTGTTGTTTGGCCACTGTTTCAAATAGATACCTAAGGATTATGTTTATTTTCTTCTAATAGGTTTGAAAAATAAGCAGATCTAGCCGTTTTAAGGCACTCTCTGTAGCAATCGAGCTTTCCTTCCATGAAATCTGGAATACCTCTAGTTTATTTCCAGTAGTTGTTTTCTAGTTGTTTTAGTTTTGCTCCAGCTACACTCAATTTTTTCTGGCTGCTCTCTTAAGGGCCTGAGTGTGCTCGTTGTACCACGGCACTGGACTATTTTCTTTAATCTTTTAAGCACAACGGAGCAACTGTGTCTAAAGTGCTGGAAAAGAGAGAGTTAAAAGATTCTGTATCACGATATCGAGTTCTTCTAAGCTATCCAGGATGCTGAGATGATGAAACTGATTAGGAAGATTATTGATAAAGCAATCTTTAGTGGCAGAAGTTATAGGTCTAACATATTTAGGTCAAGGGTTAGGTTATAGGTCGAACACGAGTCGGCTTTGCTGCTTTGGCTAAGTGAAGTTTACATGAGACTAGATAGTGATCTGAGATGTCATCATCACTCGGCTGCAGAATTTGAACAGTATCAACATCTATCCATGTGATAATCAGATCTAGAGTATGATTCGACAATGAGCTAGGGTCTGAACACGATGTTGTCTAACTCCAATTGAGTTTATAAAGGCTTTAAATGCCAATCCCAATGCATATTTTCATTATACTATATTAAAGTGCACCAACTGTTAGTGCTTTATCTGCAGCCAGACTAACTCGGATAGAGAGTCAGCAAGTATTCTTTGATAGAATCTTATGTGGTGTCCTGGTGGCCTGTTTACAGTAGCGAGCAGAATTCTCAAGACCGTGATTATCGATTTACACTATCATGTTCTCTACACTGAGCACCAATTCTTGGGGAGGAAGTATTTCTTAGTGGTTTTATTACTATAAATTACAGCAACACCTCCCCTTTGCCTTTCAACGATGTTTATGACTGTAGTAGATCCAGGTGGGGCTTGTCATATTTAAAGTAATGTGATCGTTGGTTTCCGTTGCCAGGTTTCTGTCAAACACAGCACATCTAGATTATAATCTGAGAATCATCTCATTAACTATGAGACAATTTTTAAGTGGGGTCAAGCAACCCAAGCTTTATAATTTGCTCAGTACTGCTATTAGGCTGTATCTGTTTTTTTATTTTGTTGAACATCAATTCAGTTTTTAATCTCGCCGTTTTTTGGATATCCAATTTAGGGGAACAGACACAGTCTTTATATGACAGTCTTTATGTGAATGACGCCTTCTATGTGATGGGATTTATCTCAGCCTTTGCAAATCCGCAGAACATCATGACTACATGGAAAAGAGCTTTTACTGTTATAAAAATAAAGATTTGTGAGCATTAGTGGAACTGAAGTTAAAATAAACACAAAATACACATGATCGATATAATTTGGTGAAATTTGGCTAATCGGCTTTGTTGTTCGTATGAGCAAGTGCAGCCACTCTTGAGTAGATGCACCTGCTGCATCAGCTCGTCTGCTCTCAAATTCGTTTTGAATACACGTTGATGCCATATGTCACAGTCACAGTGGTGTCCCTTTGTGAAGAAAAGTGCACTTTAGTGTACTTTTATATAATGTACTTATTACGAAAATACATACACTTTAAATGTATACACTTAAGTGCGACTTAAAACACTTTTTCGGGGCACTTAATGCACATTAAGTATAATTTATTTCAAATATATCACATTTTAAGTTGAAATAAAGTGTAATAAGTTGCAATTAAGAGTGATTTTTTGGAACAACTTAATTGGTACTTTAATACAACTTTATATATACTTTCATAATTGCTTGCAGTGTATCTTAAATTGTAGTTAAAGTGCACCACACAATATTGCATGATGACACGCAATTAATGTGATTAAAAATATACTTCTAATGTCAGTTAACAATACACCTAAGTGTGAACTTAAATGCAATGTTTTCAGCTCACTGAATGCACATTAAGTGTAATTAGTTCAAATTCCTAGTCATATTTAAGCTCAAATAAAATGTAATAAGTTGCCATTAAGACGTGATTTTTTTAAACAACTTAATTGGTTCTTTAATACAACTTATATATCACTCACCGGCCACTTTATTAGGTACCCCATGCTGGTGAGGGGTTGGATTCCCCTTTGCCTTCCAGAACTGCCTCAATTCTTCAGTTGGCATTGAATTAGACAAGGTGCTGGAAGCATTCCTAGGGAGTTTGGTCCATATTGACATGATGGCATCACACAGTTGCCGCAGATTCTGCGGCTGCACATCCATGATGCGAATCTCCCGTTCCACCACATCCCAAAGATGCTCTATTGGATTGAGATCTGGTGACTGTGGAGGCCATTTGTAGTACAGCGAACTCATTGTCATGTTCAGAGAAACCAGTCTGAGATGATTCCAGCTTTATGACATGGCGCATTATCCTGCTGAAAGTCAGCCATCAGAAGTTGGGTACATTGTGGTCATAAAGGGATGGACATAGTCAGCAACAATACTCA
Source organism: Hybognathus amarus (assembly GCA_030378365.1). NCBI lineage: Eukaryota > Metazoa > Chordata > Actinopteri > Cypriniformes > Leuciscidae > Hybognathus > Hybognathus amarus. The sequence goes on from JAQIUQ010005153.1 coordinate 259,906, forward strand.
GGTAGGCTGTGGCGTAGACGATGCTCAATTGGTACCAAGGGGCCCCAAAGAGTGCCAAGAAATATTCCCACACCATGACACCACCACCACCAGCCTGAACCCGTTGATACAAGGCAGGATGGATTAGTGCTTCATGTTGTAGACGGCAGATCTTGACCCTACATCCGAATGTCGCAGCAGAAATTGAGACTCATAGGACCAGGCAACGTTTTTCCAATCTTCTATTGTCCAATTTCGATGAGCTTGTGCAAATTGTAGCCTCAGTTTCCTGTTCTTAGCTGAAAGGAGTGGCACCCGGTGTGGTCTTCTGCTGCTGTAGCCCATCTGCCTCAGAGTTCGACGTCTGTGCGTTACAGAGATGCTCTTCTGCCCACCTTGGTTGTAACGGGTGGTTACTTGAGTCACTGTTGCCCTTCTATCAGCTCGAACCAGTCTGGCCATTCTACTCTGACCTCTGGCATCAACAAGGCATTTCCGCCACAGAACTGCCGCTCACTGGATGTTTTTTCCTTTTCGGACCATTCTCTGTAAACCCTAAAGATGGTTGTGCGTGAAAATTCCAGTCAGATTAGCAGTTTCTGAAATACTCAGACCAGCCCTTCTGTCACCAACAATCATGCCACGTTCAAAGTCACTCAAATCACCTTTCTTCCCCATACTGATGCTCAGTTTGAACTGCAGGAGATTGTCTTGACCATGTCTACATGCCTAAATGCACTGAGTTGCCGCCATGTGATTGGCTGCTTAGAAATTAAGTGTTAACGAGCAAGTTGGACAGGTGTACCTAATAAAGTGGCCGGTGAGTGTATACTTTCACAATTGCTTCCAGTGTATTTAAAATACAGTTAAAGTGCCACTACACAATACAATGACGCAATTAATGGGAGCAAAAATATACTTTAATGTCAGTTAACAATACACTTAAGTGTGAATTAAATGCAATTTTTTTGGCACACTGAATACACATTAATGGTAATTAATGTCAAATATATCACATATTAAGTAGAAATAAAATGCAATAAGTTGCCATTAAGAGTGATTTTTGGTACCACTTAAGTGGGACTTTAATACAACATTATATTTACTTTCATAATTGCTTCTTGTCTATTTAAAATGTATTTAAAGTGCACTGCTCAATGCACTGACAAGCAATTAATGTAAACTAAAATGTACTTTAATGTCACTTAACAATACACTTAAATGTGAATTAAGTGTAATGTTTTGACAAACTTATTGCATATTATATGTAATTGATTTCAAACGTATCACAGATTAGGCTCAAATTAAATGCTATTAGTTGATATTAAGAGTGATTTTTGAAATATGGTAAAAGTGTACTTCCAAATATACTGACAAGCAATTAATGTCAACTAAAATATACTTTAATGTAATATACATGTACACTATTATATAATTAAATACATTTGTAATTAAAAAAATAATAACTGACAAAACAATCTCTAAAATAAATACATAAAAACCTTTCTGTTGATGCACAAGAAAAAAAAACAAGAAACAAACAGTTACAACACTTTAAAGGGATACCGTAGTTCACCTTAAAATGAAAATTCTGTCATTTATTACTCACCCTCAAGTTGTTTCAAACCTGTATGAATTATTCTTCTGCTAAACACAATGAAGATATTTTGAAAAATGTCAGTAACCAAATAGTTAACTGGTCCCATTGTCTTCCATGGTATTTTGTTTCCTACTCTTGAAGTCAATGGGACCAGTTAACTGTTTGGTTACTGACATTTCTCAAAATATCTTCCTTTGTGTTCAGCAGAAGAAAGAAAGGTAACACTTTATAATAACTGCACACTATTATTCATTAGTTAAGCATGAGTTAACAGTTAATTAATCATTTATAAAGCATAATAGACATTAATAATAAGTTTCTAAATACAGCAATACATGCTTTTTTCTTGATTTATAAGCATATGTGTTTAATAATTGTATTTTCATACTTTGTTAATGATCAATTAATAATTTCTTAATAAAGTATAGCATTATTTACAAACCAGTTATTTAAGAGTTGTCAGTGATTCATAAGATCACTTAAGTGTAAGTAGAGGGTGAGTATATGACGACAGAATTTTAATTTTAAAGTGAAATATCCCTTTAACTCTCATTTAGAAAGAGTCTGGAGGGCAATGATGCTTATATGCACAATAATTTTCTCCCTCATACAAAGGTACCTAAACCTAAACCTATCATCACGGAAAACATTTTTGTGTTTTTACATTTTCAGAAAACATAATTCTGTATGATTTATAAAATTGTTTCCATGTAATTTACTGGTATTACTATACTTTTGGGGTAATTTGGTCCCCATAACCTAGGGATTACCAGTACAAACATCATTTTAGAAGAAAACACACAGTACATCAAACACACAACCCATGAATTAAATAATGAACAAAAATACTGTAAAAAAAATGCTCATTTTTAGATCATGTTTTGCTAATACATAAAATAATATTAACAAATGAGACCTAATTAAAGTGTTACCGAACCTGGTTAATTTTAGCTCTTAAACCTTTTCGTAGCACCAACATTAAAGAGGACAAAATGCTTACTTCAGCATTACAGTGAATATAAGTTTGTTTAAAAAAAAAAAAACTGAAGAAATCTAAAGGCAAAAAAAAAAGAAAACCAAAATCATTTGTCACCAAATGTTTCGAAGTAGTTGGAAAGTCCTGTTTATGTCAATGTCCCCGTGCTCTCCAAAGTAAATGTGAATGGATTTGTTCCAAAGAGGCAGGAAAGTCAGAAAAAAATACCTTGAGAAAAAAAAAAGTGAAAACATTTGTTTATAAAAAAGATCCAGTCCATTATTATATTTGGCTCAAATGAATGAAAGTGATATTTTCCCTTTAAAGTTTATTTACACCTGCAGTGTCTGCAAAATGTTAGTAATTTTAGCAATAAAGGGGAACACAAAAATGTATATGTTGTTTTTTTATTTAGTACTACCCTGATGAAGCAGTTTATTCTGCAAGGTGTACGTAAACTTTAGACTGTTAACTGTTGATGAATGTGTGATGTGATGAATTACCTCATCAGTGTCACACCGAAGTAGAAATCTGGGCCAGGTTCCTCTATTTCCCACCAGGATTGCACTGACCACGCCATCTTCACTGACACTGGGCTTAAAGTCATTAAAAATAGAGTAATTATTAAACATTAAATAGCATTTATTTTGCTACTTTACAAGGAATTTAAACATAACTTTATCAATTACACAAATATAGGTTAATGACCCTTGCAAACCCAAGACCCATGCAAATTGAGAAAGGTAATCTTGAATTTTAAGCCTGCCGCACGTATCTTCATGTATTTACCACGGTTGACACAGTAATGCGGCAGCCTTCTTCATTTGGTTTGTTGTAAAATATATGATGATTATAGGGGCATATGTAAATGCATAGGTTGGAATGTATAACTTTCAAATGTAAAAGATACAAAGCATTAAAAGCTATAGGGATACTTAGTGACTTGATAGCAGTGTTTTAGCTTGGTGTGCTGGCTGGGCAAAAATTCATAATAATCTTGTAACATCACCTCAATACAGGTCTGTGATTCCACACCGCTTACTCTGTATCTCCAATAACAAATGTGAACTGATCCTGCAAAATGAAAGTTTAATCCAGATAAGAAAAAAATATGACATATTCCAAAACAAATAGTAACTGAACAACTCACTCTTCAAATGCAAAACGAAATTAAATACATTACAAGCAAGCATTATTTCTAGAGGTGGGTGATAACGTATATTAAACATGTATGGTGGTTAAGATTGATTAATATATAAATGTCTTCGAACGTTACTGGATTGGATCAGCATTCAGCATGCAAATTTAACTTAAAGTCATTTAGTTTGTTTAAAATTATTTAAAAAGTCGGTTTAATAAAAATAAATATATTTTTAAACACATTTCAGTAGACAAATTCCTCGAACACGCCCACACACGCGAGCACATTACGATGCAAGACATTATTTGAATGCAATCATAAATTATTGGAAACATGATTAATTTACCTCCCGAATGTATTTACATTTACGTTACTATCTGCGATTAAACAGCACTCGCAATATCAACTGCGGTGAAAACAAATTCAATAAAGAAAGCATCAAGATATACTTACTTGACTGATTATTTGCAGTATAACACCTCAAACGTGGCGCTCCTTTTGTTCTCTTCTTGTTTGGGAAGGTTTCCTTTCCTCACGCATCGCGATTACAGAAACATAACAGCGCATTTTTCAAACTCTAGTGAAGTAGTGCGTCATGACGTAGTATTTCTGGCGCATGCGCATTAAACACCATGTTCGTATATAGTATATTTTTATTTCAGCTTTTCTGTTTAAGTTGAGGTGACGTGATTGAAATGTGTTGACAAATGAAATCGGTTACATTTCGGCCGCGGTTTGTGTTATAAAAAAAATCTTAAAGGAGGAGTCGATTCCCCTTAATGGAATCGATTCCAACCTATCAGGAATCGAGGAATTGATTCTTTTTGGAATCGATTCCCAGCCCTAGTTGAAGTTGTTCTAACTCTTTGTGTTGTTAGACTCTGTAAGTTCACAAAACTTTACTCTTTCACCTTACTAAAAGTCAATATTTTTGTTCAGTGTAGTGTAGATTGCAATTAAATGTGTTTAATTGACTTAGAACAACATAATGATATTGAAAGTATTCTCACAGATGTAAAGTCCAACACATTACTGTTATGCTAAGAATCCTCTCATAAATTACATTTTATTGTCATATATTATGTAGAAAACTGACAAAAATGTCAACAAGTTGTCCTCCATTATAGTACTGTATCACAAATTTATTGGAAAAACACATTCCAAGTGCATTAATGCACACAGTATATATTATAGATTAAACACATTTAAAATAAATGAACAAATGTAATGTTTTCCATTAAAATTAAAATTTTGGTAACACTTTACAATAAGGTTCATTTATTAAACATTAGTTAATGTATTAACTAACATGAACTAACCATGAGCAATAGCCTACATTTGTTACTGTTTTTGTTAATCTTTGTTAACGTTAGTTAATACAAATCCAGCTGTTCATTGTTTGTTCATGTTCAGTTCACAGATTTTAATAAAGTATTAGTAAATGTTGAAATTAACATTAACAAAGATTAACAAATGCTGTAGAAGTATTGTTCATTCTTATGTTAATTTTAACTAATGTAGTTAACTAATGAACCTTATTGTAAAGTGTTACCAAAATTGTTTTTAGTATATTATTCAATTCATCAAAATAAATTTCATTTAATAACTTATAACTTTAATAACTTTTAAACACTATAAAATCATAATTATTTAAAATGTAAAACTTAAGTAGTTTTTTTAAAACATGCACTTGAGTGTGTTTAGAAATATTATCATGAAAGTGTACTTTCTTTAAGAAAAACTTAAGTAGACATTATTAAAAATAGATTTTTTTTAAAACATGCACTTAGGTGTGTTTAGAAATATTGTGATGAAAGTGTACTTACTTTAAGTTAAACTTAATTAGATATTATTACAAAGTGCATTTGTAAAAAGCGCACTTAAGTGTGTTTATAAATATGATCATGAAAGTGTACTTTCCATAAGTAAAACTTAATTAGACATTATTACAAAGTGCATTTTTAAGAAGTACACTTAAGTGTGTTTATGAATATTGTCGTGAAAGTGTAATTACTTTAAGTTGAACTTAATTACATATTATTACAAAGTGCATTTTTGATAAAGAACATTTGGATAAAATTCTATAGCTGTGAACTAGCTGCATTAGCTATTTTTTTTTTTTTTGTAATTGTATACAATGGTAATATAATGGTAAATAGCCTGTAGTGTTATAAATAGCCTACATATTTTTATTTTATTTTAATTCAAATATATTTAAAAAGAAATGAAAATGTACTGTACTGTATCATCACAGTCTGTGAAAAGGGTGCAATGATAAAGTTGTCGATAGTGTGGTCCCAGACACCATAACAAATGACTGTCCGCTCAAATAGTGCCCTATTTAAAGGGAAAATTCTGCATTAAAAAATAAATAAATAACTTATTCTCTTTATCAGCTTTCAGCTTTCTTTCAAATTTTTAAGTAGGCTATTTGGACTCTCTTATCCAGAAGTAGCATTCTTTAGAAATAATTCTTCCACATCTTCTAAGTTTCCTTTTCAGTTTTCCATGATTTGAAATATTCTATAGCCTAGCATTGGTGGCAGTTACAATAGCCTACACACCATAAATTGCAGCATTCAGTTATTCATGTGACGTTAGTAATAAAATAAGCAAAGGATATGAAATGAGACAGCAAAATATAATACCGGTACGGGTAGTTTACATTTTTCGACGTTTGACTAAATGGCATTAATATACATTTAACAGAATTTTTTTTATAAAATGACACTCTCCGCCTTGATGAGAACTACAGTATCCGACAAAACAAAGGCTTAAATAACATTCCCCTTTTTGTGTAAGAGAGTTGCAAAATCCGCAATGTAACTGGTCAATGCATGTACCAAGCAACAGAACACAAGAGCTGATTGGCTAGTTGCCAAGCCTAATGTCCCGGATGTGGAAGCGAGTTATATTTCACAGAGAGAAGGCGCGTAACTTAGTTTGAATTGGGTGAGCAACTGTCCGTGTTTCGTGGTTTAGCTGTAGTAACTGTCATTTGCAAATTATAAAATGGTAAGTTTTTTGTGTGTTTATTTTGTGACGCTCTTTTTTGGAAAGATGCATAACAGGTTAAAAGTACATTTAGAGTTATTTTCCTAGTCACTGTTGTGCAATATTATGCGGCTAGTTAGCTTAGCTCCGGTGCTAACTAGCGTCGTGTAAACACGAGAGCGCGAAACAAGTGTATTATCGACTTGCTGAAATATGGCCATGTACGTAATGCAAAATGTGTAAACGCTTCAGTTAACCGTTATATCATGATTAGTGATTGGTGCTGTTGGTTTCAGGCTGGGGGCAAAGCAGGAAAGGACTTCCGGGAAGGCGAAAGCGAAAGGCTGTTTCGCGCTCACAAAGAGCTGGATTGCAGGTCAGACTCTTCGTAATGATCAAAGGCCCTTGATTGAAATTGCTGCATGTAACAATATGGTTTGCTAATAACTACTGTTAGGGTGGTGTTTACTGTTTATTTTTTAACGTAATTTCACATGTTTTGCCAGTTTCCAGTGGGTCGTATTCACAGACACCTGAAGTCCAGGACCACCAGTCACGGGCGCGTCGGAGCTACTGCCGCAGTGTACAGTGCTGCTATTCTTGAGTATTTGACTGCTGAGGTGAGTAACATTTAATGGAGACTGCATTAGGTCGAGCCTTTACAAACCTGTGTTTTAACATGCCTGTCTTCACACTAAGGTACTCGAGCTTGCAGGAAATGCTTCTAAAGATCTGAAGGTGAAGAGAATTACCCCACGCCACTTGCAGCTGGCTATCAGAGGCGATGAGGAGTTGGACTCCCTTATTAAGGCGACTATTGCTGGTGGTGGTAAGTACTAATTCAGCCTTCGAGTTTTTAAATTTGTATTTTATTTTTAAATTTGGGACCTAACTGTTTCCCCTCTTTTTTCAAATCCTTCCCTTGTAGGTGTCATTCCCCACATTCATAAGTCTCTTATTGGGAAGAAGGGACAACAGAAGACCGTGTAAACAATGGTGTCTTAGGACATGAGTGTTCACAAATGTATTGTTTGCCCTGTAGATTTGATTTTTAAAACTTTATATTTTCCATCTTTGCATTTACTCATTTCTGGGGTATTTTTTAAACATGGCTTCAGAGAAGCTTTTTTGTCCCTTTTATAATGTCTGGCTAGTCTTGTGTTTTTGTTTTGTTTTTTGCAGTTTGGCTTTGAACTTGTGAAATTTCAGGATTTTATTTCAATAAAGCTCAAAGTGCCAATATAAAGGTCCAACTGTTTGAATTCAGAAATCGGTGAAGCTCATTCACAATGTAAGGATTTTGTTTTTGTGTAAGAAAACTTAGCCTTTCTATGAGGGTGTCTCAATTGGCATTTGTAAAAATTAAAATAAAGCCTTTTAAATACTTATTTGCTTCCCACAACTCATTGCAGTCTTTATCCTTAGAGTCTTATATATGCATGTATGGTGCTTTTTACAATACAGATTGTTTCAAAGCAAATTTACAGTGATAAAGTTTCCAGAAGAAAATAATATCACACTCCAGCTTAAGTTCAGTGTTTCATGTTTGGTTTTAAAAGTTGAGTTGCCATATGTCTTTTTCAACATTTTTTATATATATATAGCTGCTCTGCAGACCGTGATGTTCTGTTCTTGTATAATAGTGTCCATGCAGGCAGATCAGTATTGTGGAATAATAAATATATATTTAATGTCCCCAACTAAGCAAACCAATAGCAACAAAGGTGGAAAAAGGCGACAGTGGTAAGAGAGACTGATACTGTTGGAAACGTTCATCTGACTGTGTTCAAGTAGCAAACAAGAAACGGTAGAGGGCAGCGTTACATCATTATTTTGCTCTTGACCGCCATAACGATCCCATCAATTTAACCTATGCATTTTAAAACTATCTCTTTAACGTTAACTATTTTGCGGCAGGCACCAAACTTGATTCCGATGTATTAAATTGCAATAATTTTGAAGCAGTAGGTAATTTGCATAAAACATGCAGAAACGGGGTTTGCACTTACACTCGTATTATTGGTATGATTTATTTTAAAACAAAACACTTAGTTTGGTATAAATTAATTTAGGTCAAAATCATAGTAGCCTACACAGTAAAAGAACAAATCACTTCACAAGGTTGTTGTTTTTTATGTTTGTGATTGAATCCTTCTCTAAAATAACCTCTAGAGTATTCTTTGGGGAGATGCTCGTCTGTTCAAAATATTTTACAAAAGTTGTATTTGTTTTATAGGAATAGTTTTATTATTATTACCATGTGAGAAACAATTTTAATGATTGTGAATTTTTTCATAATATATAATTAGGCCTACCTCATTATATTCTTTGTTTACGCAGCATGTATATGCTGAATTAATATTGCTTGTTTACAAAAATAAGTAAAAGAAAAAAAAGAAATACGTCTGAAATATAATGTTATGTGATTTGTCACTGTTTATTTTGATGATAAGGAGCATCAAAGTATATTTGCAGCAGTATTCATTTAATTTTTAAAGGCTTTTCCACGCGATGAGTGCTGGGTTCAAACACTGAACAGGTGAAAGTCTTTGTTATATGTTGTATGTCAATGTATACACAATTGTTTGTAGGCCTACAAACTTTGTTGATAATACAAACACTGAACCGAAAAGGAGCGGCGTCGTGTGGCAATTTAATCCGAAACTGAATAGGCCTAGTAAGAAATATCTGAAAGATTTGTGTTATAAGTTATTGTTTCAATATCTGATATACTGTATTTAAAATGTATATCATACACTAATTTAAGTGAGATGAAATCAATTTTTTTTTAAACAATGTAGACATTCTGGTCCACACTCCATACCATTTGGTGGCGGTAATGCATCAGTTCGTTGTTTGCCAATAAACCCTAGAAGAAGAAGAAAACAAAATTGGCTAGGAACTCTGGGTTTAGCTTAGCACGAATCACAGCCCTCATAAATACTATTTAGTGTATTTTTATTCTCTAGTGCTGAGAGATTTCTGAAGAATACAAAGGAAAACACTGCGGAATACGTGTGGCAATACGAAGGTAACGTTAAGTTTATAATTAGAGAGACACGTTTGCTGTTTGTCATAGTTTTTGATGAAGCTCCCTGTATGTTACTTAATACAAAATTATACGTTTATATACTAAGAAGTGTGTGTGTCTTCAGCTGGCTCCCCACTGCCTGTCACGATGCCTGCTTTACTGGAGAGACCAAAGCTGTCCAATGCGATGGCCAGAGCCCTGCATAAGCATATCATGAAAGAGAAGAGAGAAAAAGACAAGGTAAATGTGTGTTTCCAGTTTACTGCAAAAAAGAAAACACCACGTTTAAATAGTTTTGAATAACAGAATATTGGTCCTTATTACTCATACATGGTAACAGTTTCCGTTCATTATTAGTTATGTCTAAAAAGATGATTTGTAAATTAATTTTTTCATACTGTAGAGGAGGAAGAAGTCGATAAGATGATGGAACAGAAAATGAAAGAAGAGGAGGAGAGGAAACGAACTAAAGAAATAGAGGAGCGAATGTCTTTGGAAGAGACTAAAGAACAGGTGTGTACAGCAAGCAACACTAGTAAAAGTGTGATGTGATGTTCCCCATTTATTTGCTCATTCACGTTATTAAAACCTTAATCAGTTTTTTTTATTGTTTATTAGGTTCAAAAAATGGGTGAGAAATTGCAGGTTTTGCAAGAGGAGAAACATCAGCTCTTCTTACAGCTTAAAAAGGTCCTTCATGAGGAGGAAAGGCGTCGCAGAAAGGAGCAAAGGTGAGTGATTTTTATTTATTTGTTTATTTGTATATTGCAAAATGACTGACCGTTGTTTAGCTCTTACTTGTACTTTTTGATTTAACCCTCCCCTTTGTTCAGGGACTCATTATTCCGTTTCTTTACATTAAATATCAGTGAAACCTGTTCAGTTTGTCTCAGTTGTTGAATCTTTTTATGTTCCTACACATATTTTACACGTTAAGACATTTGCTATTTGAACGTTTCTTTTTTTGTTGTTGAGTTTATGTTTTCTAGATGTATAACAGTGTAATTAATTATGAAGTGTATATGGATTTGTAAATTTATTTTCAGTGATATTACATCACTGCCTTCATCCAGTTATCAGTCCAGCTTACCTCTGCACTCAGGACAGCATCTACTCAACATACAAGGTGGTGTATTGAAAGGTTGCAAAACCTTATTGACCTTGGATTATTTTGAAGGAAATATTATTTGACATTAGAGCAGTTTTGTTCTCTTAAGTAGACCTGTGCTTAAAATGCTATTTTGTGTGTTTAAGGAAGTCCAGTGGGTCACAATAGAGCTGGTGGTTTGTTAGGGGAGCGCAGTAAACAGTTGTTTCAGACACCTCTGATGCCTGTAAGTAAATAAATCTGAAGAACATGAACATGATGTTTTAAAAAAAAAGTTATGTTTTATGCAGCACTTTTTGTCACAAATTGAGAATTGTGTTGTCATAATCAGTGAGATGTTCAAGCTACTATTACATTTTTAGTAACAATAGCATCTTTAAAATACTGAAACTTTTTTCTTGCTGGAATGACCGGTTTATAGGTCATATCTGACACACATTAATCCATAAAATGTTGTCTTTTGTAGGGCCATCAATTCTCCAGTCAAACAGGTTTCCTCACTGGTTCCTCTGAGCATGGGCAGTTCTCGGGTAGTGCTGCAGTCCATGAGCCATTTGCAGTCTCCCAGGCCCAGCACCACACCTCTTATGGGCATGCTACTTCTGTGCCCATCAGCTTTGCAGGCAGCACCCAGATCAGGGGTAATACAGTTTTTCTCAATTGCTAAAACACAATTTCTGAAACCTTGCTCCATTTTCTAAAAACATTAAACACAAAACCTCATCTTCAAGCACTATTTACAAAACCTCTGACTCCTCTTGCAAAATGAAACTTTCACCTCAAAAGAAATCGGCTCAAAAATTTCGTGTTCAAATTCAAACACTGCTCCCAAAACAGTTTTACCTTTGTCCAAATTCAAACACTGCTCCCAAAACAGTTTTACCTGTGTTCAAATTCAAACACTGCTCTCAAAACAGTTTTACCTGTGTTCAAGTTCAAACACTGCTCTCAAAACAAACAAAGTGATCAAAATCACATCACTGTACACCATCAAGAAGTCAGTAAACAATACACCAAAAAATTTAAAACACATTGTTCAAAACGTATAGTCTCAGGGAGAACTTTCATATTTTTTTCATTGTACAGTCTACAGCAGTGCACTGTACTACAGTATACGATACTCAAAGGGACCCAAATGAAAGGAGTAAACGTGATCAATGTGCTTCTTGTCTTTGGCCTTGGTCAGGCAAAAGCACTTCGTCGACATCAGAAGCAATATTGTCCCTTGTCCCCCTCCTCTTCTTCCTCTTCCTTGCCCCACCCTCTTCCTCATCCTCATTCTCTTCCTCCTCTCCTCTCTTGCCCTCCTCCTCTTTCTTGCCCTCTCTCCTCCTCTTTCTTGCCCTCTTCCTCTTTCTTGCCCTCTTCCTCTTTCTTACCCTCCTCTTCCTTGCCCTCCTCCTTCGTGCCCCTCCTCTTCCTCTCCTCTCTTTCTTTGCCCTCCTCTTCTTCCTCTTTCTTGCCCTCCTCCTCGCTCGACCACCTCGCATACGCCCTCATCCTCTCACATTGTTTCTTCTATCCATTCTCAGACTTTCTCCTTTCCACCTTCAACAACCTCTCAGTTCAGTTTGCTCTCTGAACTGGCTAATATTGGGTGTCACATCATTTGAAACAGGTTGAATCAGTTTTGAGTGGTTGTGTTCAATCAAATGACATATGTTCTCTATTTGTATTTGATTGTTGCCACTTGTGTTTACCAGTATGGATGATATGTGCATTAGAGTGCAGAATGTGTTTTGAGAATGAGAATGTGTTCAGAGTTTTGCTGAAAAGTCTAAGTGAGATCTGCAAATTGTGTTTTACCATGTGAAATTGTTTATGGTATTGACAACAGACTCCACAATTAGCTAAATGAGTTCAGGCAATTGAGAACTTTGTTCAGCCAATGGATTTTAGTGTTTTAGCAATTGAGAAAAACTGTAATAAATCCTGATCGTTGATATTTTTTTAAATTTTATTTACATTATTCAATCACAGCCTTCAGATTATGCAGTGTTATTCTAACATTAAGATTTCTTAATTGTCTTGGTTTTTCTTAATAGAAAATTGCTTTTCAGGTGAACCAGTTTAATCAGTTAAATTTGCAGAACTTTTTATAACATTGGAATGATTTCTTAGAAACTGCACTGCTCTGAGACATTGAGACATACCGAAAAAAAAGCTCATCATAGAAACGTGTAGTACATGCTCGCCATTCAGGCGCAATTTATCAAAAGGTGAAACATGTCACTGAATTCCCTGAGTGTTCATAATTTTTTATATAGCTTATTTAAATATTATCTGTGTACTAATAGAGAATTGGATTTGGTGAATTGACCTACCTTCACATTTTCTTTGTATGTAGGCACACCTTTCCAGAGCATGCCATTCCTGTCCCACCAGTCTCAGGGTTATGCTGTCCACAGCCATTTCACTGCCCAGTCAGGTAAAGAAGCCATTTCACGTGATCTCTTTTTACATAAAATTCATCGCTCTGATGTTAATATGGCTCTTTCTCAAAACAATTTGTGCTATACTTTACATTAGCTATTCTTCTCGATTTCGGCTAGAGATACTCATGCAGATTAGCATTATGCTGTGTTATCTCAACAAGATAAAGTTCCTTCATTAATGTGTTTACAGAAATATTACACCAAGGATAAACAAACTTTTTTGTATTGGTCCATTATTCCTCTATCAATCTTCACAGGATTTATCCCTAGTGCTAGTATCCCCCTTCAGAAACAGCTTGAACATGCTAATCAGCAGTCTGGCTTTACTGACTCTGTAAGTACTGTAACTCTGTAAAGTCCTGAGACTCATTTGGAAAATATTTGGAAGTTATGAATGATGTAAAATGTAATGTTTATACACACGCTTATAATAAATAATTATTATTTTGTGTTTGTGTGTGTGTGTGTGTGTTGTCATTGTCAGGCTGCTCTTAGACCCATGCATTCACAGGCTTTACATGTGAGTGCAGCTGGTCTGATGTCCACTCCATCCATGGCTGTCCAGATCTCTACTGCAAAGGTGAGCTCACTAACCTGCATTGAACCCCTCTAAATGTCTGTCATTAGATTAAAAGGTCATCAACATGGATTCTTTATCACAGGTGTTTAAGAATCTTCTTTTAAAATAACTGTCAGTTGTTTTGATTATCGATCATTTTTGACCATTCACCACATGCTTCTGAGCAACAGTGTACTAGATTTATACAGATTATGAGACAAAATAACAGACATGATTGTAAAAAATAAGGGGAAAACAGCAGTTGTAATTGAAATTGATGCATCATATAGTCAAAGATGTGAGCACCTGTACATTGTAAGTTGCTATTTTTAAAACATTGATTAACTATTTATTTGTTTTACCATTTAATCACTTCCCTGTCACTTCAATCCACACCTCTTCTTACCTCAATATTAACCTTCAAATGGTCTTTGTTTCCTGTTTACACTTCTGGGCTTTGGGGTCTAGACAACCCTAACAATTGATTGAGTAATTGTACAAAAAATATACATTTTTAATTATACAAATAATATAGCTTTTTTTTTTTTTTACTTCTCATCTATTTATTAATGCTGTGTTTTTGGTTTTTGGAGATATAAAGTACTTTTGTATCCATATACCACACAATTCTTCAACTACACCATTAGCTTGCATATGAAATATAATTTTTTGTATGATATATTGCATTTATGCTCTAGTAGTAGGCCTTCATTTCTATGTAAATATTTTCAGATTCATGCTGGATTATTTATAATTTTTTTTTAATTTATTTAATTTTTTTTTTTTTTTTGACACATGAAGACAATTTTTATTCCACATTTCCCATTCATTTCAATGTGGGGTCATATTGACCCTGAAGACCAGAAGTGTAAACTTTTTTTTTTACATACCTTCAGAACAACCGAATCAAGCCCAGTTTTTTGTGTGTATAGATAGATAATGTATGAAAAGTCACAAAATCTTATTCCACTGAGATGAACCTTTTTTTTTATCATTAAGTAAAAGTCCCCATGGCCTGATTGAGGGCTTTAATTTAAAATATTGGTATATTTGGTGAGACTAAACATTTTCTTTTTATTCATAACAGTCTCTTTGCAACTTTTTTATGCAAAATAGATTGACTTTTAATTTAACTGATGATGTTTTAGGCACCATTCCCGAGTTCATCTCAGCCAGCATCACGTCTTGCCTTCGTCCCTCACGCTCAGGCTGGACAGAGATTCTTCCACCATGGAAAACCACATTAACTACTAAAAGTATGGCCATGACAACGTGCCAGGATACAGAAAACTCTTTTGAAAACCAAGTCAATTTGAATTTGCTTTTTTAATATTGTAATAAATGTCCCATGCAGCAAATATAGATTATCAACATTATTGATATTAAGGAATGTTTTACTCACTATGAATCTATGAAAAGATTTGTCTTGGTTTGTTGATTTTGGCTAAGTTATTATGATGCTAAAATTGCAGGGTGGTACTACTTTACGTCAGAGGATCGACATCCAGAAAGATTGAAAATAAAGAGCCAAAGGTTGAATAAGCTGTGCTTTCCCTGCAAGACCCTTGTAAACTTTTTTCCCCTGATATTTTGCAAGAACTGTCTGTGTATTTTAACTTTATAGTAAGTTTGAAGTCTTAGTAATGCAGTTTAATAGCTGTAAGAAATGTCCTACATTACATGAGTACTTTCTCAAATAACTGGGGGTTTTGTTATTTTTCTTGGAGTTTGCCAGCAGCAGCCATGCCATTGAGATCAATAGATTACAGAGCCAAAATGCATCACAAATGGAAATAAAGACATTTATATGTGCTCTTTTTAATATTGACTTGGTTGTCTTGCTAGAAAACATTTGTTTATTTCCATTTTATTTTTGAAACAGTCTTGCAAAACAAAAACTATACTCATACCATAGTCAAGAGTAATGTACATGAGTCAAATCTGGCCTACATAGGATTGATTTTAAAAGGGACAATTAACATTTGTTCAAAATTTCATCCAACCCTCAAACTTAAGAAAGGATCTGTCTGTCAAGTGAGAACAGCAAGCATTAAGCAAACCATTATAGGCCAAGACTGAGTACATTACAGGCAGAAGTGTGTTTCTTTCAAGAAGAGATCCAATATAAGGCTTGTGGCACCTCCTTCCACCTCACAGAAATCTTGATAAAATTGTATGGTTGTCTCCCTCTGTGTTATCAGTCTCCTTCTCAGTTTTTTGTTTATGGAGGGGTTGGGGGTGGTGCTAAAAGTGATCTGAAGTCTTTCTGCATCCACCCATTCACCAGGCTGTGTGATATTTTCACTCCCTGCTTATTGGTCTTTTGCTTTAAACTACCAGAGGATAAAAGGGAAGTTAAGCAGAACACTTGGTCCTGTGATACAAAACTGCATCCTATTATACATATTGCCTTGGTATCTGTCCTTCACAGGAGATTCTGCACTTGAATGCACTTTTTTCAACATGTTTACTTCCCCTCTGCACTCTTAATTGCTCGTAAATAAAATGAACCGCATAACAGACCTCTTGTAGCTATTTGCTACTTAATTTAAGATAACAAAGAACATATCTGGGGCTTTTGGATATTTTTTTTATAAAAAGTGTCACAACAAAGACACACTCAGACTACTGGAGACAGATTATGATGTGCCCTCTTCAAAAAAAAACAAAAAGAGAATGTCCCACACCAGCCATACATTTCAATGGTGCTTTAGTCCACTGTCCATGAATTCCATTTCCAAGAATTTAATTTGGAACATTTTGAATATTAAATTTATTTCCTAGTTTTTAACCTACAGATGGGCTATAAAGTACAGAGAGGGAGAAATAAAGAAAGAATGAAAAAGGAGGGAAGATAGCCTTGCTGAGGTCTAATTCTCTCCTTTCCAGGTCCGGTGCATCTTGTCAACCCCTGAGAGAAAAAGAAAGAGAGTAGTACAAACGAGAGTGAGGAAAGAGAGTGATAAAAGTAAAATAATGAAGTAGAAAAACATGGGGGAGGGGGTAAAACACCATAAAGTTAAGTCCATATCCACAAAAGTGTGTCGAAGACTAAACTGTTCAAAAAAGGTTCAAGTTAAATGTAGATGGAGTGTCTATGAAAGTAAATGTGCTCTCCATTACAGAACAGAGTCTGAGTTACTTGCTTGGATATCTTGTCAGTTCATTTTGAAGCCCAAAGTCAAAGAGCACAATAAAAAACGGTACACAAACACTATCACTCCAATAACTTAGGAACAGCAGATATAGGTGATAATAACACATACTAGTTGTTTTTGATTCTTCGTAAAAAGCTATTTTACAATACAGCATGTTTGGTTACACATCAGACAAAATATTAGCTTGTAGTGTAAAATACAAAATGAAATTCTATTTACACCTCAGTCATTGCTTTCACATAGCAGACAAAGATCAAGACACATCAAACATTGCAGTAGTACTACATCTCGATGTTAATCTAAAGTGCATTTGCCAGTATGCAAACAGCAAAGTGTTATTATGTAAAGAAAGCTTTTTCTGTCAAACCTTTTTAAATACATTATTGAACTTCCTGGGTCAATTTCTGGACACAGCTCACATCTAATTTTAGACAAGGATAAAAAAATATATAAAATCAGTCCATTTCTAAAACCTAACCACTTCAGGATAATTATCCTGCATTCAGTGTCTGGTAAAGTGTCTGAAACAAGAACTTAATGTACATCAGGAAAGTCATCAGATTGATTCAGATATCAGTCTTTTGATTAAATTCCTTTTAAAGACTTTTTTCTTCTTCACCGTTTTCTTATTCATGCATGTAAAGGTTTGATGATTTGTTTTATAGTTTCCAGTTAAGGTAAACATTTAAATAAGTGCTTTGCTGCAAGCACACTGGTGAGGCACAGTCGTTCCAGGCCTAGTTATCTGGCGAGCATGTGCACACAGCAGCAAGAGCTCCATATACCTGCGGTGATTTATTTAGCCATGGCTTTGATGGCTACTGCAGCCTCCTCATTCATAGCAGACAGGACAGTGATCTAGAAAGAAACATATAGAGTTTCCACTGTGAACTATTAACATTCAGATATGCTCAGTGACATTTGAAAGGTGACTGCTTTAACAACACTTACCAGGATTTCCTCACCAGCATCGAACTTGCTTTCTATCTCTTTGCCAAGGTCTCCCTCTGGCATTTTCAGGTCTTCTCTGACCTCACCACTGTCCTGGAGCAGGGACAGGTAGCCATCCTGTATGCCAATAAGCTAAAAATAAGAAAAAAACAGACATTTGTGAAACACTATTATTTACTCTAATACAACTGTGTCTAAGGGTGTAATCACACCTGTTTTTTTTTTTGTTTTTTTTTTTTTTTTGGTTCTATTCGAATCAAACTCAAGTTCGTTTCTCCCCTTGGTGCGGATCTTTGGGGTAGGTGTTAATACAGGAATTGCACTCGGGTGGACCGAGACCACCTCTTAGTTGGGTCTGGGTACGGTTCTTTGGTCACACTCTGGTGCGGGCCAAACAATTGTACCGAGACCCCAAATGAACTCTGGTACGGCACACATGAGCACACCTTCGTCTTCACAAAATCATAATTACAACATCATATAGATGACTGTGGCAAGCAGGATGAGGCAGAGGGCCGTAAGATAACGTAATCTCACTGAGGAGCTATGAAAGCATAAAAGAAAGAGAGTGACGACAGTGAAGGACAAGAGAGGACCAGGCCTGCAGCCTGTACCATGATGGTAGTTGAACAAACTCTGGGTTACAAGATTAGTTTTGAGTTGACAAAACCAAACCAATCCAACCAGGCTTTGTTGATCATTCACTTTCTCTGTCAACTCAGGCTTTGATCCCCAGGCTTTTGTCTTTAAAAATCATTTGCTAAGAGTGACATTTAATTTGAATTAGAAATAGGTGGAGTGACTTAATTGCAGAATCAGACATGTGTTACTTTGCTCACAGCTGATTGGTCCAAGTTCAGTTTGCAACCTCTTCCCTGAAACATAACCTGCCCCAGACCAGGTTAGCCGTGGAGCGTAAGTTACTATGGAGATGAACACTGCTAAAAGCCAAACCACTTTCATGGTGCCTAAAACCCAGGGTTGCTAAACTGAAACATACCTTGCTAGCCATCTAAACCGGCTTCATGGTACAGGCCCCTGGACTTTTATGTTACCTATATTTTGTTTATGTGTATGCGGCAGTCGTCAACATACTTCATTACAATGACATTGTACTCACGTTTCTTCACATTGCATTAGTAGCTGATAACACCAAATGAATAAAAATTGCACTACGAAAGATCTCCAATGATTATCCTGTTTTTGCACTTCCTGTTTTTTCCTGCTTGAGAATTTCTGTCCAATGAATGGATGACCTCAGCACACATGTGGTTTTGTTTACAAAAGTTTTGGTTTACTTGCAAACAGGGCAGTGTGAAAGTGAACCACAACATTGTATGAACTAGTGGACTTCCCTGGTGTAAATACACACTAATAGTCACATACCTGGTAGTCCATTCTTTTGATGTTAGGGACATCCATATTGTGGGTTGAGGGACAGATATCCTCATACTTTTTGCCAGAGAAAATGTCAATGCCCACCATGTGAACCTTTAAACAAAATAAAGTTACGGGTGGGGGTTACTTCACCACTATGCACAAAGTCATCTAACTACATTTCATACCTCCCTTGAATGAATGGCCTCCCTTTCACCTTATTCATAAAGACTCATATCAAGGGACTTCTGGAACTTCATTGTGCAAAACAAACACTCATCCGCACACAATCTACATAGCTAGGCAGTTAACACTATGGCTACGTTCACACTGCAGGGCTTAATGCTCAATTCCGATTTTTTGAAAAAATTCGATTTTTTTGCAAGGCCGTTCACATTTCCAATTAAATGCGACCTTTTGTGATCTCCTGTGTGAACGTGAAATGACCCAGAAGTGACCCGCATGCGCAGAAGAGTACTCAACGGTCAACGACGTCACTTGTTGTTTGCGGAAGTAGCTAAATGGATGTCTTACAGTGGAGCTTGTTTAGCAATATTAAAGTTATTTTCACAACAGAGCCAGCACACTTACAATCTTCTCGTTTTAAGAAGAAAATTAAACAGAGAAGCGTGTGGGTGCGGAGTCGCAGCTAGGAGTGGTGGGATACTGATGTGAGTGGCTTAACTGATACAGAATTCATCAGTAACTTCCGAATGACCAGATCCACCTTCGATTATGTTTGTGAGCGCCTTCGATCAACTCTGTCACGGGAAGAGACACGTCTGCGGCGGCCCATAACAGTGCAGAAACGCGTTGGAGTTGGAGTGTATTGGCGAGCTACAGGTGCGTGCAATGACGTGCATGTCGGATATATGTGACCTGGTCGTTCAGATTGCAGTCGCATTTCAAAAGATCGGATACATATCGGATTTGGACCACATACCCAAGTGGCCTGGGTCGCATTTTAAAAGATCGGATCTGTGTCGTTCAGACTGTCATGAAAAAAATCAGATACAGGTCGCATATGGGCAAACAAATCGGAATTAGGTCGCTTCAGCCTGCAGTGTGAACGTAGCCTATGACTGCTACATTTTTTGTCTGTGTGTGATATACCCTTTAAATACAATGTTATTGCATTTGAAATGAGTAAATGAAGATGATGTGCATTGGTTGTGAACTATCTACAATTTGTATGCTGTGTCACATAACCATCACTCACCTTGGCGTGTCCATGTTTACCGGTCTTAGATGTGGACATCTCCACAATCTTGCATGGTCGACCCTTTAAAACCACAAAACCATTTTTGCGCAGGGCAGAGCACTGCATGGGGTAGGTAGCAGAGGCACCTGCATCGCCTGTTGTGAAGTCCAGGTCAGCATCCGCCATGTCTTTTCTAAAGATTAATGAGCCAGAATTACATTAGTTAATATTAGTCAGCATAAGTCAACTTAAAGAATAATGATTTGTTACATCTGAGAAACACACTAATGAAAATTGGTTTGGTACAAAAGGCAAGACCTATCTTGCTATTCTTGAATTAAACCCCAAACAGACCACTATAAAAAATATTTTATCAAAATGACCTTGTTCCACCCCTGAAACAAATGTCCTTTTTCTGCTGACATCACTTGGGGCCATAATAGCCCAATAGCCATTTAGGAAAGGTTGGGTATTGTTTATATTTTAAAGTTTCCAATTTTTATCAATTCCTAATTTAGATTCCAGTACGGTAAAAAAGAAGAACTAGAATAAATGTTAAAGCAATACAAGCCTTATTGCAAAAATCAATAGGCTAAAGAATATGGAGCTAGGATTGTGTCTTTAATACACGCAAGAAAATAAATCATCTAAGAGAAAAAAAAGAGTTTGAGAGAAAAAGTTATCACACTGATAGCAAAAAAGCATTTCATATCTCAAATAATGATTTGATTTAGTTTATAAAAGTTAATTGATGAATAAACTCTACTTACGACTTTTTTAAAGCATCGTCACTTTACAGCATTTTCACACAAGTGCCTAAACTTTGGTAACTTTGGAGTTAGTTATGATTAGGAGTTAGGATAAGTTTACTTCAGAGTTACAATGTCCTGATAATTTACTCACCCCCCTGTCACCCAAGATGTTTATGTCTTTCGTTCTTCAGTCGAAAAGAAAGTAAGGTTTTTGAGGAAAACATTCCAGAATTTTTCTCCATATAGTGGACTTTAACAGGAAGGTCCAAATTGCAGTCTCAATGCACCTTCAAAGGGCTCTACACGATCCCAGCCAAGGAATACGGGTCTTATCCAGCGAAACGATCGTCATTTTCTAAAACAAAAAACAAAAAAAAACAATTGTATACTTTAACCACAAATGCTCATCTTGCACTAGCTCTGCGATGCACCACGCATTATGTAATCATTATCAAGTTGGAAAGGTAGGCGTAAGTACCAGTCCAGTGTTTACAAAGAGAAAGTGCAAAGACTAAGTCAAATGCCCTTTAAAAAAAAGGAAAACCAACGATTTTGCACGATTGTACGTTTTTCGCCCTGACCCTAACTTTTTGAACACACGTGACTGTTCTCATGCAAGACGAGCATTTGTGGTGTAATTTCTTCGTTTTTTTAGAAAATGACTGATCGTTTGCTTGATAAGACCCTTATTTCTTGGCTGGGATCGTGTAGAGCCCTTTGAAGCAGCATTGAAACTGCAGTTTGGACCTTCAACCCATTGGTTCCCATTAAAGTCCACTATATGAATGAAAATCCTGGAATGTTTTCCTCAAAAACATGGATTTCTTTTCAACTGAAGAAAAGAAAAACTTAACATCTTGGATGACAGGGGAGTGAGCAAATTCTAAGTAAATTTTAATTCGTTTCAAGCATCTTGGAGACGTTGCCGCAGTTCTTCTGGATTTAGTCTGTCTCAGTTTTTCCTGTTTCTTCATGCAATCCCAGATGGACTTGATGATGGTGAGATCAGATCATACTGGCTGTGTTGTTAGACTTCTTGTGCATAGAAACATCTCACTGGATAATCACAATTTATGGCAAAAGGAATGTTTGAAAATGTAATATGTTTCCTACTGACACACACTACTGCAAAATATATAAATAACTGACTGAAAACCAAATTGGGTATGAGGGAGAATTATTTACAATATGACACATTATTTTTATTTTTTTTAATTGTTAATTATCTTTAAACAAATGAAAATCTCAATTAAATTAATTGACTCGTGGATCACTGTGGGTTTGCAGAAGCAAGCTATGCGTGAACAAGAACAAGGCACCTGTTAACTGAACAAAATGATATACCCAACTATTGTAAATATGTAATTATATAGGCCTACATTTGAGTAACTTCACTGTACAACGTTATCCTGTTGTCCAATTCACGTGGGAGGGACCCTAACGTCAAGTCATGCTGCGAGATATGCAGTCCCATTTACCACGACTGGCCATATCGATACATTAATCCATTTCACTCCACATACAAAATGCTAAAACATCTATTTTATCAAACAGCTGACATAACATGTATAATCGATGCGCTTCCTACGTCTATTCAGTTGCTCAAGTAACGGCCGTAATCCACGCAACTCGCGCGCTATAGCACACTTGCATTGTAACATATTTTTACAGGGAATAAGAGACGTATGTGTTTGAACAATAAAAGTTGGGCCGCTTTCATAAGGACACGCGTGTCCTCCAGCCGCAGTGAGCTTGCTGCTATCTGAGGCCTGCTGGATCCGCCACTGCGCACTGATCAGAACCGGAGGCCCGCCGAGCAGCCGCGCTCATACGGCCGAGCAGGTGTACGCATGTCACCGTTATACTGCACATGACAGATCATGAACCAGATCCACAGACTAACTTAATTGCGAAACGAAACCTTGTGCGGCTAACACAGGAGGTTTCCTGTGCTGTAAGGTTGAGCTAATATAGCGTTACGATACGAGGCGCTGTGGACTCATGCTTCTTTGAGTTATGATTAAGTTTTTTACCATCTTTGTATTCGTAGGCTACCACGGTGAAACTTTCCGCGTCAAATTCCGTTTAGTTTGTGCATCCAACGCCACAGGAAATATGTTGTTAAATTACTCGCTCCAAAAAATAAATGCACATTTCCTGCGGACACTTTACAATTTACAAGAGAGATGCTGTATCTTAAGCTAACTGTTTGCTTTAGGTGACAGTCAAACCAGTGAAACAGATGAAGGGTTATCTCGGGGGCTGATGTTGTTGCTACGCGGGATCACGCCCGTTGTTAGAATTGATTAAGCCTCTGTAACAACCGCTCCCACTCATTTCCTTTTTCATCACACATCTATACTTACCTGGTTTACAGCCTTGTCCACGCTTTCGGGCCAACCCAGACTAGATCCCTTTCCGTGTCTCCTCTTTCGAAACTGTCTGCCTGATTTGTTGCTATCAGCTGCGCGAAGCCTTGTTTACTCGCGCAATTCAGCTATCTCTGACGCTGCTGTCATTACAAGCGTTTCGTATTCCCCTCTCTCAGTTTGAGCAACACGTTTAGTTGGCTGCCGAATTCTCTCTTTCTCTCTCTCTCTCTCTCTCTCTCTCTCTCTCTCTCTCTCTCTCTCTCTCTCTCTCTCTCTCTCTCCTTCCTCTCTCTATCTCTTCCCCTCCATCCCTCTTTCTCTCCGCTCCCTATCCCTCTTTCTCTCCGCTCCCCAACCCCCCCTCTCTCTCCTCTCTCTCCTCCTCTCCTTCTCCCTCCCTCTCCATCTACCTCTTTACGTGGTTCTCGGTTTTGTCACGGCCTTGACGGTCTTGTCTTAGGTCTGATAGGATAGTCGTCGGAGGATTTAGCAATACAATACTACAACATCCACGACATCCGCAACGGATTGAAGCGCGCGTTCCGAGTGAAGACAGTGTGTGCGCGAGCCACACCAGAAATCACCGTATCCGCGCCACTGATTGCAGCGGCAACGAGCACGTTGATCACTTGATTAAAAAATGTTCAGTGTACATATGTACAAATGTACAAAAAATGTACAGTGTAATATTTAGTAAAACACATATCAGTGACATGATGGGTTTTAACTTCATTCAGGATATTTTGGGTAACTGACAGATTACTTTGAGCGCACCAACGGTGTTAGCGACAAACGACCCACTTAGTTACGGATCCTGCACTTAAGCTTATAATTTCGTTTTTTTTTAATATAATTATGTATTTAAAAATTGCAGAATGGATTCATTTGGAGACTTCGAAAGCGGCAGAGATAATGCAAAACCAAATCTTTGTTATCTTTGTTATTGCTTTTCTTCAACAACACTAGAGTTTTTTCCACTCTGGTCTTGACTTGGTCTTGCCTTGGTCTCGATAATACCCTCTGGTCTTGGTTGTGTCTTGGTCTTGGTTTAGGCGGTCTTGACTAGTCTAATAATAAATTAACTGATATGATATTTCTTTCAAAAAATAAATTCAGAATACACAGACAATTTAAATATAGGCAATGATGCGAGAATGTCTAATAAGTGCAATGCCTCAGCACCATGTGACAGGACAGCCACAACAGGCAGGCAGTCTCACAATGGAAGTTATAGGGCAGAGCTGCTCAGCCGCAAACTTCACACACCCACAAACCTTTGGCTGAAGAAGGTCTGATGCAGATATGGCAGACACAATTGGAAACAGAATTGGTTTGATTGGTTAAATTCTACAAGATTTTCAACAGGAATTCTAATGGTCCACCTAAAACAAACCTGCTGTGATGCCAAATCTCCTCAAGGAGGAAGAAAGCTGTCGGGTTTACTTCTGTGGCAATGCGCTTATCAGGATCAGCTAAACGCTGGATTTTCAAAATTATTTGAAGTTTGCTGGCATAGACTCTCATAGTCCAAGAGTTTTACATGCCGATCTGTTATTGTTATGGGACATTGACATTACACATCCTTAAACATGAGGCTGAACAAAACGAACTGTGAGTCAGTCTGAAGGTCTGGCTATGCAA
The DNA here is from genome assembly GCA_030378365.1 of Hybognathus amarus. Taxonomy (NCBI): domain Eukaryota; kingdom Metazoa; phylum Chordata; class Actinopteri; order Cypriniformes; family Leuciscidae; genus Hybognathus; species Hybognathus amarus. The sequence continues at coordinate 285,181 of JAQIUQ010005153.1, forward strand.
GACAGAGCAGTCTAACCCATCTAACCCGTCCCCATTATTTCACTAGTGACCCTTACTTCACTAACAACTATAAGCTCCATCCATCCTCAGCAAATGCACTAACCTTAATGAGGCTATAATAACTTCCGGACTGAGACAGTTGGCCTAATGCAGCTGTCTTGAATCTGCCGTGACGTGTGGTTATCTGGGTTCAGCAGTTCAATCCTTTGGAAAGATCTCAGATTTGCAGGGCTAACAGGGCTTAATTGGGTCATATACTGTTCAGCAAGACCTTGGTTTATATATTGCAATAAAGTATGACCAACCTCTCAGAGCAGTCAAATATACCTCTCGTGATTAATCACCTTAATCTTAATCTGACTTTTTTTTTTACTGGTGAAAGGTGAGATCAGAATGTCTATAGCCAGAATGATAAAGCAACACTGGTGAGGGTGCAGAGTGTGACTGGAAGAGTTAGTCAGTAGAGACTCTAGTTACTTTAAATATAGAAAAATAAAGTTATACACAAATATTTTATCTTCACTTCTTTTGTTTACTATAGTTCAAATATGTCTGCGTGTGACATTACTCTGGATTTCTCTTGGTCATGATCCAAACACATGCGTAAGGATAGCTACTGTATATTCTTAATTTTTCATATCTTTTAACATGGTTACAACCAGTGTTTTGTTGTTGTTGTTGTTGTTTTGTTTGTTAAAAAATCCTATTCAGAAACCAGTGAATAAATTAAAATTAGTGAATAAAATAACGATTGTCCAATAAAATTATAAGGTGTCATGCAGAGGAATATGGCACCCACACAGTCTTTGCAAGTCATTTAGATAAAAATAGTCTAGTGAAACTTGAATCTTGTGACCTGTGTGTAGAATGGCAAGGCATAATGGGGGTGGGGGGTGGCCGGCATAACCAGGCACAACGATATTACAGTTTTTCTCCATTGGTTTGGCTCATTTCTTGAAACAGAAATTACATTCTCAAAACAACATGGACAAACCTCCAAACTACTTGGCAATTGTTCACAACAGAATTGAATTTCTCATTCAGTTCATCAAATTACAAATGCCTAAGTAGCCTACATGTCTCAATGTCTCAGTACATCTTTGCAAATGATTAAGTACAGGTAGCTTACATTTAGCACAATTTCCAAGGGAATAGATCTTGTTGATCTAAACTGATTGTTCATTCTCAGTCTAATGGTTGTTCACTCCAAAACGTGTCAGTGTCATTTCATTGTATAAGTCATCACATGCACAATAGTCTGTTCAATTGTCAAAACTAGTCAAGAACATAATACTATGAATACCATCTATGAATCCCTTGGAACATTTGATACATTTATTACAGCAATTGACAGAACTTGACTAACGAAGGAGGAGTTTCACACATCTCAGATGACCAATCAAACTGTATGTTTGATCAAAGAGCTGCAATTACAGTAGTGCCTCCCATGGAAACCTATCTACTGAACACTGTGGGTTTTACTGTAACATTTCAGTAAGTCTAGTCATTGATGATTTCCCCCTCCCCTTTCTGTCAAATACAATTAGAATACATTTGTGTATAATTATTATTTGTTTTGGATTTTAGGGTAAGAGTAGCCTCCAAGATTTGACATCACACATTGCACTCATACTGCCAAGGAATTGTAACCATTATCATTCACACACATAAAGTAACTTCAATACATCAGAGGTAAAAGAAAATACATTCTCAAACAACATGGACACACCTCCAATTACACAAGAATGTTCTATGTTCTCCACAAGTACAATATACTGCTGCCCACTACTTCAGTGGTTCCAAACCTGGGGTACATGTACCCCTATGCAGAGGTACATGTAGTACCTCTGCATAGGGGTACATGTACCCCAGGTTTGGAACCACTGAAGTAGTGGGCAGCAGTATATTGTACTTGTGGAGAAACATAGAACATTCTTGTGTAATTGGAGGTGTGTCCATGTTGTTTGAGAATGTATTTTCTTTTACCTCTGATGTATTGAAGTTACTTTATGTGTGTGAATGATAATGGTTACAATTCCTTGGCAGTATGAGTGCAATGTGTGATGTCAAATCTTGGAGGCTACTCTTACCCTAAAATCCAAAAAAAAAAAAATAATTATACACAATTGTATTCTATTAGCTAGACAAAAAAACTGTAAAGTAACCATTGTCAATGAAGGACTGGGCTAAGACTGAAAGATGGACATGAGGGACATTTCAATGGTCCTCTGCCATAGTGACAAAACATCTAAACATTTTGACTTGCAGTGTTTACACAATGCCAGAAGGACTAAGCATTTTGGGGGCACTGACTATTTAATTGAGAAAGAAATTTAGTTTTGCCACATGAGTGAACTGTTTTGGGAGAGGTATGCGCTTTTGCAAGTGAGCTATAGTGTTGTGGTGAACTGTAAGACTGTTTTGCCATATGATCTTCGAGTTTTGAGAATGTCATTTCTGTTTCAAGAAATGAGCCAAACCAATTGAGAAAAACTGTAAGCTATTATATCCCATTAAATTACACTATAGGCTATTTGAGATTCATGTTACTATTACACAAAACTTATATTTTGATAGACAGACAGACAGACAGATGATAGATAGATAGATAGATAGATAGATAGATAGATAGATAGATAGATAGATAGATAGATAGATAGATAGATAGAGTAGATAGATAGATAGATAGATAGATAGATAGATAGATAGATAGATAGATAGATAGATAGATAGATAGATAGATAGATAGATAGACAAACATTGAGAATCTGGCTCGCTCATATATAGGCTGTGCTGGGGCAACTGCACATCCAATGGCGCGGGGTCGTCTCTGAGGTGCGAAGAGATTTTTGATTACATTTGAGAGGTGAATCACTGTCAGGCTGCCTAAGGGAATGAAACTTGACAGCCCAGAAAGGCCTGAAGCTTCCTTGTAGGCCTGAAACGAGACTTCAAGAGATTTCCACGACGCACGTGTGAGAACTGAACTGAAGTAGCTGAAGGAGATCGCAATTCTCGCGCATGCGTCGTGGAAATCTCTTGAGATCAAGAGAGCAAGAAATTGGCAAGAATTGAAATTGAAATTGGTAATCCATCGACAAGAAGCTTGAAGCCTCGCGAGAGCTGCCGTCTTGTAGCAGAACTTCACTTGCGTTAGCATTTCCATTGGCTCCTATTCATTTTGGCGTCACTTTGACAGCAAATAACTTTTCATCTGAGGCATTTGAAGACCCCATTTGTCCTTTATTTATTTCTAAAGAAACACGATAATGTATAAAATGCTCCATTACCTTGTAGCTTATGTTATGGCCCCGTAGAAGCAGTTTTTTGTAAAAGTAGGCTAACGATTGCGTCATACCCATGCGACTCTCTGTCGCACAGTAGAGAGATTACCGTATGGACAGAAGGAGAAGCTCGTGGGCAATCAGGGAAACGTGGTGGCAAAATGACTAAATAATTAATCAGAATACCTAGCAAAAGTGTCTCCTGCTCCTAGCTCATGGACAGCTCCTACTCACACTCTCCGCCTCTGCAAGTTTCGGAAGGGAATGATTCAGATTTCTCATGCCACAGCCACTAGAAGACAGATGGGTTGCTCTCGTCACATCTACGCCGTCAAGCTCTGTTTGAGTCTGCGCGTCAGGGACGGAAGTGTTAAAAAATTGCCAAAAACGGGCTTCACTTGTCTCAATAGAGTTCCAATGAGATCGCTCTGTCCACTTCTTATACTGTCCATGGAAATTGCAGTAAAGAAAAATGTTTTCACACTGATAGCAAAAAATATATATAAGTATTTTGAGAGAGATGTTTTTTCTCAGAAATAATTTTAAAAAAATTCATAGAAAATACTTTCAAAACTTTTTTAGTCTCAAATATTATTTTTTGCTATTGGTATGAAAATCTTTTCTCTCAAATATTTATATTTTTCTCTCATGAAATGCTTTTTTTGCTATCAGTGTGATAACTTTTTCTCTCAGACATTTTTTTTCTCTCAGATCATATATTTTCTCGCAATCCTATTTAGAGGAACATGTTGGTTTTCACGAGAGACCTATTTCTTTTTTCGTCTATCAGCGCTGACTCCCAATTAATCACGCGAGAATGCAGATATAACTCGCAGATTGGTCGCTTGAAGACCAATTAAATCCAGGCTGAGTCCTTTCGGACAGAGAATCGGGATAAAAAGTTTGAGGTGGCCGCTCAAGTAGCTCAAAGTTTTGTGAGTTGGAGGGAGGGGGTTAAATCCAGAGAGAGAGATGAGCGACACAGAGGCGTCTGAGCAACCTCAGCCCGAGAGAAAAGTCATCGGTAGGGGTTCAGTGGCTTTGGCGACAAAAATACATTTATTTAATATACATTACAAAATCGTAATAATGAACACGTCATGTTTATGGAATGAGAAGCGACGGATAAGCTTTGGAATTCAAACAAATTAGCTTTTCATATTGATCAGCTGTTTATTCTGAGCTTGTGTTTCAACTTTCGACAGTAGGCTAGGCTATTGTTTTTCATAAAAAAATGTTTTATTTTGGAGGCGTAGCCTACGGAATAGCTTATTTCACACTTGCGAATTTTCATGAATAGGCTACTATCGATGAAAACGTCAACACTTTTTAGCACGTGGTTCCTCTTTGGGACTCGAGTTACTTTTTACTGGGCGATCTGATTGTCTCGTTAGTCTTTGGGATTTAAGATTCTGTTTATGTAACTACACAAAAATTGTAGTGGCATGCCTGGTATGATCTAAAGTTGGTCATATTTGAAGCAGGTTCAGCGTATGGCTGTTTACACTGAAAGTGCGTTGACTCACATTTCTGCGCGCCGTTACCTTGTGTTTTATGTGGGAGGGATAGGCTATAACTGCAGGTGTGTTGCATGTCGTTAGGTAAAAGCTTTACATTATCAGCCATAATTTGGGTCGCCTAGATCTTGTGAGAACTCGTCGAGCCAAAAACACGTGTGTCGTCTCCATTTGTCTGAACAAATTAACTGATTGTTTCGAACTTTAGTTGATAATTCACACATGTTGTCCACTGTGTTCCAATGAGTAATTTTATCCTGGCTTTGATTGAGCATAGGAATCCTGTCGAACCACTCAAAATAACTTCTTATTAGATGGTGATGCATTATTTTTATGATCTGTTGCAGCAACAGGTGTGCAAGGAACTGTGAAATGGTTCAATGTGCGCAATGGATATGGCTTTATCAATAGGTAGGTTCGTAATGCTGCAAGGACTCCTCATTGGTCAGATTAACTGTATGCACAAATACAGTCTGCTGGGTCAAATAGCCTACGGTGGGATCCAAACGTCTGAGACCACCAGTGCAGGCATTTGACATTTTTATTAAAACTTATTTTAAATTCTAGAACGTTATTTCCAGGTTTAAACAATGACGTGATCTCAGATTTCTGGACCCCCTCTATGTAGTATAATTAATTTTATAGCCAGCATTTGAATTATCAGGTTGTTATTTCTTTTTTCTCCACAATTTTAAATGTTGTCTTCGTTGCTTTAAAATTGAATTCCTTTTTGTTCCACAGAAATGATACTAAAGAAGATGTATTTGTTCATCAGGTAATGTTTACTTTATAGATGCATTGCAACCTTTAAAGTTTATTTTATTTATTTTTTTGGTGGAATACATGACATTCTTGCCTAGTAAGATTAATTGACGTTTACAAAAAAAAGATGCATCACCTATACAGAAGTCCTGGATTTCAAGTGCTTTCAAGATTTCAAGTGAAATTGTTTGACTTGACAACTTCATCCACCCATCACTGATTAAAAATAAATGTTCACGCTAAGGATGTGCCTTTTCCCTTTGAGCAGACGGCAATAAAAAAGAATAACCCAAGAAAGTTCCTTAGAAGTGTGGGGGACGGTGAGGTTGTCGAGTTTGACGTTGTCGAAGCAGCTAAAGTAAGTGCTTTGGATCAATCAAAATATTGTTACAGGGATATAGTGAGTTTCATTGCTCAATTTTCACTCTAAAACTGAGCATTTACTTTAGGGCTCAGAGGCAGCAAATGTGACCGGTCCAGGAGGTGTACCTGTCAAAGGCAGCCGATACGCCCCCAATAAACGTAGATTTCGTAGACGCTTTTACCCTCGTAATGCACGGCCTGCTGAAGGAGAGGAGAAAGCTGGAGAAGCTGGGGATGCTCCAACTGATCCCACAACTGAGGGAGAGGGCAGTGAAGAGAAGGAGTCCCTCGGCCACGTCCTCGCCGCCAGCGTCCACGGGAGGAGACCTGTTCCACCACAAGGCGAGGTGAAGTCATTTGGATGCTTTTTATATGAAGGTCTGCCCTACCTTAGATTAACGGTATTTGTATTTTTATAGGCCCTGGTGACATTTAATAATACATGAAATGGATTGTGTTTAATGTTAAGTTTCAATATTCAAATGAATTAAGCCTTTAACCTTCAAAAGGGTCTTCGTTTCCTGTTTCCACCTCTGGGCTTCGGGGTCTATACGACCCCAACAATCAATTGAGTAATTGTACAAAAAAAATACATTTTTAATCATACAAATAATATATAATTTAGCTTTTTTTTTGAGATGTAGTACTTTTGTATCCCTATACCACACCCTCAACTACACCATTTGCATATGTAATGATTTTTATTTATTTTTTTATACATTGCATTTATGCTCTATTACTAGTCCTTCATTTTGTGTAAAAAAAAATTCTGATTTATGCCAGATTTTATTTATTTATTTTGACACATGAAGAAAATATATTTATTTTTTATTTTATTTTTAACATTTCCCATTCATTTCAATGTGGGGTCATATTGACCCTAAAGACCAGAAGTGATTTTTTTTTTTGTACATACCTTCAGAACAACCAAATCAAGCCTTTTTTGTGTGTGTATAGATAGATAATATATGAAAAGTCACAAAATCTTATTCCACTGAGATAAAGGGCCTTTATCCTTTTTTTTCTTTTATTTTTTTCTTCCGTGTAGACCCCATGACCTGATTGTGGGCTACACTTTAGGCCATTTTATTACTGCACACAAATGGTCAATGAGTTTGGCAGTTTTCTGTCTCCGCTCTAGGGAGAAACCGGTGAGAAGAATGAGGAAGTAGATGGTGCCCAGCAGAGGCCGCCACCTCGCAGGTTCAGACCTCGATTTCGAAGGTTCATATCACCACTTGTATATACAGACTTGGGGCCATATGTATAAAGCTGCACAGAGTAAAATTTTAGTCTTAAGGGTGTCGATATTCTAAGTCAGATTCATAAAGGCTCATGTGTTAAGAACTTGGTCTCCGGTTCTCTCCCTAAATTATTTAAGAGTGCTGGAGAGGTATCCTAACCTCTTGCAACAAGATTGCAGTGAGGAGGAAGAGACTGCACACTTTCCAACAAATAATGTATTCGATATATGATGACGGGGAGTTGATAAAGGGATTTCTTTTGTAACTGACCTTGAAAAATGTGAAATCTTAAGTAATGTTTACTCTTAAATACATTTTTAGTTAATTTCTAATGCCTGTTTGACCAGCTCTAATTACCATTTCTAAATGTGTTGGACTTGGAATGTGTTCTGGTAAATCCTTGCTTTTTTGTAACGGAGTTAAACAACACTGAACTAACTCCAGCTGAATAATGACATTGTCTTTTGTAGAGCTGCTTATAGCTGAATTGAACTTCTTCATTATTGATGAACTGACTTTAAGCAGAATTTCTCATATTTGATGATGATTGCATCATTGAATGTGGTTTTCCTGTGTTACTGTGAAGCGCTATATAAATAAAGGTGACTTGACTTTATTTGCATGATTCCTTCAGAGGTCTCAATTTGCATTGCCTTAAACATGCAAGAGAGCCTGTGCTTGTTTATTGTATCTTATGTAAATGCGCAAGTCTCTTCTGTGATGCACAGGCCGTTCCAACCCCGGCCACCCCCTGGAGAGGCTCAACAGACGGTAGCCCCTGCAGAAGAGCAAGAGTCACCCCTAAAGAGGACCAGACCAATGGGGAGCAGACAGATGAGCAGTCCCGGAAACCCCGCAGACAGTTTAGTCGGCGCAGACAGAGGAAGTCTGAATCCGGTACCTCTAAAGTAAGTGGTTCCCAGGAAAATGCACTGACTGAAGTAATTTAATTGAATTTGACAATATTAGTTTTGTCCTCACTGCCTGACTTTAGTTATATTAACGTTAGCAGCCACAATTCTGAAATGGGGCTATTTTCTCTGGACATGCAAATAATCAGAATATTTCAGTCAAAAATATTTTGACTTGAAAACAATGCATATTAGCCTATAATAGCTCTGTCCTACAACTGTGTTCAGCTAGGCTTTATAAATATCTGGCTTGTAATTGTTTAGGATGGAGACGAACCTGAAAAACCTGAGTCCCCAGCTCGAGACTCCAAGCCTGCTAATGTCAAATCCTCTTCTGAAAAATCCCCAAAAAGTGAAGTGAGTGGTTGAAGAAAAAGTAATAAAAAATAACCTAAAGACATGTACAAATGACAAATGTGCTCTAGCAGTTGTTTGTTGTTTTTTTTTTTGTCCTATGTAGGCACCTGTCCCTACAGCTTCCAAGCCCTCAGAATGATTTGTGACCTGGAGGAAGTCATGTGACCTGGCAAGAGGTGGGGACTTCCAGAGCTAACTGATTTTAAAGGTGGTAAAATGTTTCGGCCATCAAACTACAACTGCTGTTGAAATACATTCAAATGTTGTCCGCTTGTAAAATTAAGCAGCAGCGACTTCATACTCAATGCGTATTTCAGGGTTAATTCGTGTTTCATTCGTTCGTTCCTTTTTTGATTTAACTAAAAATCAAGCTGAACTATTATGTTCAGAATGTAGAAAATTAATAAACTGCTTAAATATTCCATCTCCATATTTGGGCAGGAATTAATTGCACCTTACCGCTGTTGGGTTTACCAAAGATCAAACTGTGTCGTCATCCGTTTTTCCTCCACTACGTGAAACAGAATAATTCATCCACATTTCATCTTTTCTCAAACAACCAGACTAACGAATGTCACAACACAAATTCAACAATAAAATCGTCAATTGGGTGTGGCAAAAAATTATAAACTGAATAGATATAAATTATTAAATTGTAAGTGCAATCTATTTAAATACTAAAAGAAAATGCATTGAAATGGTTATATTATAGGCCTACATTATTTGTCCTGACGTTCATGCAAGTTATTGTTCTGACTGTCTGACAACCAGAGCTCAACAGAATGTTCAAACTGCTGTGTACTCGCATAAATGTACACAGGATTGCAATACCAAGATTTTTGCTTGATTACATTTTCTTACCAAACATTACCTTTAGAACACGACTTGCATCAGATTATTTTAACACGTTTGCATCTGTAAAATTTAATGAAATTCACCGTTCTTTTTTTTTTTTTTTTTTTTTAAATGGGCAAGTGCAAGTACTACATTTTCATTTCTTCAAGAAGGTAATTAGGCTTTGGACAAGATTCTAGGCGAGTATTGTCCTAGTTCACAGTTTATTTACCCCCCCCCCCCCAGGTAAATACACGTACATTGTAGTGAAGTGTAAACCAATTTTGATTTAAACGTAAATATGCAGCAGTCACAGCTTTTTGTTTTGTTAAAGGGGCACTTGGCAAGTTATTTCTTCACGGATTTCCACTTTTGTTGTCGCATGTGTTCCGGTACACGAGCAGATTAAGCAACATAAAGTTATTTAAAAAAGATAACTTTATCAAATGTTATCCGGCTACCAGAGCCGTGTACTATAGTGGAGTGGATAGAAGACATTTGCAGATGGCCAAATATACAGTGGCGAGATATATGCGTATTTAGGTGAGAAACAGACGTGTATACACCCGAGAGAATTACGAGCATATAAATCACTGGATGCTTAACAATATTTTCAGAAAAACAGAGCAAAAACTTTTTTCTCATGAAAAATTAACTCATTAATTCAGAAAAACAGAGCAAAAAAAAAATTCTCATGAAAAATTAACTCATTAATTCAGAAAAACAGAGCAAAAACCTTTTTTCTCATGAAAAATTAACTTGTTAATTCAGAAAAACAGAGCAAAAACCTTTTTTCTCATGAAAAATTAACTCGTTAATTCATTTCTTTTTCTTCAAGTGAATGCAATACGCCACCGTAGAAGTAGACTCGGGCATTTTTTTTATTTTTTTTATTTTTTTTTGTCCTTGCTCCAATCAACACGTTTAATCGCCTGCAGCCACAAACGTCGCCGGTTCTTCTGAAACTGCCGTGATCCTGTCGGAATCCTATAAAACCTTGGTGGAATATCGATTACTGCAAACTTTCAGAGTTGCTAACACCTATAGACCTTATGCACCAGAGAAACGTGGGCGCCGTCATCTTTAGAATATTGTCTTTGAACTTCCATTTTTGTGGTCGCTCTGTATATTTCTATGACATCGCTGTCGAGGAATAATTAGCTGGTGAAGTGGATTTGCTTATTTTAGAGTTAACAAAAGTTATCATGAGCATTGTAATGTTTATCATAAGCATTGTAAAGCAGATGTCCTAACAAATGTCGACCGTGAAATTTTATACTAGCAGTTCATTCATACCTATGCAAGATCACTATCAAAATACAGACCGGAAGGCAAAAGACAGCAAGCGCAGCACTGAAAAGGGGCGGTGCTACATAAGGTCTATAGAGCCAGTGGTAAACTACACCACTTCCGAAAATGCCAAAATGCGCGCGCAACTATTTGATCACGTGGCCTGTAAAAGGGTCTATAGCAACTGTCGAATTGCCTTAAAACAGTTTGTGTTTCTCGCTTGGTCTCGCTTCTCACAAGACTTCTATTTCCAACTTACTGGGATGTTAGTCCTCATGTTGCAAGGGTGGTTTTCCACATGGGAATGCTGGGGGAGCAGGGAAAGCCACCATTCTTTCCAGAACAGGTTCTTGAACCATTAAAATGATTTCTAAACAGTTTTATTAAGTTGAAATAGTTGCCAAGTGCCCCTTAACTACATGCTTTTTGACAGTTGGTCAGTTAAATTACACCAGTAGTGTGCCAAAGAAGTAGGCTAAGGGTTAATTTATGGAGGCAGATGGAAGGTACGTTCACAGTTCTAAAATAAATGCCTATAATAGCCTATTTCTCTGGCATGCATGAGCTGGTCTATACAGTGGCCGAAGAAAAGCCCTGTTTAGGTGAAGTACGGTTTGTGTAAAGCCATTTGTTAGTCTAGTTGTTTGAGAAAAAAATGAAATGTTGCAATAAACGCTTAAGAATTTGTACACTGACAAATTTACATTCGTTTAATTTTAGTTTTGCTACGTTTTATATGCAAGTTCCGCATGTCTGAATGTTTACTATAACTGTCTCTCCCACTTTCCTTTGTTGCCCTTGGGTTAGGGGTTTTCTCTTTCAGGCCTCATATGTTTTGTTCTTGGGTCACTGCATAGGTTCCAAGATGGGTTAGTTTGTGGGGTTGAACCTCGCCTGTCTCGTCAAACATCTTGCTCCTCGCTTCTACGTCATTATCCCTCCCCCAAACTGGTCCACTGCTTGTGGTCTGGACCCTTCATCTGTCAGGGAGAGAGAAAGAGAGGGATGGATGGATGGAAAGGAATGGGCTGGTGGGGAAGGGAGGATTGGGTTGTTGCATACTTGGCCATTTAAAAGTAAATAGTGCAAAAAAAAAACCCTGCTCTAAAAGCCCATTATATTTACAATATTTCCCCTTAATAGTTTTGTTCTGTACTATGGGCGATGAGCAGTAGAGAAAATGTGACCAGTTTGGCTACTTTAAGTTCATCAAAGAGAGGAAATGCCATCCAGTGTGATGAGCACAGCACAGACTCTTCTCTTACTTGTAACTTGATAAAAGGGGAAATGTGTATCCAGTCAAAATACAATTTGGTTTAAAGATTTTCCTTTTTCTTTTATTTTGGTATGTACTTTTACTTTGGTGGAGGTTGTGTGCAATGCCAGTAACGTAAATAAATTATTTTCTGACTCTCCTGACTCTTTTTTATTTATTTTTTTTTTAACTTTTTTTAAAGCAGGTCATACTTGACACACAAGCTAACTTAATCCATTTATCCATGTTCTGTTGTACAGCTGGTCACACTTCATGTGCTTGTAAATGCACAGTTGGTTTGTGAGAACAAAAAGATGTTTTATTCCATCATATAAATAAGTTAATGTTACACCTCAGAATGTGGCATATAGTGACAATATAAGTCAACATAAGGAATATAGGTCAGCATTTTTTTCACTCATCAAACGGCACACATCTTGCATTTAATTTCTCAGTGAAACTCATTTTTTTAAAAATATAATATAGTGAATAAGAAGTGTTCTCTATATATATATTAAGCACAAACAATTTTCTATATACTTCCTTTTAAGTTATACATGTCTGAAATTACAATGCATGTTTTCATGTTTGATTCTGTCATTAAAAGATGGAAGATTTGACATAACTAGTTTTTCTAATGTGTGTTGAGGATGGTGTATGATGAAAGCATTAAATATCTACAGGTAAAATGTTTGCTTTGTGCAAAAACTTAAGCATTTGACAGTTTGTTACTAATCAGTATTAGAATGTTTCATGGACCCTTTTCACAACTGAGCTGTGAATGATGCATTTCTGCAGTTATCAACATCGCAAATCTAGTAAAGTTTATTTTATTGAATACACAATGCTATACTTCCTGTTATATCATGTTGGTTAGCAGTAAATGACAAATTATCAATGCTGCTGTGAGGAAGTGGCAGCCATATTTACATCTTATTCTCTTCTGACTGCTGGAATCAATCTCTGTAAATTTTTCTCTCTTTTGGAAAGTTATGAAAATGCTATTGCAGATGTTTTGCCTTTGATATTAGAGTAGATAGAAATACAAAATTATATTTGCTGTTGTCTCTCATTCACCGATATACAAGTTTACCCACTATAAAGACTTCTGCATTTCAAAATCCCAGAAATGTGAAAAGGGTCCATTATCCCAATGTAACACTAAAATGAAAAGAACAGTCTATAATCTACTAGTTGTATGCAAAAGCATAGCTGGCTTTGTGGCCATATGGAAACCTTTGTGCAGTTAAAGTGCAGAGTTCCAAATCAAGTCTTGCTCCTTTTCAAACAACATTGCACTTCCTCCCAAAGTCCAACATCCTTCTTTATAATACTTAATTTCCAAAGACCACATCGTCTCTTTTGAGTAATGTCTTTTTGGTATGCATTTTCCACTCCAAGCCACAAAGAATGGTAAATTGTGGTGATTCTGGCCCCCATCCATAATCTCTCTAGTTTTCAGGCTTCAGTTCTCTGTCCCATCAGATCCTAGGTAGTCTAGCTCTGTACTGTGTTTCCCTTGATCCATGTCTAGGTCCATGTCCATCATGTTTTGTGGATGACCATGGAAGGTGGCTGAGATTTGGTCAAAGGTCTTGCCTCCGTGTCTCAGGAACTCGGAAGAATGTGAAGACCAGAAAGAAAGAAGGAGCACAGCGAAGATCAGGAAAACGTATGGACCACATAGGTTCTGTGGTAAGGAGAGAATGAGTTTGATAGATTTAAGACACATTTGATATATTGGAATATTGAACTCCAGAATAAAACAATGTTTCCTCTGCACTTACAGCAACATACTGGAAGCCCATGCCAATGATGAAGTTGGCAGTCCAGTTGGAGCAGCCAGCTACTGCCATGGCTGCTGGTCTGGGACCTTGTGAGAAGAGTTCAGCCACAAAGAACCAAGGGATAGGACCAGGCCCTATCTCAAAGAAGGCCACAAAACCAAAAATGGCCATCATGCTAATGTAGCTCATTGATGGCACAGTCTCCTGTCAATGAACAAAGAAAAAATAGTTAATGATACGTCACCTTTGCTTAAGCAGAGTGTTGTTTTTTTTGTTGTTGTTGTTTTTTTTACAGTTATACCTTCTTATCTGTTTATATGTTACAAAACAACAGTTCATACTCTTTAATTTTCCTAATTTTAAAAGATTCAAGTTGGAAACGGCATTAAAAAGTGATGATAATTTATTTTTTAATAGGATTCACTGACAAGAAAAAAATGGTAAACAAATGTATTTGAGCATTTTACAACCAGCCTTCTGACTTTGTCAAGTGATTTTCTCTGAATTGAGAGTACTTTTTCCATTAACTATTTTTATGCAAATAGTTAAAAGGGAAATCTAGTTAAAAAAAAATTGCCATGCTTTTTCTGATAAGTATTTTGGGCTGACCAGTAATGTGAGGGCAATTGTCATGATGATGGCACAGATACACATTCCAGCAAGTCCAAGCATGTGGAGTGTTCGCGACCCCATACGTCTCGACCAAGAAAACCTGTAAATTGAACAAGTGAGCAAAAGACAGTGAGAGATGTCAGTAATCAGCATCACATGATAAACATGTACAGTCATGGTCAAAATGAATGGCACCCCTGGTAAATATGATGAAAACTGGCTGTAAAAATAATTCTGCATTGTTTATCCTTTTGATCTTCCATTCAAAAAATTGGCAAAATTCTAACCTTTCATTGAAGCAAAAGAATTGAAGTGGGGGTAAATCACACTATGAAATATATTTTTTTCTCCAAAACACTCTGGCCATAATTATTGGCACCCTGTTATTAAAAACTTTTTGCAACCTCCTTTTGCCAAGATAACAGATCTGAGTCTTCTCCTATAATGCCTGATGAGTTTGGAGAACACCTGACCAGAGATCAGAGACCATTCCTCCATATAGACTCTCTCCAGATCCTGCAGATTCCCAGATCCATGTTGGTGCTTCATCTCTTCAGTTCACTCCACTCATCAGGTCAGGGTCTGGGACGGTCATGGCAGAAGCTTCATTTTGTGCTCCGTAACTAATTTTTGTGTTGATTTTGATTTTTGTTTTGGATCGTTGTCCTGATGGAAGATCCAACCACGGCTCATTATAAGATTTCTAGCAGAAGGCGTCAGGTTTTAATTTTTTATCTCTTTGTATTTGATAGAATCCATAATACCATGTATCTGAACAAGATGTCCAGGACCTCCAGCAAATAAATAGGCCCACAACATATAAGATCCAGCAGTATATTTAACTGTAGGCATGGGGTACTCTTCATCCCTGTTTGCAAACAAACACATCTGCTGGGTTTGCTGCCAAAAAGCCCCTTTTTTAGTTTCATCTGACCATAGAATCCGGTCCCTTTTGAAGATCCAGTCGTGTCTGACACCTGAATATGCTGGAGTTTGTTTTTGGATGAGCGAGGAGCATTTTTCTTGAAACCCTCTCAAACAACATGTGGGGATGTAGGGGTTGTTTGATTTTTTTTTTTTTTTAGGTTTTCTGACCCCAAGACTCAACTAATCTCTGCAATTCTCCATCTGTGATACTTGAAGAGTCTTTGGACACTCAAACTTTCATCCTCACCATCCATAAAGGCAAAATAGACACACGTCCTCTTCCTGGCAGAATCATAACATCTTTAGTTGATTATAACTTCTTAATTATTGTCCTGATGGTCAAAATGGGAATTTTCAATTCTTTAGCTATTTTCTTACATCCACTTTCTATTTTGTGAAGCTCAACAATCTTTTGATGCACATCAGAACCATGTTCTTTGGTTTTATTCATTGTGATGGATGATTCAGGGAATTTGACCTTTGTGCTTCCTCATATTTAAACTCCTTGAAACAAGAAGTCGTAGCTGGACAATTTCATGTTCCTAGTCACTCTGATGTGCTTAACAAAAATAAATATTAATGGGAATGTACTTCAGAGATATTTTTCTCATAAAAAATTCTAGGGGTGCCAATAATTATGGCCAGAGTGTTTTGGAGAAAAACATTTATTTCATAGTGTGATTTGCCCCCACTTTCAATTATTTTGCTTTAATGAAAGGTTAGAATTTTGCAATTTTTTTGAATGGAAGATCAAAAGGATAAACAATGCAGAATATTTTTTTACAGCCAGTTTTCATCATATTTACCAGGGGTGCCATTAATTTTGACCATGACTGTATTTGTAGTTTGGCTTGGTTTATGCTAATAACCATATTGTTTGATTTTTGTTTTTTTAATTAAATAGTATGTATAAATTATATTTTAAAAAGAAAGTATAACATACCGAGACTATAGTGAAAGCACAATTGACAACTCCAGCACCTATGGTGGCATAAACCGGAACTCTCCACCCCAGCTTTCTTGAAGATGTCAGTAGAATAATAGAAGATCTGAGCAGTGGAATGCAAAAGCAATTGTGAGAATTGGTTCAAAAACATGTCAAATGCAAATTCAGTTTGTTTCGGTTTACTGTTCTAAAAAAACATCTCTCTAAAGAAAACATCTTTACTGCCATAAATGAAAATGTATTAAGTCTCCTTTCCCTAATGGAGATAAATTATTACATTTAAACATTAATTGTTTAGCTCAACACATAATTGTTTTTGCTGCCACCATATTACGGATGGTCATTTACATTAAATAATTTTAGAAAACAAATTCAGGTAATGAGCAAAACTCAAACCCTGTAGATTAACTTTTTTTAAAACTTTAAACTTAATCTCAGTTCATCTTTCATAGATAAATGAGCACAATTTTTTTCTCCATTCTGTCACCTGTATGCAGTTTTGGTCCTGCCACTGTCGCGCTTTAGCTTTTGGCTTGCTTAGTTGGGGACACTAAATGTTCAACAATATTATTGATCTGCCTGCATTGACAGCATTATATGAGAACTGAACTGAGCTGGACAATGGCATCAGTTTCCCAGAGTGGCTATATACACTCACCGGCCACTTTATTTAGGTACCCCATGCTAGTAACGGGTTGGACCCCCTTTTGCCTTCAGAACTGCCTCAATTCTTCGTGGCATAGATTCAACAAGGTGCTGGAAGCATTCCTCAGGGAGTTTGGTCCATTTTGACATGATGGCATCACACAGTTGCCGCAGATTTGTCGGCTGCACATCCATGATGCTATCTTCTGATCACCACATCCCAAAGATGCTCTATTGGATTGAGATCTGGTGACTGTGGAGGCCATTGAGTACAGCGAACTCATTGTCATGTTCAAAGAAACCAGTCTGAGATGATTCCAGCTTTATGACATGGCGCATTATCCTGCTGAAAGTAGCCATCAGAAGTTGGGTACATTGTGGTCATAAAGGGATGGACATGGTCAGCAACAGATACTCAGGTAGGCTGTGGCATTGCAACGATGCTCAGTTGGTACCAAGGGGCCCCAAAGAGTGCCAAGAAAATATTCCCCATACCACACCACCACCACCAGCCTGAACCGTTGATACAAGGCAGGATGGATCCATGCTTTCATGTTGTAGACGCCAAATTCTGACCCTACTATCCGAATGTCGCAGCAGAAATCGAGACTCATCAGACCAGGCAATGTTTTTCCAATCTTCTATTGTCCAATTTCGACGAGCTTGTGCAAATTGTAGCCTCAGTTTCCTGTTCTTAGCTGAAAGGAGTGGCACTGTGGTCTTCTGCTGCTGTAGCCCATCTGCCTCAAAGTTCGACGTACTGTGCGTTCAGAGATGCTCTTCTGCCCACCTTGGTTGTAACGGGTGGTTATTTGAGTCACTGTTGCCCTTCTATCAGCTCGAACCAGTCTGGCCATTCTCCTCTGACCTCTGGCATCAACAAGGCATTTCCGCCCACAGAACTGCCACTTACTGGATGTTTTTTTCTTTTTCGGACCATTCTCTGTAAACCCTAGAGATGGTTGTGCGTGAAAATCCCAGTAGATTAGCAGTTTCTGAAATACTCAGACCAGCCCTTCTGGCACCAACAATCATGCCACGTTCAAAGTCACTCAAATCACCTTTCTTCCCCATACTGATGCTTGGTTTGAACTGCAGGAGATTGTCTTGACCATGTCTACATGCCTAAATGCACTGAGTTGCCGCCATGTGATTGGCTGCTTAGAAATTAAGTGTTAACAAGCAGTTGGACAGGTGTACCTAATAAAGTGGCCGGTGAGTGCGGCCACTTTATTAGCTACACCTGTCCAACTGCTCGTTAACACTTCATTTCTAAGCAGCCAATCACATGGCGGCAACTCAGTGCATTTAGGCATGTTGACTAATATACTGTATATAAATTAATAACCTTTTTTTTACAACAAAAATTAACCATCACTGAACTTACTTAAGCTCAGTGGTGGAATGTAACGAAGTACAAATACTTTGTTACTTTACTTAAGTACATTTTTCATGTATCTTTACTTTACTTAAGTAGAATAAATAGTGCATACTTTTTACTTTTACTTCGTTACATTTTGCAGCAATTATTATACTTTCTACTCCACTACATTTCTACAACTTCTGTTACATTTTTGTTACATTTTCTGACCAGTTTGTCCCCTGCCAAAACGTAATCTGACCGTCCGTCCGTTGCACGTTTGTCTCACCAGTGACGTTTGGTTGCCATAGATATATCAACTCGGTCACACTAAATGCGCCTCGCACGCAGTGCATTTATCGTGCAATTTATACACGAAAATTTGTATTTACGTGCATAGGAAACGCACCGTGTGTAATATACGGTTGGTTAGGATTATGGCAAGCCAAGAGGTTCAGAATTGCACCATAAATTAATCACGTTTAACTGCCAAACATAGTTATTAACATATAGTAAGGATAAGCATGATGTGTATATTGCCTAATTAATTGCAAGCTTGTTTCAGAAATGGAAATAGAAACTATTTTTTTCCATCATTATATGAGTATTAGGTTGAATGAGTTAGAATGAATGTTTTATTAATCATTAGAAAATAGACATTGAGAATAAACTGTTATGCAAGTACTTTTACTTTTAATACTTAAAGTACATTTAAAATCAGGTACTTTTTACTTTTTACTTAAGTATGGTTGTCATTGTGTTACTTCGTCTTTTACTAAAGTAAATATTTATCTGGTTATTTGTACTTTTACTTAAGTACTGAAATTCAGTACTTCCTCCACCACTGCTTAAGCTGGACTATGACACTATTTTCTTCTAGATCTGCTATACAGCAGAAACAAACATTGTTGCATTATTTTCCTGTTATCACTGTTGGCCTAAAGCTGCTTTGAAACATTTTGTATTGTAAAAATTGCTTTATAAATAGTGACTTGACAACTGCAGCACTCACAGCATTAACTCCTGACAGCTGCTGAGAGAAGCTGCAGCATGATGAGAGATGATAATGGGCTGCCGGTACAAAGGAGAGCGAAAGAGCTCTGGAATAGACACTTTCCTCTCCATGTCCATCCTCCTCTCTTTCCTCCTTCATCTCAGCCAAGTCATCACTGACCTCCAGACGGCCAGTCAGACGCCGCAAAGCTGAAGAAGAGAGGAAATAAGCTGAAGTGCATTGGTTAGAGTGTATTTAGTTTACCATTTAAAATATAAATAAATTCAATTATATTAAAAATAGGCCTACATACTAATTACAAACATTTGTGATATGACATATAGGTTAAACAAATGTTTCCAGAAGAAGATCTTTGGTTGGGTTTCAAAACATATTTTTTTAGAAAAATATTTAAATTCAAAATAGCTGAAAAGCCTTCATTTACAAGACCCTTGTGATTATACATTGACTTACATAAAATGACACGTCTGCCATAGGCAGACGTGGTCTGTATCGCTTTTACTTGCACTATACTTCGGATTTCGGGTAGTAACCAGGAGCACAAAAAGAACTACAAAATTTGACTGCTTTATGGGACAGCTTTACATCTGCTTTTATGCTTTACATCACTTGACCCCATAGACTCGACCCACCACTTCCTCAAATTGTCTGTGGCCATTGTTGATTGCTGGATAAATAGCATAGACAGTAAAAGAAATGGACACATTTGATTTCAATGGAGAAAATTTAAGCCCGTTAAAAGTTGATAGCCAGGCGTACTGCGCAGGCTCAAACTGAGCCTGTCACGTGAGCAACCTGAACATCTTCTAATAGCCTCTATGCATGAACCCTGATGACGTGTGTCTGGAAGAATCTCAGTCAGCGCCTTTACTTCCGGAAGCGCGTTCTGCAAGCCAAGTGTACAGAGGCAAAACTTTAATAAAATCCGTTTTCTCAGAAACGGACACAACGATTTTAGAAATGCTGATTCGCTAGTCGAATTTCGTAATAACTTTTTTTCACTCTTGTGTGACAGCTAAATGCCTCACAGTGTTGTTGTTAACATCATTCACATTAACCGCAGGACGTTTTTATAAACAGCAAGTGTAATTTGACACTATCTCCACCTAACGCAAAACCGGCTTCCATAGACTGACACAGTACCGGATGTAACTGGGCGTGCTGAGACAAACCCGGAGCGTGTATAGAGGATACTGTGTGGGATCCTGTCTATATGGTAATTTCTCTACTGTGCGACGGAAAGTCGATTCATATGACGGAATCATTAGCCTATTTTTACAAAAACTGCTTCTAGAGGGCCATAGACGTAAGATACAAGGTAATGGAGATTTTTATACATGTCTAGTTTCTTTACAAATAAATAATGGACAAATGGAGTCTTTGGACACCTCAGATATAAAGTAATTTGCAGTCAAAGTGACGCCAAAATGAATGGGAGTCAATGGAATGCTAACAGCAGGTGAAGTTCTGCTACAATGGTGGCTCTCGTGAGGCTTTAACTTCCAGCTGATGGATTACCCCATTGATAAACAGCGAGCGTGCGCGTGTGACAGTAGGCTGCGGTAGGCTAAATTATTTACGACAGCGGTAATCGACAATTCCACTTCCAACCTGTAGGGCGAACACAGAGGAAAAGTTCCTTGGTGTTGCTTTAACATTTTATGTAAAATATGCATTATTGTTTTATGGGGACATTTATGCACCAAACTGTAGAAATGACCCATGACTCCTCACCGCTTTTTGCATGGTGCTCTTGGCAGCGGATGATATAGAGGAAGCGCGGGCTCTCTGGACAGAAAGGCAACAGCGTCATCTGCAGGACTGTAGGTAGAACTGTAATACCAAGCAAAACCGGCCACAGCTGCTCATTGCCCAACAGAGACTCCAGCCCAAAGATCTGAAATGAAGATCATGACATAATGAGAAATGAGTCACAATAAAAATATTGAAAATGAAATAATAAAGGTTTGGAGACCAGTCACAGTTGTTATATGCTCCAAAGAAAATTGAAAAGTAATATAAAGGGAAAAAACAGAATATTTGAGTTTACTTAAAGGCACACTATGCAAGATTTGTACCTTAATATAACAGCTCCAAAGTCATTTCAGTGGTAAACAAAGTCATAGTAGGGCGAATTATCCTGGTAGTAAAGCTTGGGGGGACACCGCTGGCAAAACCAGCAATGCAAGTTTGAGAGCGCACCCCTGACAAATCTCGCGAGAATCACGAAATGCTTTACGGCAATGACGTCACACTCATCAACAACAACAACATACTGTATGAAGCCACTTGCGCGCATCCAAGAAAACTACATTCAAGAAAAAAGAATTCGGACCGTGCTAGCAACCGGACAAGAGTCCCACTTGTCCCGCTCTCTCTCGTTGGCGCAAGCTTAAAAGCAGCACTAGATGCAATAGCAATGCTGACCTGGGCGATCTTGTTGATGGACTTGTAAGTAAATCTCTTGTTTGTAAACTTGTTTGCATTCTATGTTGTATGTTGTTGCACTGGCTTGTATTATGTCATTTTTAACGGTGCTGTTCATACATTGGTATAGATATAGATAATTATACCAGTTCAATAATTCTTACATACATGTCTAGCTAGCTTTCGATTACCAAGGGCCGTATTCACAAAGAATTTTATCTTACCACTAGGAGTACTCCTAAATTCGCACTAAAATATTTTAGCTATGAGTTTTCTCTCAAAAGTTATTCACAACGCCTTTCAGACCTACTCTTAGTAAGGAAAAATGACAACTCCTAAACTAAGAATGAGTCTTCGTTGCTATGGATGACGTCAATTCTCATGTACGAGCTTCCTCGCAATGATCACCGTGATTGGTTGTTAGATGACAGGGTCATCATGTGGAACATAACACAGCAACAAATCATGGAATTACGACATCTAAATATGTCTGTCCTACACAAAAATAATAATAGGAATGTCATCGAAATGCATAGGTCATATAATGACATGTTTGTGCAAAGCCCAGTGAAGTGTAATTCTAAAAAGGCAGAGAGAGAGAAAAAAGTTGTGAATTAAATTATTCAAGGTAGCCTAAAGCCCCGTCACACTGACACGCTGACTTTGTCACTGCAGGTCGCCAGTGGCAACGCTGGGAGGGCGTTCCCCACTACTGGTTGCCTAGTAATGTTTGTGAGTGACACAGTGTTTCCGCTGACATTCATTCTCCCGTGGCGGCCGCCACACTTAAAATCCTCCGCCACGGTTGCAGCTTCTCAGTGACGTCCGATATTCTGCATAGTATTGTGTTATTTTGTTAAGCCCCACTAAAGGCATAAAAACTTTGTAAACCACAATCAAGTTTTTACACTATATTCAAAGACTTCTAAAGTCATTCAATAGCATAATGTGTGGTAAAATTAATATTTTAGTCGCTAAGTTAAAGTTAACGGAAAGTCATCTCGCCTCAGTCATTCTCATTCAGCATGAGCGCGTCGCGTTTAGTTTCCACAGTAACACGACGACACTCTTCAAGATTCAATGTTCCCATTATTATACTTTATTTGTAGATACAGCATAAAGGTCTACTGGTTTGCATAAAATGACTTTATCTTGCTGGGAGTGGAGTTTATTGCCCTTTCTAAATCATATTCCATTCTCCCGGGTGTATGTATTAGGCTACAGCACTGGAGTCGAGAGTGCTATTGTTCTTTATGCGCACTGAAATTTAAAACTGTTAAAAGAAAAGGCTCAAAAAACTGTTGCATAAATAGAATACACTAAGCATTAGTGCTGCACGATTAATCATATCGCAATCGTAATAGCACGATCTCAAACCTATGCAATTATATAACGCAAAATGCCGCGATTTTATATGAAATAAACAAATTAGGGCTATTAACGCAGCATCTCTTCTTTTTGTGACATCCTTTGACTAGTGTTACATGATCCCGCTCTATTCGTGCAAATGCCTTTTGCATTTTGCACAACAAGAAGTGAAAAGCTGCCTGTGAATGCTCTAAATAGACTCGCAGAAAGACGCGCTCCAGAATGCGCATGCACTGACCGCGTGCCAGAATATACAGTTCTATTCTTTCGAGCTTGAACTGAACAATAACACATACATCATGCCAAAATGTGGTTTGTGTCGAAGTATCTTCATAACATAAGAAAAATGCTGTATGTGACTCTGGCAAAAGGGCATACGAGGCGCTCTGTCAGTAGCCTAAAGTTAATCAAAGAACAAAGGGAAATTAGAAAATTACTCGCTGATCTTGACTAAAGAACTTTTGTAGCTTTAATAACGATTATTCTATGTATAATTTATAATTCATGCAGACTGTTTGATAACTTTATTCAATTTCTGTATCCTACCTGTTAAGACAGGAAGGTCACAGGTAAATATGGTTTTTATTATGGGTTTATGTGGGGATTGTTTGAAGTTCACTTAATTTAAAAGCTGTTATATATTTTTAAGCCTAATAAGTTTTTTTAAAAGTTGATCAATTGTAATGATGGAATCAATGTTGGTTTGGTTGATGGTTTATTGATCATTATAGGTGTTAGCAATCATTTTAGCAATGATCACTAATTTGTGTGTGCATTTTACTTTAGAACAAAGCAAGTTGGACTCATGAAACCATTTTATTATATCGGAATCGCATATCGCAATTGCAATATTGACCTCAATAATGGCAATATGACATTTTCCCCAAATCGTGCAGCCCTACTAAGCATAATCCCTTTGCCATGTTCTTTTCAAAGTGAAGCGTTGCGTGCTGTGACTTGGTGTTGCTTCAAGTTCATCATTCTGCGCACTGGGATGCGCATGATCGCTTATAATACTTTGGGGAGACAAGGGGGCGTGGCTTAAAGGGAATATCACTCGTGGGCCACGCCCCCTCCCCCTGGGAAAATGGGCCTGCCCCCACAGCTTGGAAAAATCCTAGAGGAAACACTGGTGACATTCATGGAAGTTACTCTATGTTAGACAACAAATGCTTTTATTGCCGCTGACAAACAAATATTTTGGAAGGAAAAGTCTAAATATAAATGGAATCAGTACATAAAATGGTAACACTTTAGAATACGTGTTCCTTTCGTAATGAAAATAACTACACAAGAACTAATGAGTAACACAATATTAACAATCTGAGTAACTATTATTAACTATCAAGAAACTCTGATTAACGAACTAGTAAGTAATAGTGGACAGACCAAAGTGGTAGTTCACTATTAAGTAATCAATAACTACTATTGTTTTAATACTTCCCAGAGAACTACTGAAAAAGTTTATTAACAGATCTAGTAACTACTATTAACTAAAAGAAACTCTTATTGACGAATTAGTAGTAATAGCTCACAGATGAAAGTGTTATGAATACTTTTGTCGAATTACTGATTATTGGATTCGGATATATAAGTGAAGATCATTGGAAGCTAACTAGTAATTACTCAAAGTGTTACTGAAAGACATTTTCTAAAAGTATACTAAAGTTCACCAAAAATCTCAAAAACGTTTGCACAAATCATGACCTAGATCATGTAGTAACATCTTGAGTAATTACTAGTTAGTTCCAATGATCTTCACTTCATAGATACGAATCCAAATAATGAGTAATTCCCACTGAAGTATCTAGTAACACTTTCATCTGTGAGCCATTACTTACTGAATTATTTGGATCCGTATTATAAAGTGAAGATCATTGGGACTAATGCAGTAATTACTCAAGTGTTACTACGTGATCTAGCTCATGATTTGTGCAAACGTTTGAGATTTTTGGTGAACTTTAGTATACTTTTAGAAAATGTCTTTAGTAACACTTGAGTAATTACTAGTTAGTTCCAATGATCTTCACTTTATAATACGTAATCCAAATAATTAGTAATTCCCACTGAAGTATCTAGTAACACTTTCATCTGTGAGCTCAGTGGCGCAAAAAGTGGGTATGCGCTATATGCGGCGCATAGGGGCGCAGCACAATGGGGGCGCCAAAGCGATGGTAAAAAAAAAAAAAAAAATATATATATATATATATATATATATATATATATCGTATTTCTATATGTAGCTGCTGCTGTGTTTCTAAATCATTTCTGCATTCCTTCAATGTTATATAAAATTTTAGAGGACTAAGAGCCAGGCTAGAGTACGAGTAGGCGCCCTTATGGAGAAGGGGGGCGGGTAATATCGCGAGCGGGCGGGGGCGCCGTAAGCGCTGAGCAGCAGGTACGGGTAGTGAGTTGTCGTCGAAAAAGATGGATAAAACAAAATGCTGTGGGGCTAAAAATAGAAAAAGAAAGAGAGAAAAGGAGATGGCATGTCAATTGATGCGACAGCAGCTAAATAAGTGCATGCTGAAAGCCGACAGGTAGGATTTAAGTCTGACATCCAGGCTTGTAGGCTATCTATAAATCTCTGTGACCATCGGGACCAACGTTACCGGGAGATTCCCGGTGGGCTGATGACGTGCTTTTTCGGCCAATACATCTCATCCTTTTTTTATTTATTTATCTTAACGGCCCACAAAACTCGTACATCGGCGGCCCATTTGTTTGTTGTTTGTTTTTTGCTTAATCGGCGGCGCTGGGTTAGTGCCGGACCTGCCGGTGTAATGCATTGGTCAAAAAAAGTCAGCTTTAGTTTTTTTTTCTGACACACTGGCCATGAAACATGTCTTTATGCACTTATATCTTTCAAGTATAGAAATTAGTGCAAGACTAATTATGAAAGTTACCTTTATTTTTCAGTGCATTTGTTTTACAATAGCTTTTATGGCTATTACTATCATGGGATTAATATTATAACTATTATTATGTAGTAGTGTAATGTAGACAGACAATAACTAAAAGAGTTTCAAATTTTTCTTTGTTTAATTTGCACCCTGAATATGGGTTGGAACTTTTAATTTTGAACTCTCAAAGTGCACCAGACTGCTGAATTTAACATTACAGAACACAAAATTTTCTTACGGGGAAGCATGCCCCCGAACCCCCCAGTAGAAACAGAGGTCGAACCTACCACAGTTTTACCTAAAATCCTGTGAGAAACACTTCTATTGCTGTTCCAATGGAGCTTAGTTTTCTTAGGGGGGTTCATCAAGGTGGAGAATAGCTATAGTGTAATTGTAGTAAATAACAACAATTTTGCACTTATTTAATCTGTTAGCTCTCATTTGTTCCTACTCACTTATTACACGGCACACTTACATTTTAGTTTTGTAATGGGGGGGGTGCTAAAATTGTTGCTGCATACCCCTCTGAAACTGGGTAGTTGCGCCCCTGTGTGAGCTATTACTTACTAATTCGTTAATAGGAGTTTATTTTAGTTAATAGTAGTTACTAGATTGTTAATAAACTTTTTCAGTGGTTCTCTGGGAAGTACTAAAAAAATAGTAGTTAGTGATTACTTAATAGTGAACTACCACTTTCGTTGTGCGCTGATTACTTACTAGTTCGTTAATCAGAGTTTCTTGTTAGTTAATAATAGTTACTAGATTGTTAATATTGTGTTACTCATTAGTTTTTGTGTAGTTATTCATTAACGAAGGAACCGTATTCTAAAGTGTTACCCATAAAATGCATAATATTATGAACGAGAAAATGAGTGCTCTTTGCCATCGCGGCTATTTAACTGCAGCAAACGTGCAAATACCGGTCTATCTGGGTTCCCAAAACCATTCAGTCACGGAGTCAGTATGGTGAACACCACTGTATGTACACAGAGATAGCTTATATCATCCATTTTAGGACAGTTTCTGACTGCTAAAATGAGCTTCTTGTTCAACTTGCCTCGATCAGACTCAGCACTGAAGAGTGACGCGCTCCAATGACTGCGACTGCTATTGGTTGTCGCGCGTGAAAATCGCCCTACATTTGCATAAAGTTAAACTTTTCTCAACTTTGTCGCGTCGCTGGACACGCCCTCACCATTGATAATGAATGGTATTGCGTCGCTTGGTCGCGTGTAGTGTGTACGGGGCTTAAGGGCCTGCAGTGTTCACATATCACGTCTTTTGTGCGCTTGAAGTTCGTTATTGTAAAATGTAGGCGCACTGTATGCGCACCCGCTTTTTCCCAAGCGCATTCGTATGGGAGCGCACCGTCAGGTCATCGACCGGAGTGCAACCGCCCCTAGCACTTTGGAAAAAGGATAACGCAGGCACGCCTTGCGTTTTAGGCGTGAAGAATGGTGCCTAATACCATAATGAAAACCTCCACTTGCCTAATAATGAAAAACGACACTTGCATTAACACTTGCATGGTTAATTGACATCCTATTAGCCTATATAGACTACTTAAAGCAAGGAAATGTTGCTTCTATTGATGTAATGTAATAGTTGATTGACGGTGGATTATGAACTCGCCTGGAAAACTGGACGCAGGATCGAGTTACTACTGCTGACCCAGTTGGTGCTAGAAAATAAAAATAAATAAATAAAAAATATAATAAAAGGGAAATTCGGCACTGGGATATTAAGCAAAACTAAGCATGAGAATGGGAGAAGATTTGTGTGCAGCAGCATTCCCGCTTGTGTTGCGGACCCCGGAAGATTGCGAGAGGCGCTGGTGTCGCTACAATCCTTTGTGAATACTGGGTCTTAGTGAGTTAGGAGTCCTCTTGACTTCTTTAAGCTGTCCCAGACTTAGGTGCTACTTTTAGGGCTAAAATGCTTCGTGAATTACTCTGTGAAAAAGTGAGAAAAAAAGAAAACGTAAAAAAAAAAATTGGGAGTCCTAAAGTTAAGAGTGACACGCCCATTATTTTCAGGAGTTGATCCTAAATTCGCCAGTTGGGAGCTACTTTTAGCGTTAAAATTCTTTGTGAATTCTTTGTGAAAAATTCTTTGTGAATATTTTGGTTATGTTTTATTGCCTAGCTTGGCACAAGAGCTAGTTTGCCAGCTGAACTCGAGTGTTGTGATGTGTATTTATCATGTAAGTCCTGTGTCTGGGGTGCGTATTGGTGCTTATACAAACTTTAGCTGACTAACAGTGCCCTTCCCGAACTTTACTTCAAATTGTGTTGATTATGAGTCAATTAAATCTTGACGCTGTTGATGTTGATTCCTGCGATTATGCATGAAGACATAGTCAATATCTCACATAATTATTAGGAAATATATAAGCCTAGATATTGTAAATACTAAATAGTGTAATTGAGCACAATTTGCTATTACTATTATGATAAATTGTAATTTAAACATGTCTAATGAAATCATAACGGCCAATGTTACTCAAATAACGTGACATACATATAACTTTATTGATGTCATCTGACATTTTGTAATGTTTACATTGCAATAAAAAACACAAATTAACCCTTAGTCCTACACTATAGGCTATTTACAAGAGATTTAGCAGAAATCATGTGAAAACGTTGCAAGCCACAAACGTGATAGGCAACTTTATTATTATAAAGTCATTTAACACTTGACATATAGTTATGTAATTAACCAATTACCATCATTAGTAGTTCAGTAGACTATGCAGTAACAGCAGAGTTATGATTATTTATGACAGTACACCACAGCGGCTCTAGGGGTCGCTGTTTCACTAAAACATCAGAGATGCATAGTGTGCCTTTAAGTTTACTGTACCTGAGCGATAAGAATGCCTGTGACGATGGCCAGCTGGTGCAGGGTGCCCAGAGCTCCTCTTAGACTGGTAGGGGCAATCTCACCACATACATTGGCACCAATCCCGATGCCAACCCTTGTAAAGAAAAAATATTTGAAAAAATATACTAATATTTGATATTGCAGTCATTTCTCAAATGTGTATACGTGTAATTCAGAGAACGAACGTCCAAAAAACATGGGTACACCTCTCTTTCAGATGTAGAATCTATAAATAGCATATGTTTTTGAAATTGTAAACGCCACCAAGGTTATAACATATAAAAAGAGGGTTACACTTTATTTCGATTGTCACTTTAGATGTTCTACTTATTATAAGTAACTTTTCAACTACATGTCAAGTAACTCTCATTAGAGTATTAGTATATTATTGTAGACTGTCAGTAGACTGGTTAGGTGTTAGGCTTTGGGTTAGGAGAATAAGTTTACTTGTAGTCGTCAAGTTACTTATAGTCAGTTTATGTCTGTTGGGGGACCAACAAAATAAAGTGTTAGAAGATATTAAGCTGACAGTCTACTAATACTATAATGACAGTTAGGTGACATGTAGTTGAAAAGTTACTTATAGTTAGTAGAATGTCTAAAGTGGACTATCGAAATAAAGTGTTACCAAAAAGAGCACCAGTCAAAAACTTCCAAATCCTTTACTTAAGAATGGCGAGTGGCAAGAATTACTTAGATTTCCAAATATACCTGCAGTACTCCAACTCTCTGAAACAAGGAAAAGTGTGTGGCCTACGTTTGCTTAGGGTGTTAGAGGTCACTCTTCCGCCGGAACTAGGCCGTTACTGGAAGCCAGTGATCATAATTTATAAAGTTACAAATGTGGATATTTTTCTTACAAAACAGCATTACTTTGCTTCAGAAAGTCTTTTTTAACCCCTGGAGCAACAGTTAAAAAAGGGGTGGACGCAGACAACTAGGGGGCCTCAGTGATCCTCCAGGGGGGCTCTGAGAGACCTTTAAATGTATTTAAATATAATAGAATTCATTAATTTTATTAGTAATGCCTTAAATCACCACCTCTCACATACGTATTCTATGATTGTTTCTGAGCAGCCCAAGCCGTTTCTCATCTCAAATTTCAATAATTTTTTGGGTGAACTAACACCTAAAATACCTCTATTTGTAATTTAGTTTTGACTGTCAAAATTGCAAATACAGATAGCTGTGAAGAGGCAACTCAACGCCTGTCAAGAGACGACTCGACGTCGGCGATATGTCATGCCCTAAATATTACATGATTAACCAAATGTATTTTTCCATGTACTTTTCTGTAATGCACTTTCTGTAAAGCTGCTTTGAAACAATATGTATTGTGAAAAGCGCTATACAAATAAACTTGAATTGAATTGAATTTAATAGATATCTATGCTGCAATTTTAACTTGTTGTTAATTGGAAGATATCTACAATGGGATTAAGACTAGTCATAAAATGTATTCAGAGATTTCTACAATGCTATTTTGACTAGTCATATTCTCCAGTTGACTTCCATTGGAATTGGCAAAATTCTGATATCTAGAGTTTTCAAGTTTTACTTGAAGAAATTGAAATTAAAGATATCTAAATTGATTTTGTACAAGCATAATTCTATTTAAATCTTTTATCCTGCTGGAAGTAGCCATCAGAGGATGAGTACATGGAGGCCATAATGGGATGGGACATGGTCAGAAACAATGCTCAGGTAGGCCGTGGCATTTAAACCATGCCCAATTGGCACTAAGGGGCCTAAAGTGTGCCAAGACAACATCCTCCACACCATTACACCACCACCAGCAGCCTGCACAGTGGTAACAAAGCCAAATTCTGACTCTACCATCTAAATGTCTCAACAGAAATCGAGACACATCAGACCAGGCAACATTTTTCCAGTCTTCAACTGTCTAATTTTGGTGCGCTCTTGTAAATTGTAGCCTCTTTTTCCTATTGATAGTGGAGATGAGTGGTATCTGCTGTTTCATCTGCCTCAAGGCTATGCGTGTTGTTGCTTCACAAATGCTTTGCAGCATACCTTGGTTGTAACCAGTGGTTATTTCAGCCAATATTGCTCTTCTATCGGCTTGAATCAGTCGGCCCATTCTCCTCTGACCTCTAGCATCAACAAGGTATTTTTGTCCACAATACTGGATGTTTTTCCCTTTTCACACCATTCTCTGTAAACCCTAGAAATGGTTGTGCATGAAAATCCCAGTAACTGAGCAGACTGTGAAATACTCAGATCGGCCCGTCTGGCACCAACAACCATGCCACGCTCAAAATTGCTTAAATCACCTTTCTTTCCCATTCTGATATTCCCATTCAGAGTTCAGGAGATTGTCTTGACCAGGACCACACCCCTAAATGCATTGAAGCAACTGCCATGTGATTGGTTGATTAGATAATTGCATTAATGAGAAATTGAACAGGTGTTCCTAATAATCCTTTAGGTGACTGTATATCCAAAATACTGACAATTGGCTTTATGCCCAGCTGCACTACTTCCTGAACTTCAGCCAGCTCCTTGTTTCCTGTCTGCCATTATTGGCCAAATTGATTAATTCAGGTGTGCCTGACCTCAGTAGTCACAGAGAATGTCTAATTGAAGAGAATTGGCACTGGCTGGTTACTTCCGGGTTCTGGACTGGCTGCAGTAACACGTCTCTGTCCATGGGGGGGGGGGGGCACTCGTGGTCGAGTGCAGAATGAATGGGAGTCAATGGGGTTTCACCCCCAGAAATCCACTTTTCTCAGGATGTAATTTTTTGTCAAGTAATTTGAAAGTTGCATTCAAAAGGGAGGGCTAAGATAATACACTCAGCTGAAAATTGCATTTTTAAGTTCACTTATCTATTCTAAAAATCCGTTCAAAAATGTGATGACGTCACACAATAGCAGAATGCTAGCGTGTTCCGGCCAACAACGGCCTAACCTGTAAGAAATCAAAAGGACATAAGTACTCGTTCATTCGACTTTTGGCCTATAATCTATATTGAACTTGCGGAATCAACAATAAAATCTATGTTAATTTAACGACAAGCAGGTGAAAGAGACACATTTAGCCGTTTAGCCCCATAGACTCCCATTCATTCTGCTCTCGCCCGCGATCACCTCCAGTGGAATTCTAATGGAACTGCAACCAAGATGATACACAATGGGGCTAATAGGAAGTGCCAAGGCTCTCCGTTAGACGGGCTCTGGTAGTCATGGCAACAATAATCAGACACACCTGAATTAATCAATTTGGCCAATAATGGCAGACAGAAAACAAGGAGCTGGCTGAAGTTCAGGAAGTAGTGCAGCTGTGCATAAAGCCAATTTAAATTGAAAATTGAAAGTAATGTATTTTTAGTCAAATCTCAATTAAATATATCTGCAATTTAATTATGGATATCTTAATTAGATTTTTTAACAAATGAAGACCTTTCTTTGGAGATATCTGCATTTAGCTTTGTGAGTGGGAATAATTTCAATATCTAGAATTAACAAAATTACTTTATATATCTGAAATGTGATACAATTTAAATGGGGAGGAGCTGAGTAAATTCAGTTTCATGGCACACAAAAACAGATCCGAACTAGGTACAATGCAGATATCTTAAAATATAATTTTGACTAGTTAAACTTAATGAGTACCTTTAGTGTTTTCAATGATGTGCAGTCTGTACATATCTGTTCACATCTGAAAACATTATTTGGGGTTTCATGACCCTTTAAAATGAAATATTTAGCCTACTGTAATGAAACTAAACTGCTTTAATGTACTTTTAGTTCATATACCTTAGATCCTCTGAGCAATGTGTAAGAAAAAAGAGTAAAACTTACCACAGTATGTCCCAATGGTAAAGCGTCCTAAAATCATCATTTCAAATGACCGGCTGATCTTGGACATCCCCATCAGGCCTCCACCAATAAATGCAAGGACATTATTGATAAGCATTGCTTTCCTCCTAGCATAATAAACAAGGAATATAAAATAATATTTTTATGTAATACATCTGAGACATTTAGATTTTGACATTTCTAAGTTATTTCCTAAAACAGAACAGAAATTTTTGTCCACATATTTATATCACACTTCGTTCTGCTGACAATACATTATCGACTTCTATAATTCAATGTTAGGCAATTTACTTTTTATATTATATTAACCAATCTCTGTTACCTTAAATTATATTAAGTTTATCTCTTAAAGCTGCTTTGAAACAATCTATATTGTTAGTATATATATATATATATATATATATATATATATATATATATATATATATATATATATATATATACTATAAGTACTGTATATAAGTATATATATATATATATATATATATATATATATATGTAACTATACACTATATAAATGAGAATGACTTGACATTACTTGACATTTATTACATTGTGTTGGCTAGAACCAGGTGTGCCACATGCACCCTAGCCAAAATCACCATTACTTAGACAGCTGTTGTAACACGTAACTTGAGATTGGAAAGCTCGTATCACAACTGTGCCATTCAACAAGGTTGCTTTTTAGTAAGAGTACTTAAACAAGAACTCAGAAAATTGAACCAGTCCTTTCCCAAAGTGTTTTAAATGTGCTTTAAGACAAACCATGTTTAATTTCATAAGTCAACACCATTGCTGAGTATTTTCAGTTTTACTTTATATTACAGTTTGAAATTGCTTGTGTTTCAGACGTCACAAACTACCTTTTAAGTAACCATTCACGTCAATGTGAGGGTATATTTTATTATATTTGTATATGTATGATGTATATTACGAAGTTATGATGAACTATATGCCTTTCTCCACTTATGTTTCTGATGATTGTTAGAAAGCAGCTGCCTGACTCTGAGATGCGAACGGGAACATGGTTTGTGTAACAGTAGCAAAACATTATTAGCTGTTTAATTTATCAAGCAAAAGGACATTGTCAAGCAACATTGTGCAGCGTTTACGTCAGTAAGTTGACCCAGTAAATCTCTGAGCTGGCATGAATGAGTTCATTTTCATACTTAACACATTCATGGATCCATGTATACTAAATGAAGCAAGGGTGTAAAGTGGTATTCAAGCTATTTTAAAGCATGATATTTTTTTCACTGGTAAAATCATTTAAATATGTAATTTTGGTGATCAAATATGTGTTTTAAGGGATACAATTATTGACTTATAAGGGGACTTTAAACTATTCCAACTGATGATATGCTTCGCATTGGCTCAGGCTTCTGGTTTCTTTACTTCCTCTTTCTTTTCTGTGGTGTTTACAATGAGAGAGCCACTATTTGCTGAACGTGAAGTTTTGGAAAATTTACAAAGGTGTGGATTTAATTGGCGTGTCATCTGAATGTTTTAGATCCAGTCTCTGTCTTCCACAAGAGCTGTCTCTTTTGAGTTTTGTGGTCCACGTGTGACTCATGAACTTCCGCCTCAAATTTTGTTGTTTGAAATGTGATTTATTTACTTATTACAGTTGAAAGATTCCATTATAAGGATAATACAGATATAGAGCTGACTTACCTGCCAAAAAACTCTGAGATGATTCCCACAGAGAAAGAGGACACCATGCCCCCAATGGAGAAGATGGCCACAGAGAGTGACCACAGAGATGTTAGTGTTTGTGGAGGGATTGGTTCTGAGTACCTTTCCGTCCATGTTGAGTTATAGTCCTGCTCAATGATCTGAAGTCAGAGGGATGACGAAAGAGAGAAGATAAGAGGAGAATGACATGATGAGACATTAGTACTCTCAGGAAAAAATCTATGCTCTTCTTCAAGAGTGAAAATGGTCAACAAAACCATAAAATTTTGATGTTAAAGCATTTTTTGTTTTGTATTGGCATCACTTTTCACCCTGATGACACATAGCTTTCTTAATAGATACAGTTGTGGTCAGAATTAATGGCACACATGGTAAATATGATAAAAAAATGCCTGGAAAAGATTAATCTGCATTGAATACTTTTGAACTTTCATTTTAAAAATGACAAAAAATCGAACCTTTCATTGAAGTAAAATAATTGAAGTTAGTTTGGGGTGTTACGGAATCTGCTAGGAAGAGGACGTGTGTCTAAAATTGTCTTAATGCACGGTGAGGATGAGAGTTTGACTGGCCAGGATCACAGATGGAGAATTACAAAGATTAGTTGAGTCTTGGGGTCAGAAGCCTACCAAAAAATAAATAAACAGCCCCTACATCCCCACATGTCATTTGGAAGTGTTTTAAGAGAAATCCTCCATGCTCATCCAGAAACAAACTCCAGCAAATTCAGTTGTCAGAGATGACTGGAACTCCAACCGGCACAGGGTTCTGCGGTCAGATGAAACTAAATAAAGACCTTTTTCTGCAGGAGGTCCTGGACATCTTGTTCAGATACATGGCATTGTGGATTCCATCAAATATCAACAGATAAAAAATCAAAACCTGAAGGCTTCTGCTAGAAATCTTATAATGGGTCATGGTTGGATCTTCCATCAGAACAACAGTCCAAAACAAACAGCAAAATCAACACAAAATTGTGTGACGAAGCTCCAAAATGGATCTTACTAACAATTTCAACAAAGGGAATGTGATTTCAACCGAAGGGACATCCCCTCAAATTATGTTATTCTTTCATGGTTTTTATTGTGAAGTTTCTCATAGTCATGTTTCCTGGTATTGTGTCATGTGATTCCCTGTTCCCCTCATTTGATCTGGGGCCTATACCATAAAGCCAGTTTAGGTATAGACAGATATGTTTCAGTTTAGTTTGTGCCAAACCCTAGGTTTCAGGCATCATGAAAGTGGCTCAGCTTTTGGCAGTGTTCATTGCCATAGTAACACTCCACAGCTAACCTGCAAGCCCAAACTAAAACTGGGCCAATCAGCTGTGAGCAAACTGAGATATCTCACGTGCTTAAATTAAAGGTCACTATACAGCAACAGATCTTTTAGCAATGGTTATTTATTATAATTATTTGATTTTTATATTATGTATATAATCTTTATATCTCTTAACCCTAGTGAAAAAGACAATGCCAAAATAAGTAGGCCTACATTTATTTCATAATAAGCATACCACTAGCCTTGAAAAAGAAAGTTGATGATCAACATTATGGTACCAACAAAGCCTGATTGGTTTGGTATTTTGTCAACTCGAAACTAACCCTGTAAACCTGAGATTTGTTCAACTACCATTATGGTACAGGCCCTATAATGTTAGGTATGACACTGAAGCTTGAGGAATGTATAGAGCACAGCTGCACAATCTCTAGTGAAGTCACTTATGGAGGCGTGTATTGGTTTCACAGGGTCACGTGATCAATGACAAACAAAGCCTCACTTTCTGTCCAGTCAGTGAGTGAAGTGCTTTGTGAGTTTGATTGTTAAGACCCACATACTACGAGTAATTAAAGTATTATGAAGAATACACATAATTTCAAGTCAAAATACTTGCCATTATATGCAACTCTGTTAGTCATATGAGTGTACATTATTACATCATGAGTTTGAGATCTTATATTTGGGGGTAAGTTTATTGTAATGTATTGTTTACTGAATTACACAGAAATTTGGTCAAATTAATCATTTCAGCTGCTGCAAGACATTTAAAAATGCAAAAATAACCAATTTTCTCTGAATAAACAAATGAGTACCTTTAGTGTTTTCAAGATGTGCAGTCTGTACATATTACATGTGCTGTCTTTACTATTACATCATGATAGTAAATTAAATTATATACTGCCATTTATTACCACACTTTATTGGATTAATTTACTCAGAGGGAGAAATTCAACATACACACACTGGTGAACTTCCCATAGAAATGATGATTTTTATACTGTACAAACAGTATAATTTTATCCCTCTAAACCTACCATCACAGAAAACTTTAAGCATTTTTAGATTTTTAAAACAATTAATTTAGTATGATTTACTGTATATTCCTCATTTATTTTCTCCTTTATTGGGATATGTGGTCCCCATAACGTCAGAAGTACCAGGTAAGCATGCACACACACACACACTTCATTTCCCGGTAACGCTTCCTTTTACAGTCCAGGTACCCATGTAAATACTATGTACTTATTTTAGTAACTACAATTACTGGGTAATAACTAGTACTAACCCTGAACCTACCCCTAAACCTACCCCTGTTCCATGTACTTACCTAATATTAGCCAGTACTTTCTAGTTAAGTACACTATAAGTACACTGTAAGTACTGTACTGTTAAAAGGAAGCGGTACACGTTTCCCCTAACAGCCCAGTCATGTTAGTTCCTTTATTTACGTCTTGATATAGGGTCTGTTGTTAATCATTAGTTTTGACATATATTTAGGCTATATATATGTGTGTGTGTGTGTGTGTGTGTGTGTGTGTGTGTGTGTGTGTGTGTGTGTGTGTGTGTGTGTGTTGTGTGTGTGTGTGTGTGTGTGTGTGTGCTTGTGTGTGTGTGTGTGTGCATGCATGCGGTGCGGTGCGTGCATGTAATGCGTGCATGCTGTGTGTATGCGTGTATGTGTGTGTGTGTGTGTGTGTGTGTGTGTGCGTATTCTATACACAATATTCTATATATATATTGCTTTGTTTGTTTGTAGTCAAGTCAAGTTTGTTCAATTCAAGTCATGTTCTAGTACTCAAGTATATGTTTTTTTGTTTGTTTGTTTTTTTTGTTTTTACGAGTATATGTTGTAATGTAGTATGGTTTGTTTCATATTCTGTTTCAGTAACCTGCAGTGGTTACACTTTAGAATATCAGTTCCTTCGTTAATGAATAACTGAGAACCAATAAGTAATGCAATCTAACTTATTAACTAACAAGAAACTCTGATTAATGAACTAGTAAGTAATAGCGCACAGATGAAAGTGGTACTTCACTATTAACTAATCAATAACTAGGCTACTATTTTTGTTAATGCTTCCCAGAGCATAATTTTATAGTTCACCAAAACGCTTGAAATGACTTTAGTGTTTGGTTGCACAAATCATGACTAGATCTTGTAGTAACACTTCGAGTCATTACTAGTTAGTTCCAATGATCTTTACTTTAGAATATGGATCCAAATAATTAGTAATTCCCAAAGAAGTATGTAGTAACACATCATTCATCTGCGCACTATTACTTACTAATCAGAGTTTCTTTTTAGTTAATAATAGTTACTAGATTGTTAATTAACTTTTTCAGTACAGTATTAGTTGCAGTTTCAGTTTGTTTTCTCAGTGACGTACTCCTTTTTTCAGTTTCCTCTGCCACTCTTTAGTTGTCATAGTAACAAATATTATTTGTGTTCTTATTAAAGAAACTTTATATTTTATTTTAAAGCTAAATCAAATAATTTATGTAATGTATTTTGTGAGATGCACTTGAAATGACAATTGTTGAATATTGTAATATGTAATATAATGCTAGCTGTGGACTGTACTTAGTCATTCTTTATAAATGTAATTATTTGGACATCATTATTATCCTGCTGTTTCAATTTAAAGTTTTAACAATACGGTGATAATATGTATAAAATATGTATGAGTAACTGATTTTCAAATGGATGCCATATTACCTTCTGTGGAGCATTGATGACTCCAATGTTATAGCCAAACTGAAAGGAGCCCAGTACAGCAGTGAACACTGACAGTGCGAGGGTTCCAGTTATTCTCTGCAGGAAACCAAAACACACAATGTTTATAATCACAGTATCATAACAAGTCTGTTGAAGCAGGAATATTTTCATGGAATCTCAGCAGCACATTGGTGTTCAAAGTATATTAAAAATAAAGCAAAGTTACAAACATCCAATGAAGGTATTACAGCATAACTGTCATTTTCACTCTAAATTTCAATACTTGTTTTCTACATTGTTAAATATTGCAATTCTATATTTATATATTGGGATAGAATCTAAATTCATATTTAAAAATGATTCCAGATAACTACATGAGAGATATAAATTGATATCTTATTGCCTGGATGGCTATCAAGGACATGGTACTGTATGATTTCCTCAACCTGTACATAACAAAACCATTGTGTCATAGAATGTCTTCACAGCAATATGTTCAACATTGGAGAGGTCAAAAACCAGATATATGATTACACAAATACCTCCATATTTAATTAAGGATTACTGCTTTAAAATGAAGCCCTATACTGATATGATCTGTTCAGTCACATGTTTTAGGTAAAATGGTTCAGTCTGCTCCCATGTCTTTGTGGTTCATCTGGCATTAGCAGAATGGGCCACACACCTGTCTTTTCACTGACTGACAGAAGTCTGGCTGACTCCTCTCTTGTTTATATCTGCTGACGTAAGTGTACAGGAGTGTAAAACACTTATTGGCATTAACATGCATTATTAGTGGCCAATCACTGAATGTGTGCACCTATTGTCTCTGTTAATATTTTTCTTCTTTTGCTCTTTAGTCTATGGCATGAAATTTGGCACATAGATAGAGGACATTCTGAACTTTTAAGGTGCATTATGCAACATTTCATGTTAAAAATAGCCGTTTTTCTAACCCATACATGCTTAAACAATTGCATGATGTGCTGAATGAGCCCTTCTCTGATCACTGCGATTGCTTCTATAATCCTGTACAGTAAAATAAATAAGAGGGATCGAGGGTCAAATTTTCTGGCTATGTCTGGCAGGTTTGTGTATTCGCCGCCATTTTCTGTATCAGAGAACTTCGAGCGACACAACTTTTATCAACTTTCGGCAAAAGTAAAAGATGGATTCAAAGCGACTGGCTTGTTCATTCCAACCCCCAACGCAAACTCCACGTGAGACAAAGAAAATAAAACTTCTGTCTCATGCCAGCCGATTTAAAATTAGACGAGAGTAACATCGGGAAGCTTTCAACAAATGGAGAATCTCCAGTCTGCTCTCAGGCTCAAACGGATCCTATACAAAGTAATAATTTATATTGTTTATGAACGTGTTTCCATAATGATACCATCATATGTGGATACAGTAAGCACATAAAACAGTTCAACATGGAGATAAATGGAAACAAAACCAACAAAAAGGTTTTGAACCAACAAAAGTTTTCTGACCACCCCCATTTCCCCCTCACACACACACATATATATGCGTCATTTGCTCAAATGCCATGACTTGCAGATTTATAACTTTATTATCTCATTATGACTGTAACAAAAGATGTGTGCGGCTAATGCTCCTTTGGTTATGAACAGCTCGTGCAAGCGTTCATGTGTGTGTGATCCATGAGCGTGCACATCTCTGGTTGCAGTTTCGCTTGTCACCAGAGGGGGCGTAGTTCTGCAAAAACTCAGAGACTTGCATTTTGCACCTTTAAGCACAGCAAATTTGGAGTCATTTACCTATAGTGTCAACAATTTTCCAAATGTGTTACCATTGTTTATGCTAACAACCTTTGAATCATTAGTTGGCTCAGATCATCTGCAGATGGTGCTGGCAAAAAGTTATCAAAAGCTTTTTTTTAAACCAAACTGTTAACACAAACTAATTCAACAAAGAGCACATCAAAATGGAATGCTTTAGCATGAGGCAAATCTGGGTACATGTCATCGCAAGTATGACCTGAGGCAACCTGCAGTGTTTCAGCACACCGCCACCTACTGGTCCGGAGATATGATTTTTATCATTCACTATTTTTGCTTATAGAGTATTGGATACTTTTTAGGTCTCATTAGATTTGGTACTACATTACCAAG
This sequence comes from Hybognathus amarus, assembly GCA_030378365.1. Classification (NCBI taxonomy): domain Eukaryota; kingdom Metazoa; phylum Chordata; class Actinopteri; order Cypriniformes; family Leuciscidae; genus Hybognathus; species Hybognathus amarus. The sequence goes on from JAQIUQ010005153.1 coordinate 325,543, forward strand.
TCTAATGGTACCCAATATTATTTTGGCCATGTTGGACGTTGGCCATTTTGAACTTTGATGTGTAAAATACTGTATTTTATGAAGGCATTATCATTTCGAATCAATGGAAACATGCCCTGAAGGTATACTCAAAAAGTTGAGACAGTTTTGAATTTATAATGAAATAAAAAATAAAAAAAGATTAGATTTTTTTTATGAAACTGGTCTTAATATATTCCTTAAATCAGGGGTTCTCAACTCCAGTCCTCGCGACCCACTGCTCTGCATATTGTGTATGTTTCCCTTATTAAATACGCCTGATTCAGATCCTCAGCCCATTGATTCAGATCCTAATGAGCTGAGGAATTGAATCAGGTGTGTTAAATAAGGGAGACATACACAATATGCAGGGCATGGGTCGAAGGACTGAATTGAGAACCCCTGCTTAAATGATACCAAGAATAATGATCATAATTATGCCATAATCAATCAAAACAGCTATCTGTTATTTTAGATTTCTGGGAGAAGTAACATCTCTATACCCTCCTTTAGGGAACAGGGGTTACATCAGTTCAGTCATTCAGTCAGTCATGTTCAAATGTTAAGTCAGACTGACAACATGGGGTCCCCTATGAAAAGCGCCAGTACGATTTCACAAATGCCGTAACCTAACCAGCGCCCCATGTAAGCCCAAGAGAAGTCCTCCATACCAACAGGGATGAAAGAGACAGGGTCTTACTTTGGGGACAGAGTACCCCAGGGAAGAGTGCTTCAGAACTCAATTCCCAACAATTCTCAGCCATGATGACCATAACGCTGGGAAAGTGTGCCAGTCCCAAAGATGGGGAATGCTACAGGGACCATACCCTGCCTGAAGGAAGGTAACGTGTGGAGGTTTCACATATGGACTGACCTGTGGGGCAGTACTTCATATGGAAGATCTCTGAAGTAGGTCCTACCTATCTAGGGACAGGGCAGAGCAGAGGGGAAAAAGTGAGTACGTCATATGGGCATCTAGCCCAGTACAAGGGCTGACCAGCCGGCCATGCACAGTACTGGACTGACCTGTGCTGTGTCTGACTGCCGAAAAATGCTGTAGGAACCTGATTTAGGTTTTGCCGCAAGTAGGAGCTCATGATGTGCTGCAATGGCAACACCTTCAAGGTGTAGGGGGACAGCCCCTGCTCCAAACCATCTTAAAGGAAGGAAAGCACAGAGCCAAACAAACTCAACTTTAAAAGATAAGCATGCCTCGTAGAGGAGGTTTTAGCTGAAGGGATAGTGTCATCTGGAGCATCATTTCTGGGAACCAGGTCTGGTTGGGTCAGTGCGGGCACCTTACAAGACCTACTCCTCGTCCACTCTGACCATGCACAGTGTCTGTCAGAGAAGGCTCACTGGCATCAGACACATATTGCGTTGGCCCGAGAGCCAGCTGTGTGCCAGTGCCTCAGTGACTAAGGTTCCCATCATTCAGGGAATAGAACAAATGGCAGTGGGCAGACTCTTGGGAGGCAAACAGGTCTACCTGTGCATCTCCGAATTGGCTCCAGAATCAGCTGGACCGTCTGGAGTTTCCATTCTCCCGGGAACGTGAGCTGTCAGGTGAATGGAATGAGACGATCGTTGTTTCACAACCGCTCAGCTCCGATGCAAAATATGAATTAAGTGAGTAATGCCGGTCCTATTTATACCCATTTTTCCCGATTAGGTCTGACCTGCATGCAAATCTCATTGGCTTGTTTTGTTACCATTTTGGAGGTGATTGGGCTTCCAGGCAAGAATGACGTCAGTCCAACTTAATGTCGAACAGGACTGACTGAATGGGAACTTTAATTAGCCTACTTTAATTTAGTTGCATTCTGATAACTCATCATACCATATACAGATGTAAATAACTTGTTTTGTGCGTTTGCTCCCTGGCATGACCAATCTGTGTTGAGGTTTGGCTATGTTGTGTTTTGTAATGATACACGGAAATGTCAAGAGGCAGTTTGTCTGAACACTTGGACAGAAGCATTTTTTTCAGTTTAGGAGAATACTTCTTTAACAAAACATTAAAATCAGAGATGCTGGCATAATAGGGCATTAGAGTGTTGTGATTACTGTCAGCATATCACAAAGCATGACATCAACAAATACAAAGGTAAAGAAATATTCAAGTATTAAAGAGTTAGTTATACTTTATAATTTAAGGTTCACTGTGAGACAGAAATGCTTCAACTGAGTATCTCTTGAGTCATTTTAAAACAAAGGTTTGACCTTGAAACATGTGACCATTTACTACATCTAACTGCAATGTTGACTTTATTGCTATCTCACAATCTCACTGGATTGCAATATCCACTGACAATCTTGTCAAAACCAACGGAAGGCTTTATGTCTGCGTGTGAGTGTAAGATTAAATCAGTACATGGGCACATTCTCATAATGTATTATTTGAGGAATTTAAATCAAATAAAAATTAAATATAAATTGTTTAAAATGTTTATATTTTAAAGATCCAAACTAAACTATCAGCATTATCACACTGTAAGTTAGCTCACATTATCTTTCGATGCATAATCGTAATTGTCATTACCTCCCCTCCCAACTGTTGAAACCCAGTCGGCATGACTCTGAGTGTGCGAGACTTCAAAGTTTTGGTCCTTTCTCTGTCCTCTCCAAGCAGTATTATTCCAAAGAACTGATCTGTAAATTTAAGTTGTCCTTTAAAAGACACACACACACACAGAGAGAGAGAGAGAGAGAGAGAGAGAGAGAGAGAGAGAGAGAGAGAGAGAGAGAGAGAGAGAGAGAGAGAGAGAGAGAGAGAGAAGAACTATTGAAAAAAAAGTCCAAAAGTCCAAAATTTGTATCAAGGTTTGTATGTTTCTCCAGTTCTCTATAATTTCCTCTGTGAGGTTTGAAGAAGAGAGCACAGAATACATGCTCACACACTCTCCACCCCCATGTTTTTAGAAGTTTGGGCCAGAAGGGGAGGGGTTTAGATCTATGTGAAGAGTAGCTACACTGACTAGGCTGTTTCCATTAGCTTCAGTCCTACAAGGTTGGTTTGTCACTGTACAAATTGTATTGACCTTATGTGTCATTGGAAAAAAAAGAGCATGGTGTAGGCTATTAGCATGTCCCACATGACATTTGAGAGAGAGATATGTAGATCACTACATTTTGTGCAGAACTCAGAGTAATTACTCTCAAAAAGTTTAATCATGCATAAACTTACTTAATCATGCATAAACTTGCTTATGGGTAATTCATGTATTAATTTGAGAATTTTAAAGATTCACTTCTTTAGGTCAGTTTCCACCACATGATTATATGGGTCAAGAGAGTCCAGATGCCCACCTTGATGGTTTAAAACTCAACAATATTGGCCAAGAATGGTTAACTGGGCTGACCTAGTCTCTATTGTTCAGTTTTTCTTAGCTCATAGATCCCTTACTATTTTGGAACACATGCCTAAGGGGTCACAAACTTCTGCCAATAAGCCCCTCCCCACCAACTCATTCCCATGTCACATAAAAAGAATCCTCCCCAAGCAACAGGTGCTCCGAAGTTGTGGACTATACCACTTATATCTTGAGGTGTTTTTTTTATTTAAGCAGAGATTTGTGTGGCTGGGGGGTTAGACTCTGACACCAAATGAGTAAGCGACACAATGGAAAAATGTCTGATGTGTTCACTCAATTTAAGAACCCTTATTGCCACCCATCAAAGTCACGCTTGTACTTTCTCTCTCTCTCGTTCATCTTGCTTCCATCGAACACTCTCTCTCCTTGATCCTCTGATATTCCTGCTGAAGAAAGAGCAGTTGAATCTGATACTTGTCAGCTGAAGGGCCCCAGCCAGAGTCATGTGTGCCTTTCTCACTGAATTTAGAGAAACCAGATCCCTTAAAGACAGACACAGGGTCTGCTAATGCAGATCCAGTGAAAAAAGTATACACATATGGCATTTAAATTACTGTATGTTTTTGATTGGATGTTTCCACATAATTTACATGCACAGTGGTACTCATTATTAAATATATCTCATTAAATGAACATTAGTTTCTGTCAATGTGTAAAAGTAGCATAGACTTAGGTGAGAGTAGACGTTTAAACAAATAGGGCTGGGCAACAAACTCAAACTCCTCTTCTCTTACATAGAGAGAATCTTCCAACATTTCTCTTTAAAATCTCTCATTTTAGCCTTTTAAGTCTCATTTTACTTTTGTGACAGGGTATTGCTCTATCCTCTGCGCTTCCATGTTTGTCAATGTCATGTGTCAGGTCAGAGTTCACTCTTTCGCTGCCGGATGTCTGCAACCGAAAGCCAGTGATCATAGTTTATAAATATGGATGTATGGACAAAAACCTATAAACACCCTCGAGCCATGTGTATTACTTTTATGATGGATGGATGCGCTTTTTTGGCTTCAAATTCTAGTGTACCATTCACTCCCATTACAAAGCTTGGAAGAGCCAGGATGTTTTTTTTAGTGATTATGTTTAGCTAAAAGCATAAAATCAATGCACCTTGGATGGCTTGAGGGTGAGTAAATTATGGGATAACACTGATTGCCACCTGTCATAAAACACAAGCAGAGACAGCGCGTATCTTCTACTGCCGCTTAGCTCACCAGTGTAGCTCAATATCCCAACTAAACTAACTCGCCAGTGTGGAAGTTTTTGGGATTTCACGAAAATGACTCTTTAATCACCAGTCTGCAAGACTTGCCAATCAACTGTCATGTGTGGGTTTTGTATCTTGTTCTTGTCTGTCATTTGTTCCCCTGTCTTTTCATGCTCAGCTGTTCCCCGTTTTGTTGATTAGTCTCCCCAGGTGTTTCTGATTAGCCACGCCCCCTTGTTACCTTGTTTAGCTTGTTTGTATTATCCCTCTGTTCTCCAGTTGTTGTTTGTCGGTTGTTGTTTGCTGTAGATGTTCTTTTTCCTGTCCTGAGTTCCTTGTAATGTCATTTTCCCTGGATTACTTATTCATTTAATTAAAGTGCTTGCATTTGGATTCACTCTCAGCTTTATTCCTGGCCCCAACGTTACATCAACAGTGAGCGCAAAGGCAATACCACCAGCCTGTTAACCCACCTCCGCCTCTGTTTTCTTGAAGATTTGGCAACTGTAAAATGTTACATTGTTACAATGTTACATTTGTTACAATGTTACAAATGTTACATTGTCCTGTAACTGCAGGCGTCTTTCTGTGTTTCATTATACATCCCTCTTGGCTTTTACTCCAAAAGTGTGCTTATTCGGAAAAAACGTCTGGTTTATCATATATTTACTTTAAGTATCTTTAAAGAACAGTGTGTATCATATTGATACAAAGTTTAAAATAATTTAAATAGACATTTCATTAGTAGAAAATGTGCAGTATTTTATTTGATAATAGCCTACTTCATTTACTGCATTTTAGATTAGATTTCAGAGATTTGTAGTAAACCAGCCTGTAGAAAACAATCAGAAAGACTTAAGGAAACTCCTACTGATATACTTTGGTTTATTGTGTAATATTTAATGTTACTAATGATATTAGTAGGGCCCTACTAATATATATTATATATAATGATATACATTATATGATAAATATATAAGGGCCCTTGCCCCACAGCAAATTTCCAGATACTTACATAATTGTGATGAATTTAATAATTTTTAAGTTATTATTTTGCAGTGTAAGATTACAGTTAACACCTTTAAATATTACATAAATGTATTATGAATTTTTAATAAACTTAATGAGTGTATACATCAGCAGCAAAAAGTAATTCTTGAAAAAATCTGCACAGTAATTTTATAAAATCTAAATATGTTAATAAAAACAAATTACTATTAGTTCTCTTTTAAAATTCAATCAGGCAATCATACATGTCACAATTTTATATTTATATATTAGCTAATGTCAAGAATTCAGAAGTGCATATATAGCCTACACTACAAATAAATAATATACAATTAAATTATGCTTATGTAAAATGTATTGAGCAGGCTAGTAACAATATATATTGGCTTTTAATAATATTTCAGTGCGCAAACCCATGAAAACATGAAAACCAGAGAGCACACAGCGTGTATGCGCATCGCGTGTGCAGAATGAATATACAGCCTTTTATCTACAGATCATGCATTTATAATGTGAATATATCATACTGGAGAGAGTTTTACCATGCATCCAAGAGGTGCGCGTGCTGTTTGAATATGAATGGAGAATGATTGACAGCCACAGAGGAGGGAAAACGAGTTTCCATATACTTTAATGATGTAAATATACTTCTGTCCCTCACATTAAGCTATGGAATGACTTCAGATGACTTTGTCACCCAAACTGACGTGAAAAAAGCGGAAGGCGCCGAAAAGTGCACTGTTTGCATCCCTGCCTGTCAAAACGTGGCAAAAAAAAAAGCTGCTGTAACAGTATACCATTTGGCACTTAAAAAGCACGTCACGACACATAATTCACCGTCTTCTTTTACTTAAGAATATTTCTGACTTATTTATAAAATGCATAACTGATGCTACAAAAATTAATTCTGGCCATTGGGGTGGCCAATGGGGTGGCCAGGAGTCGGCCAGGGGTGGCCATGGCCACCCCTGGCCACCCCTGAGTGGCGCCATTCTTTACAAGATGTAATATTGGTCTCAGGGTGTCCCCAGAAAGTATTTGTGAAGTTTCAGCTCAAAATACCCCATAGTTTATTTATTATAACCATTTGAAAATATCGTTTGTGGGCCTGTTTAAAATGAGCTGTTTTGGTGTATACGACCTTAAATGCTAATGTGCTGCATATCCCCGCCGGCCTTTGGATAAGGGCATCACTTGCATACATATGGCAGTTGGTCTAAGCAGAAGGGCTGAGAGAGTGAGAGACCCGCTGTTTTGTATGTCATTGTTTGAATCGGAATATATAAATAGTCTCTGATCAGACCCAGATGACGAAGAAACTCCAGCAGAATAAACTGAAATGACTATTTGCTCAAAAATCATAACATACACTTACTAGAGGTGACGTTGGATTGCAAACAGTAGACGACGATCCACACTTGAGGATTAACTTTGAAGCAAGACCTACTTTGAATTGACCCTCGTTCACAAAACAGTCAGTCAGAAAATGATTTGCTTAAACATAAACTTATTTACGAAGGAAAGGTGCTACTTAAACTTCCAAAATACAATACATCCACTGTGTTTTCAGTGGCTCTGATGTCAAAAATAAGTGAAAACTACTATGTATGTCATTATTACATCCCATCCCACAACAGAACACTTATGTTGAAGACATTACTGTCTGTCGTTGAAACAATGGAGGATGGTGTCCAGATCACAGAGGGTGGGATCTATGCCACAACCACACTGCCAATCAAACCCCTTGCTCAATTCTACGTCACAAAGTGCTGAAATTTAGAACAGCTCGATTCTGAGACAGTGGATATGATTTATTGATATTGTAAAAAAAACACTGAGTGGATTTTTATCATTCTAGGGTGGTTTTACGAGCCCGTTCTCATCCTTTAGCGTCACATAAAGCGCTTTATGACAAAAACGGCGCTATACTACGCACATGGTACCCTTTATCGTTTATATAAGACGCAAAATCAAGGCGTCATAAATCCTTTAGCGTAATATGAGACTACCCTACCCTACCCCACACCTAAACCTAACCATCACAGCCGCGTGTTATATAAGCGATAAAGGGTACCATGTGCGTAGTATGACAGCCGTTTTGTCATATAACGTTCTATATGACGCTAAAGGATGAGAACGCGTCGTTTCTTCACACACTGCCAACACACATTTATGTTCAAACACGATATAAAAGTGAATTTTCCATAATAGGTGCCCTTTAAATTAATGAAAAATTGGTAGCATCCTTAAATAAGAGATTGTAGATGACTTTTTTTTTTTTTTTTTCTTTCATTTGAAAGTTGATAATAACTATTACAAAATCGACTGCAAGCGGTAGATCCTTTTCCTATTTAGCACCAAAACTCTGGAACACTCTTCCTAACATTGTCCGGGAAGCAGACACACTCTGTCAGTTCAAATCTAGACTAAAAACACATCTCTTTGGCCTAGCATACACATAACACACTACTGACTTCCTTAATTCAAAATTAGGCTGCATAGTTTAGATCAGCCAGAACCAGGAACGTGTCCCGTAAATCCTGATGTTATGATATTCAACAATATTATTGATCTGTGTTGTATTATTTTCCTGTTATCACTGTGAAACTGCTTTGATACAATCTGTATTGTAACAAGCGCTATTTAAATAAAGGTGACTTGACTTGACTATTAAGGCCCGTACACACCGGGACAAATATCAGTGTGCGTTATTCGCCAGCGTTTTTCAATGTGTTTTTTTGTGTGTGTTTTTTTTAAATGATGCTTTTATGCATGGTGTTTTACACTTCGGTGTGCACACTCACATTGGCGCCCTTTGTTAAGTCACAAGGCTTTAAACGAATATCCCGCACAAAATTCGTCCCGGTGTGAGGCCTTTAGGATTTCGTTTTCTGAGATTCCTGTGTGTTCTTGTAATCATTGGAAAGGGCAGATATATCGATACTAGAAATCATAATCAGCAATGCAGCTATTGGCTGGTGAAAAAACAGCAACTTAATGAAATTACTAACCTAACCTAACCCTGCTTTCAAAGGCTGATTGCGTCACCGCTGAGCGACAGCTGTCCTAATTTGAAGGCTCCTTAAAAAATGTGTTCTCCAAATGCATCCTTTGTTTACTATGAAATGAAGGATACATCAAATGTATTATTATCCTTATCTTCCCAGAATTTATTGTGCACCAGTGACAACAGGATTTTTTTAGAGAAATTGGCGAATTACTTTTTAAACATAAGTATTGGGTTTCGAACTAACTCAAATATCTAATGATACAAATGTACAAAACAAACCTTTAAAGCGGTTCAAATGTTGACATATGTCTTACTAAGATGTGATTATACATGGTTTATACTCTTTATTATTTACAGAAATGTATGAATTAATGAATTCACGTGGTGAACTATTTACACAGGTTGTGAACATTGTTTTTTTTTCAGACAGTGTAAGGCATTTTGGAAATATTAATAATCAATAATAACTTGTTATGATTCATTATGAATATTTGGGTGAGTTAATTGGATTGACATGACATGGCTAAAGACATGGCACAAACTTGACATGGCTAAATTAATCTTACAATCAATTAATCAGTTTGTCCAATTAACTCTTTTGATTATTAATTTATTCTAAAAAAAAGGTATCTTCCATGGCCACAGAAGAATAATTCTTTCTTAGCATGTACAGCACTTTGAGCAAGTAGCAAAAACCACGATCGTAAAAAAGTTACTTTGATTTGCAAGCAGTTAACCAGAACCAAATAAAGTTAATATTTTTTTAAACTAAATCATATACAGGAATAAACTAAACAAACATACATAAATACATGTGTAAGAAAAAGGAGTGAGTGGTGGAATGATGTAACGATGGAGAAGAACCAACAGCATTTCATTTTCACATTTCAATGAAGTGAATACTTGCATTTGTAGTGGGAACAATTCCTGAAGTTGTGAAAAATTGAAATTGTTAAGGGTTCGAGCAGTGGCAAGTGGAAGTTGTTTGAAAGTTATCTTTCTCCCTAAACCACATTTGGTCAAGGCCTGGGGCCCTGGGGCCTGTTGAGACCATGCCGAGCACCCAGGAGAAGTGAGGAAGTCAGAAAAGTGGGTGATTGGAGTCATTGTTGGTTAGAGTCCTGGTTACAAACTCCTGAGAATGACCTTGGTTCTTTGTGAGATAGTCTCTTCTCTCCTCCCTGAAGCCGTATCAAGGCCTGCTGCTTGCTGGAGCCCTCTGGGTTCAGTTCTCAGTTCAGTTCTCATGTAATGTTGTCAATGCAGGCAGTTCAATAATATTGTTGAATATTAAGTGTCCCCAACTAAGCAAGCCAAAATCAAAAGGCAACAGAGGCGGTGGTGGCAAGGAACCAAAACTTCATCAGGTGACAGAATGAGAGAAAAAAACTTGGGAGAAACCAGGCTCAGTCAGAGGACCAGTTCTCCTCTAGCCAATGAACGGACAGTGTATGATTATGATTCAGGCAGCATTACAGGTCAGAAGTCAGATTGGATTGAAACATTTTGAATATTCTTTGTCCTTTGAAATCTGCGTCCTTCGAAGGATGCAGCCTCTGAACTGGGATGCAGCTCATATTAAAAAAGATCATCACACACCTGACGAAAAACTTGAAGAAGTTCTGGGCCTTTATAGGAAACAGCCAAGCAACCAAAACGACATAACTTATAGTTGATAAATGAAATGTGTACGGTTTGTTATAATAGGCCTATTAAATTATTTCCATTATTTAACAATTTCTACAGGCTTTACATTTTTATTTAAATGTTGTAATGAGCAATATCTAATTTCACCTGTGAAGCTGAATTGTTTTATGTGACAGCATTAATTATAAAATTACTGCTCAGCAGACAGCGTTTTTTAGCTATGTGCATTTCCTGCGCTGCATCATGGTACACCCATAACGGTTGTCACCATTTAAATTATTATTACATCGTGTGAAAGACTCCAGGAAAAGTAATTTTCCTCTCGCGAATAAATCTTTCAGTGAGTAAAATTGGCTGTCTATATTATGGTAGACTACACAAAATATAATATTATTGTAAGAAAGTAGCCGTGGCTGCGACAGACTTTAAATATCACCTCTGCTTTAAAAGCAGGTTTGAATTTGCGGATCTGTTGCTATGACAGCAACCAAGGGATGAGCTTCGAAAAACCTAACAATCCTGGATGATGTCAAATCGTCAACAGTGAAATCCTGATAACTGAGTTATCCACGTACAAAGAACGGGCCCCTGGGTGCCTTGAAGCTTGACAGTAAACTACTCAGGCCACAAGATGTCGCCCTTGGGTAAGCCACTTGAATTGAATTTACATAAAAGCCTTTACACTCTTGAATTTTAGATCAACGTTAGAAATTGGAGAATTGTGCAACACGTTGGGTGTAATACAGTATGCATAAAATAAAAGGATAACTTACCTCAACAGATATTCTGAGTGAATTTGGGGATTTGTTTACAGGACTGGGTTGTGTTCCTGTCCATCAAATTCAGACAAACTCTGAGGCCACTATTCCCTACCCCCTATATTGGGGTTAGAGAGCAGAGCACTATATAGTGAGCTCACCAGCATAATAGAAGCCACTTTCGGACACTACTCGATCGTCTCTCGGCGCCGTTGATTACATCATCTGTCAGCTGGTACCGATCCTGCTCTGGGGTAAAAAGATTTTTTTAAATAAATATATTACATTATATTGAGCTTATTTCTCCAAAATGTAAAAACTAAAAGTGATTTCTGGCCGTTTTTGTTATAATGCTCTACTCCACACGTGATAATAACTTATTTTTACGATCAGCGCAATGCATGATGGTATGTAGGGCTTAACGTTAGGTAAGTGACCATCGGTTGTACACTACTTTTCAAAATGCATTCTGGGATACATTGAGTGGACTATATAGGGTATAATAATCATCACTATACATTCGGACAGCACTACAAAATGGCGAGCTCACTATATAGTCCACTATATAGTGAGTAATGGGAGATTTCGGACGCAGCAGATTCATGCTCCCAGGAAGGTTCCAGTGGCCAAAAAAAGAAAAGAAAAAAAAGACAATGAAACAGAACTAAAATGTATAGAAAATTTTGATGGTCAATCAAAGACTTTGGCAGATTCAGCTGGATGATGACAGTTCTAAACTCTGTGTATGGGTTAACAACACAACCATACCTTTTACAAGGCTTCCGTTTGGGATTTCATCAGCTCCATAGGTGTCCCAAAAGATGTCTGGAAGGAATAGAATGAGTTGTTATAATGGATGACATTCTTATGTGTCGAGAGTCTCACATGACAGCAAACTGAGAAAGCTGTAAGAGAAAATGAGAAGCTGAACTGAACAAAGACAAACATTTGCTTGGCCTAAAGAAATCAGATGTCAAAGATGGACTGTAACCTGACAAAAGTGAAACCTGAAAAAATTAGAGCTATTCAAGCCCTATTGCAACACCTGACCTAACTCAAATTGGCTGCAGTGGGTTTATTAGCACTGAATTTTTTTTTTACTTTTTTCAAGTCAAGCCAAGTCACCTTTAGTTCTTTTTACAATACAGATTGTTTCAAAGCAGCTTTTCAGTAATAACAGGAAAATAATGTAACAAAGTTTGTTTTGGCTGTACACAGCTCTAGAAGAATAGTGTCATTGTCCAGCTCAAGTAGTTTCGGTGTTGATTTTTTTTTTAGTTGAAAAATCATTATTAATTTAGTTCATAATCAGCTGCTCTGAAGAAAACATTGATGTCATCATCCATCTCAGTTCAGTTCTCATATAATGGTGTCAATTCAGTCAGATCAATTGTTGAATATTTATATACACAACAGTTGAATTGCTGTTTAAAACAGATGAACTGATGTTTATGAACTTAATTTAATATTCAACATTCTTATTGATTTGCCTGCAATGACACTATTATATGAGAACTGAAGTGAGCTGGAGAATGACATCACGGTTTTCTCTAGAGACACTATAAATGAATTAAATCAATAACGTTTTTTACAACAACAAATAATAACCATCACGGAACTTACTTAAGCTGGACTATGACACTATTTTCTTTCTTGAAACAAACTTTGTTGCATTATTTTATGTCTGTAAAGCTGCTTTGAAACAATCTGTATTGTAAAAAGCGCTATATAAATAAAGGTGACTTATTTATTTATTTATTTTTGCAAAGTTCATCTTGCTCTCTCAGTCTAGTGTATTGTCACTTTGTCATTTACTAAGCTAATTATTGAAATGTATTAACTATTAATTTTTTATTGTTTTTATTTATTAATTTTATTCTTTACTCACAAATTAATCATTTTTATCGATCACTTCTTCGTCTATATGGATCTCACTGCATTGGGGTGATTTAAGTCTTCTTTCTCTTTTTTTCTCACAATTACGAGTTTATATTCTGTAATCCTGACTAAGTCACAGTGTACTTTTATTTCGCAACGTTATAACTAGCAATTGTGAGTTTATATCTGGCGATTCTAAGAAGAAGAACAAAGTACAAAAAAATATATAAATTTTTCCGTGATGGAAAAAAAGCTTTCATACTTTCTTGATCGTGAATTCAAAAAATGCACTTTGTTGGTTGGTCATGTGACCGCTCCCACGTGACTGCGCTTGCTTCTCTCTTTCTCTTTCACTGTGATGATGAATAAAGGAAGGGATTGAACTGCAAGATAGCCTTAATCTGAAGCAGCACGTGTGATTTTTCGAGATCAGAAAGTGGTAAGTGTGTATAGATTTGGGAAAGGAGCTTCACTTTGAGGCGAGATCGAGCCGCTGATTAATTAACACGCATGTTTGAAAATCGAAATTTGATTTCTCAGTGTGTAGATTACGGCCTTACGTGGTAAAGGCATCGAGCCAACACTTTTTTTGTTTAAACACGGAGAGATGATTTGTGTTTGTGTATGTGTGTTCTTCACTTCACGCCTCTTAATTAGTTTATCAGTATTTTCAATGAGATGCCTTTGATAACACGGTGAAGATAAGTGTGCCAACTTTCTTTGTTTTGGTGACGGGTGACTGTGAGTTTTGGTGTTTGGTATTAGCTCTTTTTTACCATCAGTCACAGGACATGTAATGACATCATTACATTGTTTTGACTTTTGTGTATTCTTTCCTAAAATGTGATTTGTCTCTCTCAGTTTCTGCTTGTTTGTTTCTGCAGTCTATAGCACTGGGAGCCCTGGAGCCATGAATGATGATGGGGAAATGATGGAGCTGCCCTGAGCCAGGGCAAGTTTGAGCAGATTTGGGGGGACCTGTAAGTCCATTTCACTATAAAAATATATTTTTGTTTAAGTCTAACAATAAAATGAGAATGTAAACTAGCAACATACACCATTTGCACAAGTGACCAAAATGGATCATGCATGTGCATTCAATCATCCATGTTAAGTTTTACATTTGAATGTACAGTACTGTGCAGAAGTCTTAGGCACACTAGTATTTTCTCCTCAAACAAATGGTTTTAAGCCAGTTATTTATATATTTTGTTGTAGTGTCTCAGTAGGAAATATCAGTTTACATTTCCAGACATTAATTGTGCCATTAATTGTAATAATCCAGTGAAATTTTTGAATGCACAAGGATTCTAACAACAGCCAATGCTCCACACGGGGTCGGATCTTACCATCATTGAGTGCATCTGATATTATATGAAGAAACAGAAAAAACAGAGACTAAGACCAGAAGAACTGCAGCAACGTTTCCAAAGATGCTTGAAAAAACCTGCAAAACTAATACCTGGACAAAAATCTGTTTTAAACGTAAAGGGTACTAAACACCTATTGATTTGATTTAGTTAACTGTTAAAAGTTAATAATAGTTAACTAATAAAAGTGAATTGATAAATAAAATCTATTTATGATTGACATTATTTTTGAAAACATTCTCATTTACAGCATTTTTACACAAGTGCCTTTTTCAGAGTACTGTAGCTTTGCAGGCAGGCCAGGCAGGCACTACCTTCGAGACGTTGCCGCAGTTCTTCTGGTCTTAGTCTCTGTTTTTTCTGTTTCTTCATATAATTTTAGATGCACTCTGATGGTGAGATCCGACCTCCGTGTGGAGCATTGGCTGTTGTCAGAATCCTTGTGCATTCAAAAATTTCACTGGATTATTACAATTAATGGCACAATTAATGTCTGGAAATGTAAACTGATATTTCCTACTGAGACACTACAACAAAATATATAAATAACTGGCTTAAAACCATTTCTTTGAGGTGAAAATACTAGTGTGTCTAAGACTTCTGCACTTTACTGTATGTCTTTTATTTTAGATAACTAAAACTCATCCCTATCCATAAAACAACTGTTTTGTGGTATTTCTTTTCATTCATAGAGGGTTTGGTGAGCTGATCAAGGAGCTGCCCTCGTACAAACAGTGATGCTTGGCTTACTGCTGTAAGTATTTCCATTTTTGATTTGCACTTCAGAATGTTTTTTATTATTTTTTTTATGACTGTTTTTTTTTCACTTAAATATGAAAATTCTGTAATTTACTCCGCCTCAAGTTGTTTTAAACCTGTATTAATATCTTTCTTCTGCTGAACACAAAAGATATTTTGAAGAATGTCAGTAACCAGACAGTTGATGGACCCCATTCATTTTCATAGTATTTTTTCCTACTATGGAAGTCAAATGGGTCCATCAACTGTCTGGTTATGCAAATTCTTCAAAATATCATCTTTTGTGTTCAGCAGAAGTGCATGCAGGTTTGAAACCACATGAGGCTGAGTAAATGACAGAATTTTCGTTTTTGGGTGAACTATTGCTTTAAATGATTACCAGATATCTGCTACCAAAGGTCCAACCATAGACATCATATAGGTAGACGCCCTATCGACTGCTACACCCTATTGGCACGGACGGAGCCGTGGGGCCACCATAAATCAATCTTGAATCATATCTCACTGAATACCAAACTGATTTTTACGCTGTGTTTTTTGCTGCAAAGGTCATACATGTAGCTATGATACAGGAGACATGGGATATTTTATTCACGAAATACAAACTTTAGTCAGGTAATATTAAATGTTAAATCTTATTTGTGAAAAGTAATTCCCGAGCGATAGTCTGCCGATTTGAGCAGGAATATGCTGCACAATGCTCTGGCATCTACTGCTGCTATGTAACATATACGGATACGACCGGTTTAAGATGGCAGCCGCATTTCACAGTGCTCAGCAGCCAGTAGGGCTTCTAGTCTCTTAGTGTCTATGGGTTTAACAACTTTTTTGACTGAAACTTAAAGCTGCAGTCTGGCATTTTTCCTCTTTGTCGCCATCTCTGTTTGAAATGTGCAATTGCAGGCATTTGTGGAATTATCAACTTTAAAGGGTAAATTCCACCCTCTGGAAAGATGAATGTGTATTTAAAATGGGTCATTTATGTAGAAGAAATGTGAAATTATTTTTAATTTGGAGCTTTCTAGACTGAGAAAAGACAGAAAATGTATTTTTGGCTTATGTGAATGAAAAACATCAACTCCCAGAATTCATTTGCTTCGCTGCCCTCAGGAGGCCACGCCTACCGCTAACCTCGCAGTATGTACAACAGTCTACTAGTGATTCTCCGTGATGAGTCTGTCCGAAAATGTGTTTCGAGATCGCCCAAAATGTCCGCGATTCGGCTTTTGCGTTCTACAGTCGTCATTCATCATGTTTACTGTGGCAAGCGGAACGAGTGCGAGCTGTGTGGATACGGCGCGAGACGGAGCCAGGTTTACTGTGTCGACCGGGATGAGTGCGAGCGCTGTGTATAACGGCGCGAGACGAGCCAGGTTTACTGTGTCGACCGGGATGAGTGCGAGCGCTGTGTATAACGGCGCGGAGACGAGCCAGGTTTACTGTGTCGACCGGGATGAGTGCCGGCTGTGTGGATAACGGCGCGAGGCCGGTGGCGTGATTACCGATGAGCGGCACCTGACGTAAGTTACCGGTCTCGATATCTCTCAGCGGAGGAGCAGGAATTTTCTTAGCAATGTTAAAACACATCAACCGATCACTTGTTTGGCGTTCATGTAAACACAACAGTCAGATTCACCAATCATAAGGAATTGAGTTAGATTGAAACAAAAGCTGTAACTTAAATGTAAACAATGAATGGCGACTTCAGAAATTAAAAGCTGAATCCCGGACATCGACGGCCGGACATGTCCAGGAAAAAGAGGGACGGTAACCCCTACTACTCAGCTTTCTCCACAGAACAAGAGCCTGCTAGCTTAGCGTCCAAAAAAGATGTGTAATGTTAATCCCAATCCTCCATGACGCATCTGTCAGCGTATTCAGTAGTTTCGTCCACATTTTCAAAACGTTTCTGCCAGTGAAATCAAACGCATTGGCACTGATCTGTGATAGGTCTGTTAGCGCAATAGGTCCAACCCCTATTGGCGGGTTTGAAAGGGTGGGGACTCAAGGGCTTGTAGTTTTTACTGAAATCGCCCTCTCTTACACTTCCGCCAACAATGACGTAAAATGACGATTTTTGCGTCATTGTAGGAGGAAGTGAAAAGGTAAATAGCAGATTTCTCTCGTCTCAGGGGAAAATGATAAAGTGTTGCATGACCATTCAATAGTATAACTGGGTTTCTAACAATGGAAAGCTTAATGCAAATGGATGGAGTTGCCCTTTAAGTGAGTTGTACTTCAACATGGCACAGCATGAATTAACACAATGTTTGAGGAGAGTGCATTCAGAATACTGGATACTGGCATTCAGAATCACAGATTTTTTTTTTTTTGGAAGTATGGCCAACATAAGAATTTTCACTCAGAAAATGTCACCTGAACTAGCAGTAAGAAACATCCACTTTTGTTCTGGTTCTGACGCTGCAGTAAATCGTGCTGATTAAATCTAACACTCGCTTATCATATCACAAAAACAAATCGGTTACCTAACGTTAACCTCGGTTCTCTATGATGAGGGAACGAGTTTTGCGTAAGCTATCTTGCGCTATGGGAAAGATTCATCTTTGCTAGAAGTTGAAGCCAAAAAATTATTCCATAATTTGTATCCATGGTCAACGCAGTTCCTCTGTGGCAGACCATGAGCGGGCTAGCTCAGCAGCTCATTGGTTTGTTCAGAGAGAACTGCTTTGAGCCTATGGGAGAGCGGCGCTGACCCGCGGCCAATGAGCGGCAGGCGCATGCTCTTGTGTCAGGGCCTGCCGAAAGGGGCGTGGCTAGAGAGTATAGATGGGCTCTCCGTAGGCTGGTCGTCTTTTTTTTTTTTTTTTTTTTTTTTTTTTTTCCCTAGAGTGAAGCGAAAACGCTAGTAGCACCAGCACAGCTGGGAACTGCAGGATGGGCATGATTCATCGATCGATTATTGATCATTAAGAATTTCGTCGATCACGTTAATTTGTTATCGATTATCATTAAACTAATGCTGCTGCGTTGCGTAGTGTGAGTGGAAAGTGAACGTGTTCCCCGGGCTGGTCATGTTAGCGCGGAGGTACCTGTGCATCCCGGCAACGTCAGTCCCCTCATCAGAGCGATGTTTTCAGCGGCTGGACTGAAGCATTTGTTTACACTCGAAGCGTCCGCACGAAGGGAGGTGCGCGCGCAGTCTGCAGAGACTCGCGCTCATGCGCTGAAGTGCCAGGCGAAAGTGTAAACAAACAAGGCTTGACGGTCACCATGCAGGTTGCGAGTCGCATCTGACCCCATCAACATGCTTATCTTTCTCAACAAAAATCAGTAGACTGGAGCAGAAGTTGTATGTGAGTTATTTTTTATGAAGCTTTAAGTAGCCTAGCCTAATTGATTGTTCGGTAGGCTAATCTCTCTCAACATTTCTCGACTCCGTGCCTTGATTGAGTTACATTTTGACAAAACCTGCTGTCAGATCTAAATGTTGTTATGTTTTTGGTTAAGTTATTTTTATTATTATTTATTAATTTGGAACAAACGAGGGTCTCACGAGGCCAACTCGCAGCTGCAGGTTCAGTTGCGGTAGTGAGAGGTCTTACGAGAGGTTCTCTCGTATCGCGTAGACTGCAGTTTGCGCTACAGGAACACCTGGTCAACGCCGTGCACGCTATGTATCCACTAATGAATCCCGGGGGGGGGGGAACCGGGATCCTTAAGAGTGGAATGAATGTAATGTGATGGCTGGCAAGCAGGCCGTGATTGTGTATTATGTAAGCACATAAGGGAAGCACAAGGGGCGGAACCGGTTGTGTGAGAACTCCCAATAGTGCAGCTCATAGGGGAGCTGAAGCATACTAGACAGCTAGTAATTTAGCCTTCAGGGTGGGAACTTCCAGGTTGTAAAATCTGACAAAGTGGACGGGAGCCCATCCCGCGGCCACACAAATGTCGTGAATGGGAATTCCGCAGGACCATGCCCACGATGAGGCCATGCCTCTAGTGGAGTGGGCCCTGATGCCCAGAGAGCAAGGCAGGCTTTTCAGATGCGGAGGCAATGAGCGTCCACTATCTGTCTGGACAGTGTCTGTTTTGAGGCGGCCAGACCTTTGGTACGCCCCCCGAACAACACAAACAGCTGCTCAGAGCGTCTGAATGGCAGCGCGTGTGGTGTACAATCTCAGAGCCCGAAGCGGACAAAGGAGATTGGCGTCGCATTCGCTCTCGGATGCAGGCAGAGCCGATAGGGAAATAACCTTAGCCCTGAACTGGGTACCGATCGCTTTTGGGACATAGCCATTAGGGGTGTAACGATACACGTATTCGTATTGAACCGTTCGGTACGAGGCTTTCGGTTCGGTTTTCGTATGCATTTTTGAACCGAACGGTTCGATTCGGTTAATTTTTCCTGCCGACAAACCTTTTGTTATTCAACTGCAAATGTAGACACGCGCAGGTGGCAAGCGCGTTCATAATGTAAGAGACGTTGGCGTGACCACAACATTTCCCAACATCAAATGGTAAATGTAATGTAAGCGTAATGAAACTGAGGTACTCATTATTGTGTGGTTGTTTAGATGACGGACCGTATCAGTTTGAGACCAATGCAGTGCGCGAGCCGATCTTCATCATCAGCACTGTTCCTACACAGCCAAATCCAGTAAAGAAAACATTTGAATTCGCCACTGAAGTAATAACATCGCTGCGAGATCTAGTGAGAAACATTCACATTTCTCGTTATTGACGGATCAAACAGCGCTGACGTGGAAACCAGGAAGAAACATTGTGCCATGAGTGAACTATCCAGTGTCCACAGATCAGCAACATCACCATGGATTTACTGTATAACACTACTAACTGTAAGTTTGGCAGGAATAGTAGGCTAATGCTTTCAAGTAACATCATGTCAGTTGTATTTTGACATTATGAATACAATTGCTGCCCTCAAATGTTAATCTGAACTAAAATAAACCTTTTTTGTTTATACTACAATATTACATTTCATTTTGTCCAAGGAGCTGTTTTGTTTTATATGCTCCTAAGAAAAGTCAAGTATAGCTCCATCATTGCTCAAAGTTAAAAAAATCATACTTTATGATGTTAGTTTTAATAAAAATATAATAAAAAAAATGAAATCAAGGACATTTCTCTGCCATTTCTTTCTTTTTGCTGTTTTTGAAAGCGTACCGAACCGTGACACAAGTGTACTCGAACCGTGAATTTTGTGAACCGTTACACCCCTAATAGCCATGCTTAGGTTTGAGAATGACAATAGAAATCATTAGGTCCAGAACTCGCAGACGCGCAGCGCTAGACGAGAGCGCGTGAAGGTCCCCCACACGTTTACTGAGGACAGAGCAATCAAAAAACGTTTTTTTTTTTTTTCAGCGAGAATATTTAAGGTCCACAGACTCGAGCCGTTCGAACGGGGGGCTTTCATAGCTTCGAGACTATAGAAAGATCCCGAATCGAAACCGAAGGGTGGCAGGAGGGTTCATCCTTCTAGCTCCCCTGAGGAAGCGGATGACTAACTCGTCTTTGCCCAGAGATTGAGCATGTCGTGGTTCAGCGAACGCCGTGGCAGCTGCCACATACACCTTGAGAGTGGATGGGGACCTGCCCTTATCCAGCATCTCCTGAAGGAAAACGAGCAAGGACGATACCTCGCACGAACCGTGGGTCCAAGTTTTTGTTGGTGCACCATTTAGAGAACACAGACCATTTTGCCACATAGAGCTTTCTGGTAGAAGCCGCTCTGGCGTGCTTGATCGTGTTTAGAACTCCTTCTGGCAGATCGACGAGTAGTCGTTGGTCACCCATGCATGAAGCGCCCAGCGCTCTGGATGGTGATGCCAGATGGTGCCGCGAGCCTGGAGAGGAGATCTGGTCTGACTGGAATGGGCCACGGGGCTGTCTGTGACAGCTGGGTGAGCTTCTGGGTTAAGCTGTAATGGCTCGATGCACAGTCTGGTGAAGCACGGCTCTTTAACCAGAACTGAAGCGGACGCATGTGTAAAAGGCCCAGCTGAAGCATAGCGGAGGCTGAAGCCATGTAACCCAGCATCTTCTGAAAGGATTTCAGAGTTCAGATCTATTCCCAGGAAGGAAATAGTTTGACTGGGTTGAAGGGAGCTCTTTGTCCAGTTGACAGAGAGACCCAGCGCTTTCAGATGGTCGAGGAGAACTGCACAATGTGACAGAAGCTCCGTCTGTGATTGTGCCAGAATCAGCCAGTCGTCCAGATAATTTAATAAGACGCAGCCCCTGACTCCGCAGGGGGCGAGCGCCGTATCCATGCACTTCGTGAAGGTATGGGGTGCTAGGGATAGGAACTGCGTACTGATAAACTTGACCCTGGAATGCGAAACGTAAGAATGGCCTGTGACGGGGATATATCTGAATCTGAAAATAGGCGTCTTTCAGATCTAGAGAGTTGAACCGGTACCCCTGGCGCCTGAGTGCAAGGAATTTCTTGACTGTAAGCATTCTGAACGGCTCATGAGCGCTTTGTTCAGAAACCTGAGATCTAAGATTAGCCTGAGGCCGCCGTCTTTCTTGGGCACAAAAAATAACGTCCGTAAAACCCCGACTCGGTCATAGATGGCGGAACTCTCTCTATTGCGCCCTTTTGCAACCGCTTCGTTATTTCTGAGCCTATTATGGCAGTGAACACTACTGTAGTCGGCGAAACTACGGGGACTAGCAGAGGGCGAAGTTTCGACGGCGGTTCTGGCCGCAGCGGGAGAGCCGTCTTTTTCTCAGCTGTGCTAGGCAGACTTTTGATGATCAGGCTTCAGCGTGATGTTGGGTCGAGGCCCCTGGAGAGGCGGCTGTCTGCTGGCGGCAGTCAGAGCGAGGGTGGCCGCCCTGTTTGCGCTGGGATGGTTGAGCCTGCCTGAGAAGGGCGCTGGGGCGGGCCTCTAGCAGGGGGCTCGTAGAGAGCGGCCTGCAGAAGAGCTAGCATGGTGGGGCAGAAACAAGTTCATGGCCTCAGGGTGGCTTTCTGGACTTTCGGAGAGTCGGGGAGAGGGCGGGCGCGGCGTTCTGAATCTCCCATGTCAGCCAGCGTGAGCCATAAGTGTCTCTCAGATACACAGAGGGCGGCCATGCATCTCCCCAGAGCTTGTGCAGCGGCTTTTGTGGCGCGAAGGGCGAGGTCCGTAGCACTTCTCAGATCCGACAGCGGGGAGGGTTTCTACCGCTCTCAGCCCACTCACGGAGAATGTCGCTCTGAGAGAACTTGGAGGACTGACATCAACGTTTCTTCCACGGCGAAGTGAGCGGCGGCCACAGAGGAACTGCATTGACAATGGATACGAATTTTGGAATTTTTTTGGCTTCAACTTCTCCTCGAAGATGAATCTTTCCCGTCACGTAAGCTAGCTTACGCAATACGAGAGACCTCTTCGTAAGAGAACCCCCACCGTGCAAATTATACTTTTGTTCTCTAATTGTTAATGTTAACAACGTAGCAAGCATTTCGTGACCACATGTAATGTCCTTCGATATGCATCATTGTTTTTGCATGGGTCTGGTTGCAGTCTCTTGCAGTTTTTTTTTTTTTTTTTTTTTTTTTTCACTCCGAAGTCCAAGCTAACCCAAAAAAAGCTATGGACTGCAGCTTTAACTACTGTTTTTATTTTTTGCTTCTCATTCTAAATTTAAGAACAGAATAAACCATCACAAAGCATCCATACCTAAATTTAAACTCTTCACTATATCAGGCATTGCCTGATGGCCCTGCTTTTACAGATGGCTTTGACCTGGATCTCCCAGAGAACACCGACACTGCTGTTTCTGCACCTGATATGGCCCCAGTTGTGGACAACCTCCCACCTCCTGCAACTGTAGTGCCCTCCATCTCTGACTATCCTGGGGAATATGATTTCCAGTTACGCTTTAATCAGTCCAGCACTGCAAAGTCAGCCACATCAACAGTGAGTGATAAGTGAAATATTTTAAATATAAACCATTTTAATTCCTCCCCAAATCTGCATTATATGTATATATTTTTTTATTGTCTGCAAAGGGTATTTGGAAATTATTGGAAGAACCATATATGTTATCTGTGTGGAATGTGTGGAAAGCTTTTCAGAGAAGAATGAGGCAAAGGTTTTTTTTGCACAATTCACAACCAGTGGTAGTTGAAAAAAAAAAAAAATATATATATATATAGTGTTTTCTATATGTATAGTGAAAATGTATTTTCGATGTGTGTGTATATATATATATATATATACACACACACACACACACATCGAAAATACATTTTGGTCCAAAAATATAAATTGGTGTATTGTCTTCCGGTTCTGTTGTCAATCCATGTTCAGTGATGCTGCTGACGTAAGACACTGCTGACGTGTTATCTGGTGTGCACCCAAGTTTAATTTACTGTCTGAGGAGATGCACGCTGTAAACAAAACAATCTTTGCAAACATGTCTTAAGGATCGACATGGAGGAAGATGTTTTTTTGCCCAACCATATTTATTTGAACCCGAACACACGGTCGCAACAGATAACAGCAGTCTTCATGACAACCAAACTGGAAGACAATACAATGCTAAATAATTACGTAGATTTTGTTATTTTTGGACCAAAATGTATTTTCAATGCTTTCAAATCATTCGAACTAACCCACTGTTGTCTATTGGACTACTTTGTCTTTTTTTTTTCCTTTCTGGATAAAGACAGTATACCGTACTGTACATACGTTTTTTAATGTAGGGACAGAAAGCTCTCAGACTAAATCTAAAATATCTTAAACTGTGTTCCGAAGATGAACGTCTTACGGGCTTGGAACGAGCATGACAACATTTTTGGTTAAACTAACCCTTTAGTTCCATTCAGACCTTAACATTAAGTCTTTTACTGCTATGTCAACAAGATTAAAAAAAAAACTTTTTCACCTGCTATTCCCAATGTTTAGATCTGTTTGGATAATTATGCAAATTAGCACATATGTAATTAGATTATGCACCATTTGTCCATGTTAAACAATTGCAAAAAACTTGTAATACATTTTTGTTTGTCTTGATGCAAGTAATCAAATCAGTGATTTTCATGATGCAGGGCTCCAGACTAACTTTTTGCCTTGGTTGCACTGGTGCTTTGTGGTGTTAAAGGTGGCGAGAGACGAGAGAAAATTTGAGTGCACCTAAATTTTGTGCTGGTGCACCCAAATTTTTCTCGACTAGCGTCACCTTTAACACCACCAATTCAGAGGTCACCTTTTTCTTATGCTCCATATATTCATATATATTATGTAAATGCTTTGTAAAAAAAAAAAAATAAGATGTCGTCTTTTTGAAGCACAATTATACTGTATATAAAAATATAAATATTTAAAAAAGATCAATTTAAAGTGCTGTTTTCACATTGTTCAAGTTAGGGCAGGGTATTGACACCAATTTCACAATTCGATTCAATATTGATTATTTTGGATATCAGGTACAATACATGGCAAATTTTCTCAAGGAAAACAAATCTGAACTAATGCTGTAAGGTAAAAATTACCTGATTTGGACACAAACACTTAAATTACACTTTTATTTATTTTTATAATAATAATGTTATATGAAATATAAACATTTAAATGGTGGCTGCATAAAAACTTGCCAGTTTTTTTTTCAAACAACATGCATTAAATATTGAAGAACATTAAAAATTATAATGAATATGTGCATGTAATTGGCAAAATGCTGCTCTAGAGTTAATTTTTCTAGCTGGCTAAGAAGTTTATGGTCACTGGATTATTTTTATTTTTTTATTCTCTGAGGTAAATGTGATGTTACATTAGATTGTTTACACGCCTTTTACTGACGTCTTCCACGGTTAAATCACAGATGGAGCGAATTCTATGTGAAAGATAAGTTGTACTCTTTTAATACACTTTCAGATGTCTCGTTCATGTTTATTTCACGCTGTAACTGGTATTATTAAGGCGGAAGAGAAGCTCACGTCCGCTCGCGCTGCTTCTTCTCTTGAGCTGAGCTAGAGTGATCTCACGCCACAGCGTGAAAACACTATTTATGTTTTTGAATTTCATAAGAAAATTGGACCTAATTTGAAATCTGAGACTTTTTCATATCAATAGTAACAAAGCACAAAGATTATTGCGATTTATCGGTGAGATGCGCACTACAATCTTCCATTCATTCATCAACTGAAAACAGCATAGCAACGGGTTCGTAAAATGAGAATTAGCTTTTGAATATGAGAATATATTTTACCTAGCCCTAAAAAGTAGCCAACATTTTTAAAAGTTTCTTCGTCATCTGATTCTTCTGCTGCTGATTGCCGTTACTGATTCTCTGGTGTTCAGGTCGCAATTTATTTCTTATCACACAGCATGGAGCATTTACCATACGTGCAAGGAGAACAAAAGACTCGTTTGGGGAGAGTCAGCGGATGCGATCATGCAGGAATGTTAGGTGCACTGGTGCGACCTAGGAAAAAATTTGGTCACACCCTTAAAAATTTTGGTTGCATGTGCGACCAAATTGGTCGCACTCTAGAGCCCTGTGATGATATCTGAAGGTTAATTTTTACCCTATTCACGTGTGAGAAAAAGAATACGCGAATGAAATCTAATTGCCCAAGCCATGAAAGAGGCATTTTGACAATTTTGCTTGCATGCGTCCATTCAAGTTCAAAAAGAAGAGAAAGAGAACTTACTCCATGCTCTAACTCATGCTGACTCATGTTTTCTGTGCTTGCACACAATCTTCTTGAGGTTTATGTTTAAACTGACAGGACTTAAAAACACACACGAATGATGCACTTTCACTCCATGACGGTTGAACTTTGCAATTAATCGTGAATCACATGTTCCAAAGCGGGGTCAGCTGGCCCACATGGATTAACTATGATCCCTATACTTGACATCACACATCTTGCAATTTTTATACCGCAGATGCGTACATCCCAATATTCTATGCTAAAACTATCTCATGCAGCCCTAGCTCACACTACACAACTTTTAGCTGGATTTTGTTGTCTCACTCAGAATTCCAAGGTCTTGCACTTTTAAAACCTCTTGGATCTGTGCTGATTTTGAGTGCTCTATGACAAGACAACAGATGACAAGAAACCTTGTGTAGTGTGAGCAGTGCACCACAGCAATTCAGATGGTCTTGCAGTCTTGTAGTGTAAAGGCCTATTCACACCGGGGCGAATTTCACGCGATATCAGTCAACGTTTAACGCCTCGTGACTGAACAATGGGCGCCAGCGTGAGTGTTCACACCGTCGCGAAAAGCGGCACGCGTAAAAAGCGTCATTTTTATAAAACCGCCTCGGGTTCGTTTTTTGGTTTGACGCGCCGTGTCATAAACTATCCGAACAACGAGATCGGCGGTTTTGCATACGGTTTTGTCTGGTACTTCTGAAGTTACAGTACAGCATAACTTTGGGTGCTCAAACACAAAACGGTCTTGCCGAGCACACATACGGTGAATAAGATAGCTGCTGGTCTCGGAGCATAAAGAGGTATGATAATATTTATATTAATATTTCTGTAGATAAAAGTAATCATAGGGTGACCAACAGTCCTGTTTTCCTGGGACATGTGTAACTTTGTGCTTTATAGGAATCTGAGTTGAGATTAGAACTGCGCATAGTGTGAGACTGTGAGTTGTGTCAGTTAGATTTTGACAAGTGAGGAGAGGAGAGAACCGCTCTGCCGACTCTATATTTTTTCTTGCTTGATCCCCATGTATGAGGGACGTATGTTTTCACGTCCTGTCCTGGCTGGTTTTAAGAGATGAAAATGTCCTGGTTCCAGAAAAAAAAAAAAACTCCTGGAAAAGATCAGTTCTACAGCAAAATATAGATGGGAAAACAAGGTGGATGAGGAAGAAAAACAGGATAAAGAGGATGAAAACGAAAGATATAAATAGATTTTGTTAGTTCGTTTTTGTGAGAGCTATTTTTCATTACATTTTGGAGGCATTTCTTTTAATTATTTATATATGTATTTTTCTAAAACAGAAGACATTATTTCTATCATTATTTTATTCATTATTTTTTTTTTGTATACATGTCATAATAAAACATGCTGAGGGTATGAACACTGAAAACGCTGACGAATAACGCGTGCTGATATTCGTCCCGGTGTGTACGGGCCTTAAGCTTGCCCTTAGTTTACTTGAGAGTGAGAGTGCAGATCAAGTGAGCATTTTGCTACCCATGATGTCTGAGGATGACACTGGAAACACAACAGAGTGGGCTTGTTCTGAAGGCTGAAGCATGCATTTTGGGGCTCCAATCAGGATTTTTGGAGCCGATCATCGATCACAGCTAGCTGATACCAATCTATTTGAAATTTACTTCTTTTTTTTATGTATTTATTTTTTAATTATCTAGGGATGTTTTAATCAGGATTTTTGCAGATATTAATTCAGGCCCTGAATTTCATTTTGTAAAATGTGGTGAATCCCTCCCTTATGCCGAGTTCAGACTGCACGATTTTGGCTCGACAGGTTTTGAAAAATCACAGACAAATGCCTGAAATCACAGGCAAATCGACGCTCGTTCACGTGAGTGACAATCACGCAGACCCGATCTGAGAGAATCGCTGACGAGTCGCGCTGTGTGACTCCTGCTCTGTGAAAAGTGTTCTGACTGAAAACTACATACAGAGCAAGATACAGAGCGGTGGGAGTTTGGGGAGGAGTTATGGATCACATATCAACATGCATGGCATTATTTCAGAAAAAGGCTTCTTCTCTGTCTATTTGGACACAAGAAATGGAAGAAAAATTAATAGAAATTTGGCAGGAGCACTCGAGTCTCAAACGTCTGTTAGACGTTTCAACTGAGCTGTACCACAACCGGGTCAAAAAAGAAAAGTCTCACGTGAGAAATCTGGTCTTGTGTGTTTCTTTTGAAACGTAGTTTGCGCGCAGCGTGCTAGACAGTTGTCGGCGTTTTTTTTTTTTTTTTTTTTCCTATTGTAAAGTCATGCAGCGTGAAACCTTCTGTCACCGATACATTGTGCAGTTTGAACACAGCAGCAACTGAATGCTGGCCAAGATAGTCATGCAGTGTGAAAAGAACAGCGACCCGATTACTTTGAAAATCGTGTAGTCTGAACATGGCATAAGGTGACTCTTGTGGGTGGATTTTCTTTTTTTTAATGCAAATCAAACTTTTTAGTAAAGTTGCGACTGCCTCGATTGTACAAGTGACCATTTTCTGTCAACTGTGCAGCTTGCTTATAGTGCAGATTCAGATATTCAATCTGATGATGTGAAGCCATTTACATATTTTGAAATGGAAAGAGAGAGACATGCATTGATCCGCTCACACGGTTTGTGAAACTATGTCTCAAAAGTTTTCAGATTACTTTATTTAATAAAGAAATATGAACTGTGCGTGAGGTACAGTTCATTCAGGATTACAATTATTTTACCCACGCCTGACAGAGACAGCTGGAGCATGTCATGCCATACTTCACAGCAGACGCTCGTCTTTATGCGTTGTCAGCATGAAATTGACAAATTGAGAGATTGTCGATCCAGTCATTAGAAGTGATTATCATCTGATGGTGATCGGTAGCCGATCAATCGGAACACCCCTACGGTCCTACCAATGTGTATTGGTAAGAAAAAGGTTAAAGCATGGCCTGATGGAGAGAAATGCTCTGCCCCTGTGCCTGTCATGCTGATGAAGTCCTAACAACCTTTTTTTTTTTGATCAAATTTATAATTTACCATGTCATTCCTAACACATAATACTATTTTGGCAAAAAGGTGAGATTTGTCTTGCTGTAACCCTCCGCCTATCTCTCCCACAGTATTCTCAGCTACTGAATAAGCTGTACTGTCAGCTTGCAAAAACATGTCCAGTGGATGTGCTGGTGGGCAGAGAACCACCTAAGGGTGCCATCCTGAGAGCCACAGCAATTTATAAGAAATCAGAGCATGTTTCTGAGGTGGTAATCCGCTGCCCACATCACCAGAGTGTTGCTGAAAATAACGAAGGTTTGTATGTTTTAAATGCAGCTGAATTTGTGAGTTATATACACTACAAATGCATAAGTTGCAATGGAAGTTTGGTTGGTAAGAGGGCAGCATCATTAATGTTTTAAAGTATGCATCTCCCTTTTTGTAAAGTAAAACCATAAGACTACAAACATGTAATGTTTAAAAGTTAGCAAGCTTCTCAAAATATTTTCAAACCAGTCTTATAGAATGTTGCATAAGCAGCATGTGTGTTCTGAATTGCAAATGATGCGATAAGATGATAAGAGCTGTTGTTGGCCTCTTTGGACCGGGATTAAACTAAATACTGAATATTAGGGTGAAATCAAATGTTTAAGAATCTGCACACTTTTCACCCCAATGATTGTTTCTTTGCCTAGAAAGGAAATTTAAAATAAATCAATTTAAATTAGAAAGTCTTATGAATTTGTTAGAACAAATCCAAATTATTATGTTGATTAGATTAGAAAGTCAGCAATGCTAGTCAGTATTCAGTTTTTTCTATATTGATTGCCCCTTGCTCTTCTCAGGTATTTCTCACCGTAATCATCTCATCCGTGTGGAGGGCAGTCAAAAAATACAGTACCACCAGGATCTAAACACCAAGAGGCATAGTGTGACGCTGCCTTACGAGTCCCCGCAGGTACACCAGAATTCAGCACACTGCTTAAATTCTTGATTGAATTAAAGAATGAATGAAGCATTTAGATAGACTTTGTTCTACTGTTCACTTAAAATGCTTAAACTGATAACACTGGTCTACAATTTTTATCTTCAAAGTCACCTACTTCGGAGATAAAATGTGCTTTTTATTATGTATTTTGATGTGGTTAATTCGAATGCGACAATTAAAACAACTGATTATCTACTGTATCCAAGATATTTAAGTTTTTATATTTTGCGTCCATGTATATTGTGTAGATGGTACCTGTCCTGTTTATGTAACACTTAAAAAAAATCAGAAAAGTATTCTGAAAATCAAATCTATTATGAAACAATAGGTAAAAAATTATGTACATAGTTTAGTCCAGGGGTATTCAACTAAAATTTAAAGAGGTCCAAAGGTCCGGAAGATCATAATCTCTAACTATTTAGTGTGATATATAGAAGTAGTTATAAATGACAATGTTATTCCACATCCTGCCCAATGCTGTCCTCGGAAATGTGTATTATGTTGAGTAGATGCAACAATTATAGAATTTGTTGGTATGATTAATAATCACGGTTTCACGATTAGGCATTCATTAATTTCACAGCAATGTATAAAATCGCATTATAGCAATTAAAATATGATTAATTGTGTAGACCCAAAGGGAGCTCTTCTCATCCACCACCGGTGTGCAGCATCTACTTGGAGGATGCGATGACAGCCACAATATAACTGCACCAGTGTGCTCCCCATACAACAGCTATAGATGGAGAGGGAGTGACTGATCCAATTAAAAGGATGGTGATTAATTAGGAGGTCATGATTGATGAGGGCTAATGGAGGAATTTGACTCAGGACACCAGCGATCCGGTGCTTCTCTAACTTAACTAATTTGTATTTTGTCTTTGTCCATCTAGCTGGGTTCCGTGGCAACCACCATACTACTGAATTTCATGTGCAATAGCAGCTGTATGGGTGGGATGAATAGGAGGCCAATTCTCACCATACTGACCCTGGAGACATTCGAGTGAGTCCCTCTCCTATTTTCTTTTCTTTTGTTTGTCCTGGCAGTACTTGAGATCAGTGTTGAATGTTTGGTGGTGTTCTTTGTTCACAGCAAACAGGTCCTTGGTCGCCGATGTTTTGAAGTTCGAGTGTGTGCATGTCCAGGCCGTGACCGCAAAACAGAGGAAGACAACCTGAAAAAGATTAATGGGGAACTGGTTCCTAGGACAAAGAGAAGTAAGTGTGTGGCTGAAAGTAAGTTTTACAATTGCTATGACATTTCTTTGAACCATTTCTCATAACTTTAAACGCCAAAAAAAAAAAACACTACCCGTGTCCATTCTCGAACCGTTGCACCCATTTCCACTGCATAAAGGCGGTTCCTGTCCAGAAAGATCGGTTCAAAACTTGCTTGTCTCAAACGGAGCTGGGGCTCAGGACATTCTGCGGAGTACACAATAGTTATGCACAGAGCACGATTATATCCGCGGACACCGGAATAATCCGGCGGGTCGGTCGGGCCAAGTAAAACATAACCCTTTAGGTGCCAGAGGTTTTTTCAAAAAACATGCACGCGCGCCAAGTATGCATACTAATGCGACTCCCCATCCTGCCTTTTGTACTATGAATACTTCGACCTTGTCTAACATACCCAGTGATAATAAACAGTCTCCACCACAAAACTATCGCCGCGATCGCGGAGAGAATCTGATGAAATGGCTCACTCTCACACTATCTCCGCTTTTGATCACACTGATTCAATGCGCTGTAACTTGAACATTTTGTATAGAAACATGACGTATTTTTGAGTCGGGGATGAAGTATGACATGTCTGCCATCCAGTGGAGGGGATGTCGAACGAAATTTGACACCCAATTTGAGAAAATCGGCCAAAAGTAGAAAATCTTACGCAGCAGTGCTGGTAGCCATGGTAGCAAGTGAGAGTGACGGTCACCCAGCCAATCATTTCTTTCGTCCCCGTTGGAAATAATGAGCTGTGTTTATTGCAGCACTGAGAGGACAATAGACACTTGATTTGTAAACTTTCATTTTCAGAGTACTCGCATTTTAATTATGTATTGGTAAACATAGACAGTTTAAACAAATTTGGGAAAGTTTTTTGTAACATTTCTACCTACCCTGCCTGAGTTGCAGTTGAATGAGAGGGAAATGAATGTGATTATTTTATTAATGACATGAAACTCTCATTTCATGGTAAAAGCGCAATGGATGTGCGTCACTCTTTAAAGCTACGCTGTGTAACTCTTAGTTTATTCTTGGCTAAAAACACTTAGTTATTTCAAAAATATGTGTGCTCATTAATGTATATTTACTTCGTTCAAGTAATAAAGTGTTTTCGTGAGTGTATAATATGCCATTGAAAATACATACGGGTAAGGGGTTCTAATGTCGGTCGCCATGTTGCCCCTCCATCTTGAAAGTACATTAGCCAAAGAGGGACATACCCGTTAATTAAAGCTTCGCCTTTCGCGTTTACGTTTGAGTTAACACTCATGGACGAGGTCGAACTGGAAGCCATGTTAATCTTGGACTACATTGGCCACTGTAGGAGTTAAAACGAAATCGGAATTGAGAGAAACAGAAACTAATATTCACTGGATGGTCATATACCTTTTCACCGCTAGGGGTAAAAATCACACAGTGTAGCTTTAATTTTAGTTTTCAATAACAAATATCTCTTCAGGGAAATCTAGTTTCACGTAGCCAGACCTATAGACTTACAACCCATAAAAGTTTGTTTTGTTCAGCATCATGTTTAGGGGGCGTGAAAATGTACATTTTACTGCTGTACGCAAGTCGACTTGCGCTTAAAGAGTAACCTTGAACTTGATGCACAACGTAATGATGAATGCACTTGCCCTGTTTGTTTGAACCTTGAGAGGTGTCAACTTCCACTACTCCTACGTCATGCATTAAGTGTTACTCTTGGCGTAAGTCGACTTGCGTACGGCTGCCGGAAGCTAGTTATTTTAGTCGATGCATTTTTAAATATGTATATTCTTTCTTACACAAATGCATCGCTTCACACAGAAGGCCTTTATTAACCCGTCAGAGCCGTGTCAAGCACTTTGCCATGGATGTGCTTTGATGGACTTCCAAAAAAATAGACCCATTGTCTCCCATTATAAAGCTTAGTAGAGCCAGGACATTTTTTTAATATTACTCTGATTGTATTCATCTGAAAGAAGAATGTCGTATACATTTAAGAAGGCGTCAGGGTGAGTAAATCATGGGCTAATTTACATTTTTGGGTAAACTATACCTTTAAAGTGTCTTTAGTGTTTCCGTGGTCTCTAAGGAAGTAAAACTGGATATGACAATTAGACTACATTGTATTTGAATGGGGCGTGGTAAGGGACCTAAATAATGGGTAGGGGACACTGGCCCACAAAGGTTGAGAACTGCTGCACTACATCAATAAAATTGAAACACTGCATCCAGAGCATGTAGTTGCAGAAAAAAGTATTTTGGATACAGTAAACAATTTTAGCAATTTGGGTAAAGTATTGTTAATGCAACTTGGTTGAATATATTGTGTATTGCAAGTATAATATTGTATTGAATTTGTTTATTCAGCATTTCCATACTGTAAAAATGCAGTACTCCCAACTATAAAAGGTTATATAAAATTTCAAATTTTATACACTCAAAAGTAATTTTGAGAAAAATGGTAATATCGAACCCATCCCAGTATTATGTGCATTATTTGTAACTACTTTATCTGTTAAATCTTATTCACCTTATCCCAATCACACCAGAGCGTGAGATTTCTGATCAGTTAAAAGAGCCACTCCCTGCTGCTGGTCTTGCGTGCAAGAAGATTAAGGCTGACTCCAGTTCTGACGGAAGACGTCTACGTACTTCATGTGTGTAACATGGGAATATTTATAAATTATTTTACAAAAGGCAATTCATGAAAATTTCTTATGTTTTTTTTTTTTTCCTCATTGTTTTCTACAAATACGGGCAAAGAAAGGTTCAAAATGCTTAAAACTATAAACGCTAGTTTGGAGCTTATGCACATGATGCCTGTTGCTGACCAAGAAAAGTACAGGCAAAAACGGTATGACTCCTGACAGCCATTTTGTTGATCTCTGTTTTTGTTCCTCTTTGTAACGCTAATTAATATTTCCTTCATTTTTACTTGCCAGTAGTTTTTATTCTTTACTTATTTTAATCTCTCCTCTATAGACACACCTCAAAACATGATCAATCCTGTCTGCAGCCGAAGAGTGGCACATCTTAAAAGATTCAGAGTAAATGGCTTTTTAAAATATTATTTTCTATGCACAAAAAAAATCTGCTTCTAGTTGTTCTGAAGGTGGGGTAACCTGTTTTGTTTTTTTTATGCCAAAGTTTCAAACATTCTGAATTTCATTTTTTTACATGCTCATTTATTATTATTATTAGTAGTAGTAGTATTGAAGTAAAATGTTTTCTAATTTGACTTCTCTTCATTTGTCATGTACCTTACCTTATTCCAGTGTCACCAGTTTTTCCATGTTTATTAAAACATGCAAATACTTTACTATTTTACTTCAGTAATATTTTGTAAAACCAGCAAGGATATATTTGTAAAAAATAAAAGATTACTTTTGAGTTTGTGGTTGCATATTAGATCTGAAGTGAACAAAAACTTTCTTAACCTGATGCATCTGCCTGCACAAATAGAAAAGGAATTTCAAAAGCATATTTTATAATAGGTCTGTTTGGGGTCTGAGGTATAATTTGGGGTTTTCAATTTCAAGAACTGCAGCAACGTCTCCAAGACACCTGAAGAAACCAGCAAAGCTACAGTATGCGAAAAGTTTTAGGCACTTGTGTATAAAATGCTGTAACTTGATGGTTTCAAAAATAATGTCATAAATAGATTTACTTATTAACTAAATCAAATCAGTGTTTGGTGTGACCACCCTTTGTATTTAAAACCTATTTTGTCCTATACTTTACAATATTTCAGGCAGCTTTTCAGGTTGGGTCTTCAAGGGTCTTTGAAACGTTATAGTACTGTGAAAGTCTTAGGCATGCATGTTAACATTTTTTAGCCAAAAAATGGTTTTAATACAGTTAACTATATTTTGCTGTAGTGTGTCAGTATATATTTACATTTCACCAGTAAACAAGAATGTGTGTGTGTATGTATGTTTATATATATATATATATATATATATACACACACACACACACACACACACACACACGTGTGTGTGTATGTGCCTACTCTAGAGTTTCATCTCTTCTCATTTTCTTGTTTCTTGCTTTTTTTTCTTTTTTAACTCTTATTAAGTTTATTTCTTTATGATCAGAAGATCATAGGTCCTTTAAAAGTCAATAACTAGTTGCATCTTGCACTAGTAGAACAAAATACATATCATTGACTAAATAAATCTGATAAAATAATCTAATCAATTTTCCAATTAATTTAGTAAAATAGTGTACATGTTTCCATTTAGATGTTTACTCATTTCATTATTCATAAAGATATTTTTATTGCACCATTTTCACAAAACAATGAATTGAACAAATGTTAAAACTAATACAGCTGTATAAAGCACTTGAATTCTGGTACTCTGTAAACAGTTTAACTGAATTCATTGTAAATAAGTACACTATACATTTCTTGTACTGTGCAAAGTAGCTATACATCAAGCGTTTAACAAATTCATCTTTTAAAGAAAATAAAGCATAAAAACCAAAGAACACAAATTATTAGCACTATGAACAGCTTTTATAGGAATCTAGTACATTCAGTTATGTTAAAAGCTATAAAAGTTCTGACATCAGTAGTAGAGATTTTTAGCTTTGGCTGTTCTGTCACGAATGTCAATTACTAAGATATAATAAAATGCACCACTGTCCAGTAAACATTTTGAGTGAAAAATCTTTTAACAAGAAAGTTAATATGTGGTGTAATGTTACTTTGCAGATGTTAAGTCTGTATATGCAGTCCATATCTTCTGCACTTTGCTTGTGTCCTTGTTAATTGCAGCGTTTTTGTTACAATAGAGTGGTTTGTTACATTATGACCAGTAGTGGCCTTTGCCACTTGATACGAGGCCTCGCAATAGAAGGGGCCTTCGCTTGTACTCGAAAAAGAGCCCCAACCCCCACCATTACACCGGGCACGCACCAGGGTAAAAAATGAATGTTGGTTCAGGGCAGAAATACCACCAAAATAAATGAACAAAATGCCCCCAAAATTTGAGAAATATAGGGCAAAAAATGTCTCTGTATGAGTTCTTGCAGGATAGTGTGCTGTTTTCTGGAAAACACCACTTCAATAAATCAATTAATATTGGATGGCTTTCATTTTATACTTAAAACATCTGTTTTTTCTCTATTTTTGTGAACGAAAATAGTTCCAAACAAATCCACATTGCTATTGCTTGTCTCCGAGCAACACAGTGATGTTTCGGTACTGAATCAATCCACATATTTTGAGAATCTGTCTAACTCACTCATAAAGACAGTTTCTTTGTCTTTGAATGACTTGGCCATTTTGAACAATTCGTTTGACCAAATGGTTCACTCACTCATCAAGACAATGATTTGCAGCTATGGGCAGTTTTAGTTTCATTACATTTTTTTTTCCCCATAATTTAATTTTGTCAACATGTGCTTGTTCTATCTTGTGCTTGAAGGTGATAAAATCACATATGCTGTCCACCATGCTGCAAGAAAGAACAAACTTGCTCAGATGTCAATTGAATACAATGTTATGAGATCACTGGATAATAAGGATAAACTTGTCAGAGCTTTTGATGGTCTCCGTAATTGGAAAGCCAAGTTCTTAACGTCAAAATCGTAATGGCCTAAATGTAAAAACATGTCTCGAGTGTAGATTATTGTATTAACTCCTATTAAATCACTTATCTAATCAATGTTTTCTAGATTTTATTTCTTTGCTCTCACTGCCTTTTAATTACACTGTCCAATGTGCTTTGCTGAGGAGCTGAGAGAGTGATGAAGATTGAATGTTGATTTTGTTTTTAGATAGTGGATAATGGTAGATATGCGTTTAAAAAATGGACTATTAAGAGTGAAATATGAGTTAACATTGTTAAATGATAATAAAACCAGAGATAATAAAGTAATAGCAGTCACATTGCGTATAGATGTTGTACGTCTTTTCTTTTTTGAGGGCTCCAACTTGAAACTGGCTGCCAAATTGCAAAGGCTGCCAAATGTGACCATGCAGTCCTATTCTTTCACACACCCCTTTAACAAGGCATTTGGCTTTTCCTGTTTGTGCTAGTGCCATTAGCTGATTCTCTGAAGACTGTAGTCATTCTCTGTGTCCATAGAGCTGCTGTGTCCAGAGGATGGGTTTAAATCGCGCTTCAACAGGCGATTGGCCACTGTTATTAAGACCTTCTTGTACTGCTGTCGCAGGAGGAGAGTCAGACGAAGGGATCTGACGCAGCCTTGCTGTATGTTAAACACTTGCTGACAATACCCCAGTGTCGGTTGACATCCACAAAGGGAAGCAGCTCAGTCAACCTGTAAAACAGAGACAAACCCATTAACATAATGACAGCATCTAAACAAGAAGCACACAAAAATACATGCAGGTATTCATGTATATATTTTGTGTGAGAAATAGATGCAAAACTTATTGTTGTCCTTTGTATAATGATAAACTTAATTGTATAACTTTCTTACAATATCTAACAGATTAATACCTATTAAGTTTTTCATTTTATAAAAGACCATAACAAGTTTTGCATGTGTTGCACAAAATATGTCTTTCAACAAATCTACAGATAAACAGCACTATTTAATCAGTCCTTAAAAGTAACACGTGTTGTTCTGAAAATTACTAAAATTTTTAAATAGCATTCTCATGTGAGAAATGAGTAGAATACCAATGTACAATTTTGCTATTTATATGGGAAAATACTGTTCCATAAGTGTAATACATAATGGTTACATTAAGTATAACTTTGAAAATATAAAACATAAATAGACCCTTTATATACAAAACTATATACAATGATGAAATGCTTTTATTGTTGTAGTATAATCATTGTTTCGTTTTTACTCTGTCAAAAGATAAAAAACTAAAAACATAACGATTTGATATAATTTGACCATTTTATTTGAAAGGAAGAGATGTAAGGATATAAGGAAGCCTATTACAGACACAGCAGTATATGAGCACTGAGAAGTAAATATGGATGAGAAACTTTGCTTTATTTTATTCATTTATTTTAGATCAGGTGAGCTTTCAAGATAATTAGCGAATCCCCTATGAGACGAAAAGTGATTGTGTTCTGTCACCTCTGGCGCACAAGAGCTATTCTTGGGAACATTTTTTCCCCTTGTCTGTTAGCGTCATCTCACGAGTCACGACTCAATTAAATGACGCCATTTCGATGCACTTTTGTACTTTTTTAAGAGTAAAACATTTCTATAAGCAAGCAATTAATATAATGCACAATTGAACGTTACTGAACCCTGCAAACCGCTTCGTTGCGTCCCTCATCAGCCTCAGATCTCAGCATCATACTGTCTGATAATCAACCCCTCCCAGATTATTACCTAATGGTTTATAAAATGTTAAGCTTTTAAATAATAAGCGGCATACCTTGTAATAACATAAGGGGCGAAACAGATGATGAAAGAGCCAATGAAAATGCTGATCTTCTTGGTAGCGCGCTGTTTTCTCCTCTTTTGTTCTGAAAGACAGCGCTGCTTAACACTATACAAAAGAGTTTTACAAAATATTAATGACACATTTTACCATGGGAAACCTGGTAAAACATCCAAACGATGCTTTACGAAGAATAATTGTCATAAATACCTTGGATGGATATCTACCAGTAAGAACAGGGTCTGCATGGTTATAATGTCAATCCTCTTGCAGTGAAAGCGTGCAACTTTTAACACCTTTAAGTATGTAACGCACAAAATCAGAAGCGAGAGCATGAAGCTGGTGGCATGAAAGACAATGGTGAACACAGTAAACTTAATCCGCGTGCTCTCCTCGCTCAAATGCAACGTGCAGGATGCGTAAATGGGACTGTAGTTAAACCATGAAAAAAACACCGGATGAGAGAGAACGTGAACGAGTGAAGCCAAGAATAAGACACCATGACCAACGCGTCCTGGTAGCGCATTTTGCTAGAGTAACTTCAGTGGGAAAACTACGGCGATCCAGCGGTCTATACTGAGGGCTGCCATGCTTAGCATGCTGTTGGCTGTCAGAAAGGTCTCCAGAAAGCTTAGCGTGCCACAGAGACACTCTCCAAAAGGCTGCTGGTGCTGCTTTAAAATCCCAATTAAAGTAGATGGCATGTTCAGGACAGAAATCAGTATGTTGCAAAATGACAAGTTCATGGTGAACACCCCTGGCACTTGTCGGCGTATTTCGCTGCTGTGGATGAAACATAACAACACCAGTAAGTTCGACACCAAAGAAACAATCGCAACCACAACGATGAACAAAGCTAATAGAATTTCCGCAAAGTCCATTTCTCACTTGAGAAGTCCCCTTGCCATATATTTGCCCCAGTTTGTGATGAATGTTATCAGCTGCATGATTCTTCCTCTGAGACAAAATAATTACGGTAGCCTAATAAGTCACATTAGGCTTAACTCGCGCGCGCTGTCCAGAGTGCTGAAGCATAGTAGAGCCTGCACATTTCCCTCTTAAAAATAAATATTAACAAGAAAGAAGAAGAAAACATTTCTAATGACAATATATTTTATGGCAAAGTAAAAGCCATTCACTTTCCATCGTGATAGAGGCGTTCAGTCCTGCGCGTTTTAACGCTTGTGTTGGTGAAGCTCACGGACTCTGTCACGCTTGGCTCATGCGCACAATGGCCGCGACGGTGGGAGGCCCTTTTGTACAAATACTGAAGAAAAAATATACTTTGAATCATGTGGAGGCTTTTTAAAGCACATATGTCGCAGTTGTCTTCTGGAAACTCATGTCATATCTTTATTAAAAGTTCACTGTAAAAAAATATTTTCAAGATTTGTTATCACAACATATTTTCTTTTGTCAAATCAACTTTATAATAATTTATTTAGTTAAGATAACTTACTATTTTGAGTTTCTGCTGATTAAATCATTCTCCTTCATTGTATTAACTCACTTTTTCCAGTTCAATCAACTTAAAATTAAGGCAACCAGGTTACTTTTTTAAGTTAAACCAGCAATATTTTGTATAAATACCAGCAATATTATGTATAAATACCAGCAGTATTATATATAAATAAAACACTGCTGAAACACATGCAAAATTAATAGGATACATTTAAGGAACCCCCCC
Organism: Hybognathus amarus; assembly: GCA_030378365.1. Taxonomy (NCBI): domain Eukaryota; kingdom Metazoa; phylum Chordata; class Actinopteri; order Cypriniformes; family Leuciscidae; genus Hybognathus; species Hybognathus amarus. The sequence continues at coordinate 365,468 of JAQIUQ010005153.1, forward strand.
CCATACGTTTTCAACAGCGTTTTATTTAGTTATTTTGATTTATTTGTCTAGTTAGAGCGCACAGACGCACTCTACATTCTCACCTCTTAAAACTACATTTCAATAGGCCTACCCTGCGAAGTTGTTATTTTTTTTTTTTATTTTTTTTTCATTCTTCATATGGGAAGTTTGAAATATGTGATCAGCATACTTTTGGCGAACATCCGACACACACACACACATATATATATATATATATATTACTGTAAACATAGCAGGACTTTTTGAGACCTTGGGTTCAGCTGTTGCTAATGGAACAGTGGGTCCACTAAAACTCAACTAGCAAAATATATACAGGCATGAAAACGGGTCAGGGGTGAAAAAGGTGAGAAGGATATTACCCCTCTAGGGGGTTCGGGGGCATGCTCCCCGTAAGAAAATGTTAAATATTCCATAATTAAAGCCTCAATCTGATGCATTTTGAGATGCATTTTTTGCCAACCTGGGGAGAGCTGGAGAAACTTAACTTCAGCCATGAGTCAAAAATATTATGGCCTTATTTTAATAATAATTTTTTTTAAAAAAGATCGATACCGATCCGTTACCATCGCAGTAAAAAAAATAAATAAATAATAATAATAATAATCTGTAGAATTTCTATAACTGTGTGTTGAACTGATAATCAATCTTTTGTGTGTTAAACACAGTCTACTTAATACAGACAACTTCAAGAAAAACAACAACAACAAAAATATGATTATAAACTATGACAAAAATTATATCATAAACTAGATTAGTGGGTAACTCAGTCAAATTTAGTCTAGAAAAACAATAATTATATAAAATCAGAACATTTAGTAAAAAAAATAGTGGGGAACAAATATGAGACAGTAACTGTAGCACTAAATCTGGTAAAACGTTGCACATTGATCTTTGTATTGTTGTAAAATGCATTCATGAAAAACAAGATCAAAATCAAAAAGATCAAATATTTTATAGTCTACTACAAAATTAAGAATATATATATAGCACAAATGTATAGGACAGCTGTTTAATGAGGCAGCACCATATGCTAGATAGACAGAACAGAACCAAAAAATACTATTGATAATTTTTCATTGCGCAAAAGTATTATGATTTGATTATAAAAGACTCCAATGCGCATCGCTAGCGCTGAATGATGCGCTTGAGGCAACAAGAGTCACAGCGCGCAGCTCTTCCATAGAGCTCTTCGAGTCCGCATTGACAAGTTCAAAGCACAAAGGAAATATATCGATGCATAGTGTATTATACAGTATCTATCTATGCAATAGTTTATTGAGCCTTTTCTTTTAACAGTTTTAAATTTCAGTTACTGTGCGCGTGAAGAACAATGATAGTGCTCTCCAGTGTTGTGATCTAGACACGCTGTAAAGGATGATAAACATGATTGAGGTACTACAGCAAGACAGTCAATGTATTCGAAACCATAGAGCTTTATCTACAGATCGTCTATAGTATAATATAGTATTTATCTATAGTATAATAATATTAACATTTAATCATCTTGGAGAGAGATTCATCATTGCCGAACGCGACGCTCTGTGCTGTTTGAATGCTGATGACTGACGACGCGCTGTGCTGTTTGAATGGAGAATGACTGAGGAGTCGACGCGCTGTTTGTTTGAACTGAATTGAGAATTACTGTCAGCCGCAGCGGAGGGAAACGTTTACGCGAACTTGAATTTAATGACTTAGATATTAATTCCTACCTCACATTATACTATAGTACGGCTACATTTATATTATACCCCCCCCCCCTCCCTCAAAACATTTTCTCATCGAATCTACACGATTCACGTAGGTCACCTATTTTGGTTTCAAAACGGCGAATTTCGCCGAAAGGTGAGTGATTTTCATGTCTGTATATAATACCAAAGAGAAAATATACCCAATCAGCCAATAGCCCCCAAATATGTTAATATATTTGCATTTACAGAAAATTCATTAAATTGAATTATCAGTATCATTCAATTCAGAAAGAACAATAAGATGGCTGACAGGGCAAGTTAAACATTTCCCTTTGCTGAAAATTTCCATCAGGACTTAAAAAAAAATGTCACTCAAGGACCTATTTCTAAACTTCCATTTCTTTCAAAAAAATTGGAGCAAGCTGTATGTATAGTTACAATCTTTTCTATTCTTTGGCAGTTGAAATCTTTTCTATTCTTTGGCTGACAACCACTGACATATCAGTTTTGCTATATGCATTTGATAGGTTTGTCAAGTTTGACTGTATGTTGCGAGTGAACAATCAGTCATTGGAATTTAAAGTTTCACACTTCCTTTGGGCAAGTGGTGGGAGTGTGAGTGGACAGAACACAAGTTATTTGGTTGCTTAGAGATCATTTCTTAAGATGCCCCTAGATACAAATATAACAACTAATCTACAGTTAATGTCAAATACAGTGAAATACAAGTACTTTACTTGGTTAAATCAAATACTTAAAAGGAAAAAAGTCATGCTATGCCTTAGAAAACATAATATTGGAATTGCTTTGCTACAAGAAACACATTTGACCGATTCTAAACATCAAAATATTAAAAAGCAATGGCCTGGACAGGTTTTCTTTTCTTCCTTTACATCACAGTCCAGTGGAGTGGCTACACTTATTGACAAAAATATACCCTTTCAAAATGGAATATGTTGATAAAGACAATTCCAGTAGAGGAATAATTGCTATGCGATGAATGACATTGGTAATTGTATATTGTCCTGAAATGGAGGGTGCTTATTTTATTCAAAATTGCATGTCCTATGGCAGAACTAATGATTGGAGGGGACTTTATTGTAGATAAAATAAATACTAATAAATATTGGATTTACACAAACTGAGAAAATCAAAAGTGTTAGGTTGTGCTCCGCTCACCCTACACACAGGTTAATTGCTTCAAATAACAATATCAGTGACTTTGTGATTGAACTCTGCTCACTGTAAGTTGTGTAGTTGGGCTTCTTCTAATCTTATGTACATTGTAAATCATCTCTATGCTGTATATTGACGACAAACAAGAGGATAAAAATGTACAATCATATGCTGGCGCAGCTACATTAACTAACTCTCATTAGAGTTAATACTCTAGGTAATACAAGTAGACTGTCTGCTTAATATCTGCTAACTCTTTATTGTGATGCTCCCTAAACAAACATTTTTTTCTGACTACTGCCTTTAAGAAACTTTGCAAGTACATGTCAACTTATTCAAACCTTAACCCTACAAGTCGACTAGCGCTCAAACATGAGAAGACATGTCAGGGGTTACTTATAGTCAAAAGAATCTGTTAAAGGGACCACCAAAATAAAACAAAGGCTCATTTGTGCTTTAGGACACAATGCAGGTGGTGTTATTGGAACTTGACACAGTAAAGGTTTTAAACAGAGAGCTGTATGGCAAAAGAGACAGTATGAAATGAATGTTTTGAGGCATTCCCAGCTGACACAGGCACGCACTGAGTTATTGTGAGTCCTGTTGTCATGGAAACGTTGATACCGAGGTATAGGTGGTTTGCAGTCACGTGATTGTATTTACGCGCGGACTGCAGGTGGAGGGCAAGGGGTGAAGAGCGCAATGGACGAGATGGAGGAAAATCCGTACTGTACTACTTTAGACGCTATTACAAGAGAAATATATAAACAGAAAATCGAAGCATATGTTGGACGTGATCCTTACCGTTATGAAGAGGACAAATTTTCAACTGAATTGAGAGATTTGCCTGCCATCGAGGCTGTAGATATCAGCAACTAAAGCCCTGATTCGACGGGATTAGTATTAGCCTACCTGGGGACCACATGTGAATTTGAAATTACCCACCCACATCTGAGTTTCGTGTAGCGCATTGACACGGATAAGCGAAGCCTGTGATCTACATCGTTCTTTTTGTTTTTGCTCTTATGGTTTTCAGCTTTCTCTTTCTGCAAATTGTATGAGTTAGTTGTACTAGCGATATGACCCCACACCCAAAATACTATTAAAACACTCCAACTCAGCCTCTATTATCCGCGAAAGATGGATAAAAAGGCGCAGATGAAACAAAAACCTTGAAAAAATGATATATGATCTGGCCAAATCACAGAGATGTCGATTCACACGGGACTAATATTATCACAGGACCTCGGTGTTCGGCGAAATATAGTAGGTCATTTGCGGGGGAATTATTACTTTACAAATTACAGACATGGCCGATTCGCACAGGATTAAGATAACAGACAAACTCCGCAATTATTACAAATTACTACAGGTCACCAGATAATACTAATCCCGTGCGAATAGGGCTTTACAGACATGCTTTGACTTTACAAAGTTCAGAAACTGGCACGTTACACAAACAGCCACATAAGTGTATTTAAACACCTGAATAATGTAATTATAAGCCACATAAATAATGTATTAACTCACATTTGACGAAGTGATCACTGCACACTGTACAAACACACGGGCATTTTCCCATTCGGCTCCTCCGCAGACGCAAATTAGGTTTACAAGGCATTTTTTACCGGTGTTTTTCTGTCAATTTCTTGTATTTCCCCCCTTATGAACAACAACTTTTGGCACACAATAAAAAAATCTTTGTGGTTTGATCGATTTGAGCAACCATAAACGACGCAAAACATAGGCATTTGAGTGTGTTATAGTGCTTCCTAATAGAAATTCACTTCCTGCCCTCCATCTGATCTTCGCGCCATGGCAACGCAGTGTCGTGACGTCACGTGAAAACAAGCTATTGTCTGTTGTTGATATGGTGGCAGATAAAAATAACTTATTGCAAAGTGGACACTGAAATGTTAACTTGGATGTGATGCAATTAGTTAATCATTTTAAAGGGTGGTGATGGCCACAGTGGATAAGACACATGCCTTTGGTGTGAGAGACCTGAGTTCGAATCCACTGTAAGACACCAATGTGTCCCTGAGCAAGACACTTAACCCCTAGTTGCTCCAGAGGCATGCGACCTCTGACATATATTGCAATGAGTCACTTTGGATAAAAGTGTCAGCTAAGTAAGTAAATGTAAAGGAGAACTCTGATCAATTAGCCTGGATGCCAGCCCGAACTCCGCCCACAACATTTTTTGGACGGGAAGTTCGGATCTGGACTCGATCCATTGAGGAGTAATTATGATCAGGCAAAAGATGATCGGGCCAATCAAATTGCCAGGGCTGGCTTTATACGATGATGGACAGGTGATCTGCAAGGACGTAATCATCAAGTTATCAAAGAGCGCTTAACTGGTTTCCCTCAGAGATGACTGCAGCTGGAGAATTGAGATGTATAGATTTCACTGTCGCGTCGAACGCGGCTTCTCATCCTTTAGCGTCATATAGAACGTTATATGACAAAACGGCGTTATACTCCAGCGCATGGTACCCTTTATCGTTTATATAACACGCGCTGTGATGGTTAGGTTTAGGTGTGGGGTAGGGTAGGGTAGTCTCATATTATGCTAAAGGATTTATGACGCCTTGAGTTCGCGTGTTATATAAACGATAAAGAGTACCATGTGCGTAGTATAGCGCCGTTTTGTCATAAAGCGCTTTATGTGACGCTAAAGGATGAGAACGGGCTCTCGCATCTGTTGTAAAATAAATCGACAGCACATTAGTTTTAGTAGACAAACAGAGAAATGCAATCAAGGCATTTGTCGATCGGAAAGATATTTTTGCTGCCTTCCCACATGATTTGGCAAAAGTGTAACTTATCAGCTGGCTCTGACGGTCTCTAGAAGATGGGAAGTAATGAAAAGCCTGTGGTCGTTGTGGTTTCTCCTTTGGTCGCATTCATTGAGGAGTAAGTAAAAGAAGCAACACTCGTTGTTTAACTTCTAAAATAAGTAAAGTTAGGCTACGTTCTGTAGTTGACCACTGTATGCAAAGTAGCTGACTTACTGCATTGCTCTGATTGGTTGTAGGTTTACCGACTATCCAATTGAGTGCAGAGTTGTTGTTTTTTTCCTGGCTCGGTTAAGACACGCCTCATAATCAAAGCCAAACGGAGAAGTTTCAGACAGGAATATGAGTGTGACGAAGTCAGGCTACTGATCAATTTTAACATTGAGCAAATTTTTTTTGTACATTTGGAGTGCTTTCAGTACAGACAAAAACGAGAAAAATCGGTGTTGCCTACACTGTGTTATCGTCTTTAAAATTCTCACCCTGTTGACTTCAATGTGTTCTAAACCTGCTTTTAGGCCCCGTTTACACGAAGGGAAAACACAGATATTTCCCTGCGCTATTACACTGACCCCAGTGTACCCTTGGCCGGGACCCCAGTGTACCCTTGGCCGCTGAGCAGTCGCGAAAAGTCAAAGGACACTCCCACAGTCTCAGTAACCTCGTCATGCACGTCCAGGTTAAAAAACAATCATCAGCCTTAAGTGCTTGGGACATGGCAGAAGGTTCCACACAAGCCCGATACTCGCGGCAGCCCGGGAAAGCATAGCTGTGAACTCTGGGTCAAACTCATTATGGTAGCACATCCGAGGATGGCAGCACAGACGAGCCATCATCTGTCGAGGACTCCAGCACACCTTGTGATGCGGCGATATTCATGATTTCATCAGCCGGGGGACAGAATGAGAACTCGCTCGGGACGGACGTGTGTTGCAATGTGAAAGACGGGGTGTGGACCGAGGAATTTTCTTTTTTCTTTTTGTGAGAGAAAAGATAGCAGCAATGTTGAAGTGCCCAGGGAGAAACACACACGCTGTTCAATTCAGCAGGCAGGAATATGAAACTCGCTGGAACTCGTCATCACACCAACACTGACTGGAAGCTGCTCGTCTAGAAGATTCTTGAAGATAGTCAGAGAATAGGCTGCAGGAGTGAAGATTGCCGGCGGTCCTCCTTTTATACCCACGAGGTAAGGTGGCGATACGCTAAGCAAAATCCGCAGACCCATGGCATTTCTTTTTTATTGGCTCGTTTTGTAATACTCAAAGTTGATAGGCTTTCTAAGCGAAACCCCCATTCGTCGTCATCCCACAGAACTCAGAGTGACAATGAAAGGGAACTGAAATCTGCTGTCACATTTGAAAACACCCGTGTCGCTGTTCTCCACGATGTTCAATTATGACGTATTCTCTCCCGTGGCCTTCTGGAATAGAAAAGTATCTCGATCTGCGAGCATGTCTCACGAGCCGTTCGAGAATCTAGGCAGAAGCAGTAGAATTTAGTAGAAGTAGGAGTGGGTCAACATTCATACATTCAGTAGAAGTAGGTCAAAATTAACACCCAGGTAATTTTGACCTTCTCTTTTATTAATACCAAGGATTCTGACATTCTCGCCTACTGTTTCTCCCCTACTATACACTCTCAGAAAAAAACCCAAAGGCTGCATATTGGTACCTTAGTGGTACATATTAGCACCTAAAATGGACATATTAACACCTAAAATGTACATATTAACACTTAAAATGGACATATTAGCTCATGAAATGGACATATTAGCACCTAAAATGTAGATATTAGCTCCTAAAATGTACATATTAACACTTAAAATGTACATATTAGCACCTAAAATGTACATATTAGCACCTAAAGTGTACATATTAGCACCTGAAATGTACATATTAGCGAAATGTGCATATTAGGACCTAAAATGGACACATTAGCACATAAAATGTACATATTAACACTTACAATGTACATATTAGCACCTGAAATGTGCATATTAGGACCTAAAATGGACACATTAGTACATAAAATGGACATATTAGCACATAAAATGTACATATTAACACCTAAAATGTATATATTAACACCTAAAACGGACATATTACCACCTAAAATGTACATATTAACACTTAAAATGTACTTATTAGCACCTAAAATGTACATATTAACAACTAAAATGTATATATTAACACCTAAAATGGACATTATTATCACTTAAAATGTACATATTAGCACCTGAAATGTACAAAAGTTTACCTTTTGAAAAGGTACAGCCCCAGTGACAGCTTTTGTACCTTTTTTTCTGAGAGTGTATAGTAGGAAAGTTTCGGTTTGGACGCAGCCAATGAGTCAGTGAACTTGTGAACCATGATACTCTGGCCCTTGAGATCCATTTTCCTGCAGATTTTAGCTCCAACCTTGATCAAAATCATCTGCCTGTAGCTTTCTAGTAATCCTGAAGACCTTGTAGTTCAGGTGTGTTTGATTTGGGTTGAAGCTAAAATTGATCTTAAGGGGCAAGAGTTGCCCATTGTCTAAAATGACCACAAAGTATACTTGTAAGTGGGGACAGTGCTTTTATAAGAGGAACAAATCTGAGAAACTGAGGGTAATGTTTTCAATTACCATAACTATGAAGTATCATCCTTTGCTGAAAGTATTTCCTTTCAAATGCAAATTGTTTGGTGGATGTGGAGACCAGACATGACACTTTTGTGTCAACAATTGGGAATGTGTTGTGGTCCACATCCATTTCCCTTGGGTGCTCTATAGTTTTATTGGAAGGATATTCATTTTTTAAGAAGGATAGTTTGTAAAAACAATGAAATAACCCATAAATAAGGTTGAACACTGCTATAATAGAAATAGTCGACCTCAAATGTGCAAAAGAGTTTTTTTTACATTAACATTGAATCATTTAGCAGTATGCTTATCCAAAGTGACTTACAAATGAGAACAATAGTAGCAATCATACAAACAATAGGGCAATGAAAGTGCTGTGACAAGTTCCAGTTAGTCTAGCACCATACACAAAGCATTATTATTTAAATAAATAAAAATGATAAATAGAATAGAATAGAATATAGTAAGTGGTAGCATTACTATGTCAAGTGTTGATGAAAAATAAGCTTCTTTAGCTGAATTACCAGTCATAGAGCTTTAATAACAGATAGCAGGTCAGAGGGACTCGCCAAGTGTCTTGCAAGCAATGAATCTTAATTATTTTTCTTAGTTTTTATTTCCAAAAATGTATTTACTTTTTTTTAACTGTTTTAAAACCATTTCCTTAATGCCCCTGTGATTTCCACATGCAGCCTTCTCAATTCTATCTGTTGGTTCTGTTGTTGTGATCACTATTAGAGTGTACCTTGAGGAGTATGGCATAAGCTCTGATAAAGATAACTTTCCTCAGTAGACATTCAAACTGATAATTTTGCGTTATTATGAAAATAAGATTGACCTGAAGAATATCAGCAAGATACAGGTAATGCACTCGCTTAGTCGATCTCTCTCTCTCAAAATACTCTACAGAATTCAATAAGCTTCAATGAATGACGTTTTAGAATTAGTATTGGAGGCTTTGGCTCAACTGTTAGGGGTCTAAGGTGTTGGGTCCTTGAGATGTTTTGACATGCTCTAACATTTGTGCTTTTTTTTCAGTTGCTTATAAACATATTAAAGGGGAAATGAAGCAGTGAATCAAGTTTACATGATTTACAAGATGGATTTCCAATATAATCAACAATTATATAAGAAACATGACAAATGTAAACATTTAGAAGAAAAAGAAAAAACTTTATATCTTTCGCCGCCAGGGCGCCGCCATTGTGGAGTATTCTAACATGTGACGTCACGGGGTTGGTTGGCTCAGGCTTTATCCATAGACAGTAAGTGAATATCGCGACATTAAACTGTTTACACCAGTGTTTTGACCGCAAGCGACTAATGTTAGGTACAGTCATTAGACAAAAAGACGTCTAATGTTATATGTTGACAAACTGCACATAGAAACATTGTTCGCGATGTCTGCCCTCATATTTCCGTCTCGTCAACAACATGTAAGTTAGCATGTATTTGTTTAAGGGGAAATGAAACGTCATTTCCCCAGCTCAGCCGCCAAGCCCCCCAGCTCAGCCGCCATGTGTTGGAGTTTACCCCGGTGAACGAGAGGGTCGTTTCCCTGCGCTTACAGGTCGGGGATAGGTCTCTCACTGTTGTGTGTGCCTACAGGCCAAAGCAGAGATGCCAAACTTCAACGCTCACGTGGGCAACGACAGTGATACCTGGAGGGGCGTGATTGGGAGGAACGGCCTCCCCACGACCTGAACCTGAGTGGTGTTCAGTTATTGGACTTCTGTGCTAGTTACAGTTTACACGTGGCACCAGGACACCCTAGGTCGTAGGTCGATGATCGACTTTGTGGTCATTTCATCTGACCTGCGGCCGTATGTCTTGGACACTCGGGGTGAAGAGAGGGGCGGAGCTGTCAACTGATCACCACCTGGTGGTGAGTTGGATCCGATGGCGGGGGAACCAGGCCATGGAGAAGGACTTTCAGCTGGCCTCGAAGAGATTCTGGCAAACTGTCCGGTGCATCAGGAGAGGGAAACAGTCCCCTACCAATGCTGTTTACAGTGGGGGTGGGCGGCTGTTGACCTCGACTGGGGATGTCGTCGGACGGTGGAAGGAATACTTCGAGGACCTCCTCAATCCTGCTGTCATGTTTTCCATCGAGGAAGCAGAGGCTGAGGGCTCAGGGTGGACTCGCCCATCAACCTAACTGAGGTCACCGAGGTAGTCAAGAAAGTCCTTGGTGGCAAGGCACCGGGGAGGATGAGATCCGCCCCGAATACCTCAAGTCTCTGGATGTTGTGGGGCTGTCTTGGTTGACACGCCTCTGCAGCATCGCGTGGCGGTCTGGGACAGTACCTCTGGGATGGCAGACCGGGGTGGTGGTTCCTCTTTTTAAGAAGGGGGACCGGAGGGTGTGTTCCAACTATAGGGGGATCACACTTCTCAGCCTCCCTGGGAAAGTCTATGCCAGGGTACTGGAGAGGAGAATACGGCTGATAGTGGAACCTCAGATTCAGGAGGAACAGTGCGGTTTTCGTCCGGCCCGTGGAACACTGGACCAGCTCTATACTCTCTACAGGGTGCTGGAGGGTTCATGGGAGTTTGCCCAACCAGTCCACATGTGTTTTGTGGATTTGGAGAAGGCATTCGACTGTGTCCCCCGAGGCGGCCTGTGGGGGGTGCTTCGGGAATATGGGGTCCGGGGTCCTTTGCTAAGGGCTGTCCGGTCCCTGTATGACCGAAGCAGGAGCTTGGTTCGCATTGCCGGTAGTAAGTCAGAGCTTCTTCCCGGTGCATGTTGGACTCCGGCAGGGCTGCCCTTTGTTCGCCGGTTCTGTTCATTATTTTTATGGACAGAATTTCTAGGCGCAGCCAAGGGCCGGAGGGTGTCAGGTTTGGGGACCACACGATTTCGTCTTTGCTCTTTGCGGATGATGTTGTCGTGTTGGCCCCTTCACACCCAGGACCTTCAGCATGCACTGGGACGGTTTGCAGCCGAGTGCGAAGCGGCTGGGATGAAAATCAGCACCTGAAAATCCGAGGCCATGGTCCTCAGTCGGAAAAGGGTGGCTTGCTCACTTCAGGTTGGTGGAGAGATCCTTCCTCAAGTGGAGGAGTTTAAGTATCTTGGGGTTTTGTTCACGAGTGAGGGAAGGATGGAATGAGAGATTGACAGACGGATCGGTGCAGCTTCTGCAGTAATGCGTTCGATGTACCGGTCTGTTTTGGTGAAGAAGGAGCTGAGCCGTAAGGCAAAGCTCTCGATTTACTGGTCAATCTACGTTCCTACTCTCACCTATGGTCATGAGCTTTGGGTCATGACCGAAAGGACAAGATCCCGGATACAGGCGGCCGAAATGAGCTTTCTCCGCAGGGTGGCTGGGCGATCCCTTAGAGATAGGGTGAGAAGCTCGGTCACTCGGGAGGAGCTCAGAGTAGAGCCGCTGCTCCTCCACATCGAGAGGGGTCAGCTGAGGTGGCTCTGGCATCTGTTCCGGATGCCTCCTGGACGCCTCCCCGGGGAGGTGTTCCGGGCATGTCCCACTGGGCGGAGGCCCCGGGGAAGACCTAGGACACGCTGGAGAGACTATGTCTCCCAGCTGGCCTGGGAACGCCTTGGTATTCCCCAGAAGAGCTGGAGGAAGTGTCTAGGGAGAGGGAAGTCTGGGCATCTCTGCTTAGACTGCTGCCCACACGACCCGGCCCCGGATAAGCGGAAGAAGATGATGATGAAGATGATGATGATGATGATGATGATGATTAAATAAAACGTCCATGTTTTCGCACTGGTAGTGCTAGTAGCTACCGTAGCTACAGCCTACATGTACTTGGAAAATTGTCTCCGCTCTGACATCCTTCAAGGAAAGCATCGCCGCTTCCAACACGTCTAAGTTACCTCACGGAACAGCATATTAGTAAACGTGCGCGCCAGTGATGCAGAATTGACCACGCAATACATGCTCAAGATCAGGGGTTCTCAACTCCAGTCCTCGCGACCCACTGCTCTGCATATTGTGTATGTCTCCCTTGTTTAACACACCTGATTCAGATCCTCAGCTCGTTAGGATAGACGCTAGAGTCCAAGAAAACAGCTCTGATATTGTCTTTTCAGTCATACAGTACTTTGATATGTTTACAAGACAGCAAGCAAACATTAAAAAGTACAATTGGGTTTGATTTGGGCCTGTACCTGTCTGTGTAGGCTATTACATAAACTAAACGAAAGCTGATATTCTGACTAGTTTGCTTGTTTTATTGATTTATTAAACATATACTTTTACCCAAACTGAATAATTAAGACAATTTTAAATGGCTAAATCTTGTATAAATATTTTTGAGTCTTTATTTTCTTTTCTGAAGCAGCCTACTCCAGTTCTTGTTAAAACCATAGACTGTAAAAAAATATGGACAAAGCGTCTGTGACGTGACCCCTAGACTCTCTGAAGAACGCGTTTGAGGCTGTTTATGGGGGGTATGGGCAGCGCCATACTGGAAAATACAAAATACAAAAGTTTCAGAAAGGATACATAGGTGGTATGATGTGTTGTGTCAAATCATGGCCGAGAACGTCAAATTCACTCGGCGCAGCCCGTTATTAGCTGTCAATCAAAGTTAACCGCCCTTATTTACATACATTTTATATTTAAATACATGATCTAAACTAACGAGTTAAAAAAAATTCACCCCCTCACAGTTTGTCAGGCACGCGGAACATATCGAAGATTACAATAAAAGTCCATGGGACCAAACTGTAAACATATGAATTAATGCTGTGAAAACTGAGATTTTAACATGACGTCTATGGATATTTGCTCCCTTTTGGGACCGGCCTCTCAGCGGATTTGAGATGTATTGCAGTTTATCGCACTTCCGGGTAGGCTTCATCTTTCAGATTAGAATGTTGCCGCTTGGTTAAAACACGCTACATGCAAATTCTGTGCATTTTGGGCACTTTTTAATCATTTATTTTCTCCATCAAAAGTGTGCTTTCACTTTAAATGAGCGTTGCACAACAAAAATAGACTCGGCCCGAACCCCTGCTTCACTGCTGCTCACATGCCGCTCTTCCGTGCGGTGTGAATGCACTCACTGATTAACATGCGAACCGAAAAAAATATGCAAAAAATAATATATGAACGTAAATACTTGTCACACAGGCACGAAAGATTTCTTGATTTCTTGAAAGATGACAGAGAGCGCGAAACGCAAATGTTGAGGCAAGCCATGAAAATGGCCACATCAGCTGGATAAAACAATCTCAGCCAACTCCCCGGCAAGTATAAAGTATGGAGCTACCAGTTCATACTATACCCAAGGGTGATATGGCCTCTGAAGATGAACGAATTTCCCAATCGTGGCAAACAATAAAATATATTAGAATCATGGGAATTTTCACAGAGCATGTTTGTGGTGGGAATTTGCTAAAGTGATAGTGTGAATGTGAGAGGATGTTGTGTTTTAGAGGTTACGTTTATACTAATCCACATACATTTGAAAACATGTATATGATTTTTTTTTCTGCATTTTGGCCTTCCTTCTGTGGTGAGAGGTAGGGTAACACCAAAGTGTGGGTTGCTTCACAAAACAAGTCCAGGCAGAGATCAACTGGTTTCAACTGGTCACTGGTTTCTTTTTAATAACTAAAACGCCAGAACTTTTTTAATCAAAACACTCTTCCAGCTTCTCTCTAACATAAAAACAGCCAGTCTCAGCTCATTAACAGCTTTTCTCCTTCACTCGAAACAGCTGTGATGCCACCACTGAGGAATCAGGCAACTGTAGTCTGGGACCAGGTGGCCATCTTGGTTTGTAATTCTCATGCTGCAACCACCTAGATGGCACATATCTTGTCTCTATGACATACCCTCTCACAATGCCACACTTCCACACTGACACTTTTGAGACACAAAATGAACATTTTTGTTTTTGTCAGGACGCCGTCCTGAAAGAATTTGAAAACGCTGTTTTCACGTTGTAGTCTGGACTTAGGTTTTTGAAAACTATGACATGTTTAGTTATGTGACATATTGTACCAATAGATGTCCATGTTTATACCAGTATGTGCTATTTGCTTGTGTTGCTTAAGATAAATGTTATTTTGTACAGTCTTTATGTAACCCCAGTAATGATACCCGCTATGTTAAAGCTGGGGCCTGGGTAAATAGTTGTTTCACAGTTATGATTACCTAAAATAATCAAATGTATTTACCCTTCAGCAGCAATAAAGATGGAATCCGATACTGGTTTTGTGAGTCTTTTTTATATATTTGACTAAACCAATGAATAAAATAAAGCAATGTGAAAAGTAATAAAATGTGAAAATACACTCTTTCAAAATGAAATAAAATAAAATGTCAAATTAAATCCTTTTAAATGAGTATCAATTTGTTGAAATAAACCACTTCACAAGTCTTCACAAGTGTTAAACTCCCTGAAACATATGAATGTACAACTCAATAACACAGTCTTCCAGCTGGTATTAAACCGAATGAAATACTCAGTAACTTAGATTAAACTCACTTAAGTGGGCCCACAATCACGCTCTCACTCACACACACACACCCAACGTTGCAGGCCTGATGTTTTCCAGAACGCGACGGGTCCCGCGATGATGATGATGATGTCGTGGCTTTGGCTCACCCGAGCGGCTGTCTCTCTCTCCCGCGACGCAACAGAGGAACTCCAGGCTTTTCCGGTCACCTGGAGCGCTATCTGTTGTGGCGATCTATCCCTCGTTGCCAGAGGAACTCCAGGCTTTTCCGGACACCTGGAGTGCTATCTGGTCGGCCTCCACTCTGATGAATCTGATCCGGCTCGTCCCTCGTGCTAATCACCACACGAACGCATGGAGTAAACGTGCTGAGTGAAATCCATGACGAATATCACCAATAATTGCTAAATAAAGTTGTTATTAGCAAAATACAAATACTAGGGACGGATTCAATCTATAATTACAGGATTATCGTGTGAAAATCCTTTTATTCAGCCTCTACAATCTTCTTTTCTCCTCCGACTAGTCTTCTCTCTCCTCTCCCTCGCTTCGCAACGCCACGCCCCTCCCTCTCTTTGTTGCGTGATACGTGAGTACGTAAATAAAACATTAAACATTAACTAATATTATACACAATTATTTAACTATATACATACATCTGAAAACACTGTAAAGGCACATAATAAATAAAATACACAGATTGATAAATGTAAATAAAAAATTCTTTCAAACAGTAATTTAGTGAATTTAGGGCTTCTCACCGGGCTACACCCTTCCCCTTCTAAATGTTTGAGGTCCTCATCAAACTTTTGGGACTTTACAGGTGTTTAATTATTTTCCTCTCAGGTACTCTACTACATTTACAGCAAGTAGCAAGAGGGTGGCACCAAACAGTGTTACAATTACTTCTCCTACCCTCTGAAATAAAACTGCAGTGCACTGGCATACAATGGGTAATGGTATATATTGGGCGGTTTGTAAGATTTACCCAACTCATCATAACTGAGTTTTACTACAGGTTTTATTTCTCGTTTAGACCTAATTTCTCTAGCAGGCTCCAGACCATTTGGATTGTTTTCACCACCAGATTCTTCAGGAAAAGGTAAGTTATCCCCTTCTGCTACTGGAGAGTTAGGTCTTTCAACTTCATGCGTTGTTACATTATCAGGTCTTTCCCTTTCCAGAGTATCACCCAAGCCACTCTTTGGCTCAGAATCTTCAACAGAGCATATTTCTTTCCCCTCACAGCTCCTGAATGGTTCACTCTCGAAGGGAACAGACACTTTTCTTCCTGTAGGACAGATCTCAGATTCTGGGACTCTGGTAGTCTTTGAAGTTCTTCCATGGTTTCTTGAGGTATGTACCGCATCCCATCCTCGCAATTTGAAGATAACTCATCCTCATTATAACTTCCTTCCACAGATACATCGGCTGTTCCTGGTTCATGGAGCGGAGGTCGCTGAAGAGTCTGGGACCTTGTTGCTAGTCTCTGAGGTAATTTCTTTTCTTCTGTCTCTTTTGGCATTCTCACCAGGTATCCAATTGGCAGAAGATGATTTCTATGCAATGTCTTGACAGCTCCTTTACCTTTCTTAGGTTTTATCCGATAGACAGGCAAGTTTGGCATCTTACTAACAACCACATATGGTAAGGAACTCCATTTGTTTCCCAGCTTGTTCTTTCCAGCGACTCCTAGATTTCTCATTAGAACCCGATCTCCTTCTTCAAGTATTTGATTCTCAAACTCTTTTATCATGAAGTCTTTTGTTCTTCTGGTGGCTCTTGTCTGCAGCATCTGAAGCTACTTGGTAGGCCCTTTTTAGATCTGTTCTTAGCTTAGATACATATTGCTGGTAATTTTCTGCTTCGCCTTCAGATGAGACAGAGAAACAGAGGTCAATTGGGAGTCTTGCTTCCCGTCCAAACATGAGGACATATCCAGTTGCGTCATTTTGTGTACAATTATAAGCATGTACTAGTTGACTGACATGCTGACTCCACTTTTGCTTCTGAGATTTGTCAATAGTCCCAAGCATCGAGAGCAAAGTTCTATTGAATCTCTCAGGCTGTGGATCCCCCTGAGAATGATATGGAAGTCGTTCTTGACTTCTGAATCCCAGACGTCTTCAGCAACTCATGGATTAACTTGCTTTCAAAGTCACGTCCCTGATCCGAATGTATACGTGCTGGTAATCCGTAATGAACAAAATACCTTTCACATAGCACTTTGGCAACCGTGAGAGCTTTTTGGTCCTTTGTCGGAAAAGCTTGAGCGTACCTAGTGTAGTGATCAGTGACTACAAGGATGTTGAACACTCCTTTTGAATCAGGCTCCAGGGACAAGAAATCGATACAAACAAGATCCATGGGACCATTGCTGGTTATCTGCTTCAACGGGGCAGCTCTTTGGGGTTGTGTCTTCACGAAGAATACACTTTCCGCAGTTCTTCACATACTGGTCAATTTCATTTGACATCTTCGGCCAATAGAAACGATCTTTTATTAGAGCAGTGGTCTTATCTACTCCTAGATGTCCAGTCTCATCATGCAGAGACTGTAAGACTATAGATCGATACTTTTGCGGTAAAACAAGTTGAAGACACTCTTCACGTTGTGGTCTCTGTACCACCCGGAATAATAGTCCTCTTCTTATTTCAAGTTTGGATCCCTCTTTCTGTAGTAAGTGTACTTCAGGATCTTTGTCCCTGGATAATGAAAACAACTGCCCTTTTTTCACAGCATGTCTCACTGGAGAAATAGCAGGATCTTCTTCCTGAGCTTTCATTAAGTCATGAGAACTCAAATGCTCCAGTGAACCAACGTCTAGTCTGGTGGGAAAGGCATAGCATTCAGGTATGACTTCAGGTGACACTCCCAACTGCTCTACACATTGTTGAGTATTCATTGTTTTGCACAGAGGTGATATTTCTTGCCAATCTTGTTCTTCTGTAGTGGAAGAAAAGTTGCGCGATAGAGCATCAGCATCGATGTTGCTTTTTCCGGGTTTATACTGTATGTTGAAGTTGTATGTGGATAGTGCAGCTAACCACCGGTGCCCAGCTGCATTGAGTTTTGCAGTGGTAAGTATATAAGTAAGGGGGTTGTTGTCTGTCCTTACTGTAAATCGTGCACCGTACAAGTAATCATGAAACTTGTCTACCACTGCCCACTTGAGTGCTAAAAACTCAAGCTGGTGGACAGGGTAACGCTGTTCAGATGACTTCAGCTTGCGGCTGGCAAACGCTACTGGCCTTAAACCTTCTGGGTACTCCTGGTTTAAAACTGCTCCCAAACCATTCAGGTTGGCGTCGACATGCAGAATGTAGGGCCTGGTTGCATCAGCAAATGCCAAGACAGGTGCGTTAGTAAGACAACGAATGATCTTCTGGAATGCCTCTGTACATTCTTCTGTCCACCTACCCCCAAAAGCTTCAGACTTGTAGTACATCCCTTTGTTCTTTGCAGCTCTCTTGCCATGCTGAGTAGGTGGATATCCCTTGGTAAGCTCAGTAAGGGGTCTGACTATAGCGGAGTAATTTGCTATGAATCGCCTGTAGTACCCACAAAATCCCAGGAATGATCTGAGGGATTTCAAATCAGTAGGTTGCTTCCAATTGGTGACTACTTCAACCTTTGCTGGATCAGTGGCAATACCCTTCTCAGAAATGATATGCCCCACATATTTGACCTGAGGTTGACAGAACTGACACTTGTCAAGTGAAACTTTTAATCCACTTTCTTCCAGTCTATCAAGGACTTTCAGCAGACGTTCTTCATGTTCTTCCAGTGTTTTGCCAAACACTATAAGATCGTCCAAGTACACAAGTACTTCCAGTAGATTCATGTCCCCTACGGCCTTCTCCATTAATCTCTGGAACGTAGCAGGGCTCCAGAGATTCCTTGCGGCATCCTTTCAAACTGATAGAACCCAAGAGGACAAATGAAAGCGGTCTTGTCCTTGTCCTCATCAGCCATCTGGATCTGATAATACCCGCTCCGCAGGTCTAAAACAGAGAACCATCTGCTGCCCGTAAGACAATCTAAAGCCTCGTCAATCCTTGGCACTGTGTATTGATCTGGGATGGTTCTTGTATTTAGGGTTCTGTAGTCGATACACATACGCACTGTTCCGTTCTTTCTTCCTGGCCACAACAATAGGGGAAGCATATGAACTCCTGGACTCCTTGATAATTCCAGTGGCCAACAACTCATGAAGATGACGGCGTATGTCATCAATGTCAGCAGGCGCAAGCCTGACGGGATCTCTCTCGAAACGGGGTGTTATCACTCAAACGAATGTGATGTTCCACTCCCTTAGCACATCCCACATCCCATTCATGGAGCGAAAAGACATTAGTTCTCTCTGCCAGTTTTTGGGATAGCCTATCCTTCCAATATTTTGGAATCGGTGAATCTCCAAATTTAAACAAGCATGGATCTACAGGTGATGATTTTGCTGAATTGTCTTCTCCACAGTAGTAGCCACTTCTGTGGTAAACCCGTGCACCACCACTGAACCCACAGGAATACAAACTTCCTTCTGCGAAACATTCCTCAGTAGCACAGGAAATCGGTCCACTTGGATTGCTGATGAGGGAATGATAGTAGGCTTTACTAGTATCTCAGAAGGACTACTAGAAGTTGACAGTTGATCAACAACTAAGATGCTCTTGTCAATGGATTGCATCACCTTGACTTTGCATGTAGCTTGACACTCACTCCTTGGTGGAATACTGAGTGGGCCTGGACCTGACCATTGGATTTCTGCCACAGCATCTTCTGCGTTTCTCTGTTCTCTGACTTCCATTTTGAACATCTTAGACTTCTGAAGATCTACTGGCATTGTGCGAACAATGTCTACTCCAGAAGACTCTTTACAAAGCTGTGCTAACCGTTGGAACATACTAGCATTGGTACCGATGAGTAATGGAACCTGTTTGGGTCCATGAGGCTCTGGACACACTAATGCCAATACACTGATGGACTGCTGCACTCCTGTCAATTTCTCCGGAAATTGCAGCTCTACTTCCACATAGCCACGATATGGAAAACTGGAATCACTCAAGCCCCAGACAGCTAGTCCAGAAATGGGGTGAATCGGAGTATCAGCTAGGTGTTGGTTATACCATTCTTCAAATACAATGGTTACCACTGATCCACTATCCAGCAATGCTTGACAAGGCGTTCCATTTACCTTCACCGGCATAACGGAAGATGGTCCCACTAGTCCTTCTGGGATACTGATGGTTGGTTTGACTTGAACCGCGCTTCTCTTCTGTAAAGACTGGGTAGGTCTGATCGAGGGGGAATTTGCATATCATAATTAATAATTCATAATTAATAATTATTCATACAGATTTGGATCAGACCAGTCTTACATGTTAATAAATCCCTTGATGAGGGCTTTCTTTTACTTTTACCTATCTGTATACATGTGTATCTCTGCAATTAACCACAAATTAATTGTAATCAATTGCCCAGACCACGTTTTACACGACAGGTAAAATCAATTAGCTCAATTAATTTATAGAGCAGGGAAAACTTAATTCTCTGGCCAGAAGAATTCAGCATTCCAACTCCATAAAAAAAATACCCTTTAGGTTTCTTCAGTTATGTAAAGCTGTAGCTTGATCTGCATTTCAGGGAATTGGATATGAGCATACAGTGAATCAGTCAGGATGAGTATATTGGTTTAATTAATCGACTATAGCATTCAATAAGGCAACTAAGTAAGCATTTACTACGTTACAATGATACATGTATATACAAACATTAAACACAAACTAAGACGACGCAGGGCGTTAGACGATAAGTGAGTTGGAGAGAGAGAGAGAGAGAGAGAGAGAGAGAGAGAGAGAGAGAGAGAGAGAGAGAGAGAGAGAGTGAGGGTAAGGGTAAGAGAGAGGGAGTTACAGTCACCAAACAGTCAATTAATCTTTCTGAACACCATGAAAATGCTTTCTTTATGCTTCTGAGAAGCTCTAAAAGAAGGTAGCGTTATACTTGCACAACATGTTTGGTCTGTGTGTGTCGCGGGGTTCGTGCCAAGGCCCGGTTGGGCCGCACGGTCGCATGGAGAGGCTCTCCTGTGTGCGCGCGTTCCGTGGAGCGCGTGTGAGCGCGTCCCGTCCTGGCGCGCGCATGGTTGGTCGCTTGCGCGTGGCCCTTTGTTCCATGGGGAGTCACGTGGCGTTCTTTGGCATTCGGCGCGAGTGTTTGAAGGCTTAAAGTCTTTGAGGTGACGTTACCCGTGGAAATAGTTCGGCGAAGTCCACTTCCTTTCCTGGGGAACGAAACTTGGTAGTCCATTTGAGGAGAAGATGAGACTTTTAGACGAACAAAAGAAGGGATCCATGGTTGGATCAAGTCTCCGTGATCACATGTTCTCTTGAGAGGATCAGATTGTGAGAGAGAGTTAGGCGGAGCTGGCGCGCTGCCTTTATCCCCTTGGAGACATCCATCCCTTTCCTGTTGGCTTGAGCCAATCAGGGAGATGGATGTTGCAGCGGGAAATTCTTGGTTTATTGCTCTTTGTTTCACAGAGCATGCGCTCCTCGTGGGAGGGGGTGTGTTCAATGGGCTAATATTGAAACAGTTCGATCTTCCTTGGCAGTAAAACATATTAACAATACACTTTACTTTACATCTCTGTGCATATTCGGGTGTTTCGTTCAATAAGCATTCTGGAGACATCAAGGAACATTATGTTACATTAAAGGAACATATATTTCCGTTTACAATGCCTACAGAAGTTATTTCTAATTTCTGTTTTATGCTGCAACCAACAAAGATATTTCACGGTGACGTGGGGAAAAACACACATACATAAAAACCATTTAAGAATATAAAGTAAATGTCTTTAAACACCAAAGGAATGCCTTCCTCTTTGTTCAGACATTCTTTCACATTCCAATGTGTTAAAAGTCAGACCCAAGAAGCCTCCCTCTTGCGTGTGGGGGAGGGGAGGGCTTGTGTGTGTGTGTGGGTGTGTGTGTGTGTGTGGGGGGGGGTCCGAGTCCTTGGGGGACGGTTGATTCAGTCTGGCAAAATCATTACATCTTCCCCTTTCGTTAGATGAAGTCCTTACGTGGACTTCCATCGACCGACACCCATCGCAATGGACGGATGGCAGGTGAATCATGAAAGTCAGGTAGCAGGTGGTGGCTAGGCTGAGGTTCGGGCTCAGCTTGATGAGGTTGGACGCAGTCTCCAGTGTGGTACCCTCTTCCTGAGGGTCCAGTGGTGGCTGTGGAGGTTTGCGTTTGTTGAGTCTCTTGTGGAGTGTGAATGTCAAGTGACAAGACGTGGTTGATTACCGTAGAGGTACCCAGCGCAGAATCAGCTGCGGTCCAGGGTTGGACAACAGGTGATGCAGTGGTGCAGTGCAGTGTAGCAGGTGTTCAGTTGAAACACAGCTAGGAGAGCTATGTTGCTGGGAACAAGTTCAGTTCGGCTGGGCACCCGCTTTTTCACAGTTCATAATTCCAGTTCTGGAATCAGGGTGAAATCATGGTTTTCGTAAAGGATGGGACTTGACTCAGGCTCAGTTGACAGCAGGGTAGCTCGAGTCTCGGAGCAAAGGCTGTGGGATGCTGAGTTTTGAGCAAAGTCCTTCTGGCAGACAGTAAACAGTTGTCTCGCTGGAGTTCACTTGTCTGGTTCAGTAGAATGCCGTGAGCTTCGTGGATCTGTCACAGCTCCTTTCAATTTCTTGATGGTCCGTGAGGAGGCACTCTGTGTTGTGAGTTACCTTTTGGCTGAAGGATTTCAGTTCGTTTTGTTGCTGGACATGCCGGTGTTTGACTGCGTTCTGACAGCAGCGGCGTGGGTGTCCATTTAGCTCTGCTTGCGTGGTAGTCGACCCTATGCTGTGTGATGTCGGACCTGGTGATGACTGCAGTTGTCCTCTGGTTGGCTGGAGGCACAGGGAAGACGACCACAGCAGCAGCATCCTGTAACAGAGACAGGGGAGAGAGAGAGAAAAGGGAGGAAAGATTTCAGCGGCTGTCGGCTGGGACAGCCTGATGCCTTTGAGGATGCCGAGATGTCCTGGTGCTGCGGTGTGCAGCCCACATGGTGCGTGACAGGCATACACTGGCTGGCATATCCCCTTTTTGTACTGTGGCAGCACAAGCCGTGGCGAAGTGATGTCACGAGGTACATAAATTTCAAGTGTTGGGCCGTTTAGCAGCATGTGCTTGGTGTGTTGCCGTTGTTGTGGTTGACGGCCGGCTTGGGTGGTTGGAGGGGTTGAGAGGTGGTTGTCTCAAAGTTAATTTGGTTAGTCCCAGGTTTTGGTAAGCTGAAAGGTGCAGGGTAGCAAGTTCACGTTTCCATTTGGTGCTGAGGCTGTGCCTTTATGGCTGGCTGCAGGAGTTCTTGTGACCTCTGTGACCTGCCAGTTAGGTTCTTTTGACATGTGTGACTGGGGGGGAGGGGTACTTGAACTTGAGCTCAGACATTCAGTTGTTTAAAGTCTATTAAAGGCTCATAAAGATCTAACAGATCTTGGCCACTCAGAAGTGCGTACGTGATCGTTTGTGATCGGTACACTGGGTAAATCAGGCTCTTAGGGACCAATTGTTGGGTGAACGGGAGGTACCTGTTTTGAGCCAGATGTCGTTTTGGCTGTAGGATTGCACCTTCAGCTCACCTGTTTGGGATTTGAGAGTTCGCTCTGACTGTTTGAGTCTTTTAAAGAGTTGGGCTGGCAGTAGCGTGATGTTTGAGCTAGTGTCTAGCATGGCTTCAAGGCTCAAATCATTGTCTCTAGGTGGCTAGGCAGAGTTCGTGCCACCCCCTTTTTGATTAGGTTTCCCAGAAGTCCTGGCGTCTGGGCTGATGTTGTGTGGGAAACGGTGTTGTCATGCTCAGGCTGTGCAGCTGTCAGTTGTGGTGGCTGCTTGGTGCTGTCACTTTGTGAAGTGGCAGTGAGCTCTGTGGTGTGATGCTGACGAG
Organism: Hybognathus amarus; assembly: GCA_030378365.1. Classification (NCBI taxonomy): domain Eukaryota; kingdom Metazoa; phylum Chordata; class Actinopteri; order Cypriniformes; family Leuciscidae; genus Hybognathus; species Hybognathus amarus. The sequence goes on from JAQIUQ010005153.1 coordinate 389,179, forward strand.
CAGTGTTCTGGGTGTCTGTTTGGGTCTTGCGCTGAGACATAGCATGTCTGGGCTTGTCCTTCTTGTGAGATCTTGTGCAGAAACTCTTTCAGCACCTTCAGGATTTTTGCTGTCAGTGACATGGCTGCACTGTTGTTATCTGATGTGTGCTCAGATTTGTGCTTAGCAGTGGTGTGTTGAGAGGGGTATCGCTCTGGGCTGGTTGGGCTTGAGTCTCTTGGTGATGAGGTGCGGCTCAGAGCTCTTGCTCTGGTGCAGTCGATGAGCACCAGGACTGTTGTGTTGCCCTCTGCTGGCTTGGAACGGTTTACTCTCAGTGAAAGTGTGGGGTGCCTCCTAGAGGCAGCTCTGAGTCGTGCTCAGAGACAGGTTAGTTTGAGGGTGTTTACCCAGTCTTTTCGGACAAAGTCTTTGCGTAATGTGAGCTTGTGGTCTCGTAGCTATGGTAGATATGCTACAGGGACAGGCCAGGGTGCTTACGGAATAACTCACTGTGGGATGCAAGCTTCGAAGAAACAAAGTTCTGAGATTGGCATCCTTTCCATACCTGGTGGTTTGTCGGAGTCGGTGGAGTTTCAAGTCGGCCTTGCTTGATGTCCACGGCGGTGAGAACCTTTGGTCTGATTCTGGATCAGGGAGTTAAGCGATCGAAGCTTATTGCAACAGCTGATAGTCCATTTTGGCAGTCTCTGTTTGACGAGCTAGGAAGCTGTGCACCTCACGACTGGACGTAATCCATATCGAGCAGAATCTGTTTCATGCAGTCAGGTTGGTTAGACAGTTTGCAAGTGACAGTCTGGTCTGCATGTCGTGGCTTTTCTGGTTAGCTTGGTCAAATCCTTTTGGAGCCATGCCGTGGTTTGTGGCAGTGGTTCCTTGGGAGGTTGAGGTCAGGTTACGCAGGGGCTCTGTGGCATTCTGGCACACTTGTTGTGAGTGATCAATGCGTGGCCCTAAAAGTTCAGAACTACTGCTTAATTGGTTCGTTAAGTATTTAAGCATAAAGCTAAGTGTCTCTTGTGTCCTGAATCTTAGCTGCGAATGTTAGGGGGCTAAGTTTTGTGTGGTTCCGAGGGTATTTCCTGGGAAGGACATAGCCGAGATGAAATAAATGACGTAAGGTGGTTCTTATGACTAAATTATTTCTCTGGACTTAGCTGGTGGTTCACTATGGCTCGATGGCGTGAACGATAATAGGGGAAAGGACAGCTTTCTTATTTAAATTCTGCTTATTGTCGATCCTCAGGACTCTAGTAGTGCCTTTAGTAAATTGTTGAGATTACTTGTGTTAGAGGGTCACAAAACGAGTGCACTGGCTGTAACTAAGCCAAAATAACAAATAAGGGTGTCTGCTTCCTTTCTGGGCCCTATGGGAAATGGAACCACACTCGGACAAGAGAGGCAAAGGAATTAAATCATATAGAGGACCTAATGGACAAGGGAATAGCTGCTTGCTATTATTATCAAGGTCAAAGGAATGAAATAATTAACAAGGAAAAATAAAATTAAAATTAAAGCAAAAGGAAATAAAATGATCAAAACATGGGAATGATCTGAAGTCGAGAATAATCAGTGGCATTAGTGGCTAAACTTTGGATTTGCTTTGATCAACACTCTATAGTGGGTTGTAGCGGTTGCGTGTTCAATACCACATTGGGTGTGTTCCTCCAAAGGTTTAGTCAACCTGCCGACGAAAAATTCCTATGGTTATACAAATTCTTCTGTAGTTAGTTACGCAGTTTACCTGCAGTTAAACTTGAGTTTAATTAACAGGGCATCTGTGAAGTTAGTCTTCAATGGTTAGCAAGGAGTATTCCTAACCCTGTGAGGGTAAACTTTGGCTAATAAGAATTGCAAACACGGAAAGTGAATAATTAGAAACCCTAAGTGGTGTTGAGGAAAGTATTCTAAAATACTTTGCACTGTGGAACACAGCGGTGATTAAGGGTTCAAGAAAATAATGCTAACTGCTAACTGTGGAGGTTATTCAGCTTAGCCTGCATTGGATTGGAGCTAGGTTAGGTTAGCTTAGCCCAAGTTAGCTTGATGCTAAGCTAGGTTAGCTTAGCCTAAGTTAGCTTAGTGATGGGTCAGTTTAGCTTAGCCTAAGTTAGCTTGATGCTAGGCTAGGTTAGCTTAGCCACCCAGGCTGGTTTGTTTACAAAAGTGACATTAAGAGTTAGCGCTTCCTGTGACAAGTTGTCATGGGAGCCAGAGGGTGTCAGAGCAATTCAAGAGTACCTGAAGAATGTCTGTGTATTTTACATGAATCATGCATGTTTTAACGGGTTAAAAGGGAGGCACCTATACTTTATGATTTTCAAGAACTTGGTTGCATTAAAGGAGCATAACGCAAGTCTCTGAGTTTTTGCAGAACTACGCCCCCTCTGGTGACAAATGAAACTGCGTGCGCGCTCATGGAATAACATAGACTTTATAGAGTAGACATATACACGGAATACACGCACGTTCGCACGAGCTGTTCATAACCAAAGGAGCATCAGGCACACATCTTTTGTTACAGTCATAATGAGGTAATACAGTTATAAATCTGCAAGTCATTTAAAATATATGAAAGGAAAGGGATTTGAGTAAATTACACACTTATGTAGGCCTATGTGTGTGTGAGGGGAAAACAGGGGTAGAAAACTTCGGCTTTTGTTTCCATTGATCTCCATGTTGAACTGTTTAATGTGCTTACTGTATCCACTTATGATTGTATTATTATGGAAACACGTTCATGAACACTTCTGAGCCCTAGAGCAGACCGCCCGAGATCTCTCCGTTTGTTGAAAGCCTTCCCGATGTTGACTCTAGTCTTATTCCGACGCCTGGCACTGGACAGACAGAAGTTGTATTTTCTTTGTCTTACGTGGAGTTTGCGTTGGGGTTTGTAATGAACTACAAGCCGGTCTCTTTGGGGCTGTTTTTACACCTGGCCACAATGCATTTTCTCAGATCTATTTGATTTAACCAGATGCATTTACACTTGTCCAGTTTCGTCTGGAATACAGCCCAGACCACGTCCTCAATGGTTTGAGCTGTCGGATTCAAATCCGTCTGGATTCAACCTGGTCTTTTCACGATCGAATAAGTTATCCGATCACAGAAAACGCATGAAGTGACCAGATGTAGACTAAACAGCCCCTTTGAATCCATCTTCTACTTTTGGGAAAGTTGACTAAAGTTGCGTCGCTCGAGTTGTCTTCTCTGATACGGAGAACGCGGCGAATACACTATCCTGCAGGCACATAGCCAGGCGAGCGTGAACGCGCATGACGTCACGCCCAGTCTCAGATTCGAGCCCGAATCCCTCTTATATATTTCACTGTACAGGATTATAGAGGCGATCGCAGTGATCAGAGAAGGGCTCATTCAGCCCATCAGGCGATTGTTTCAACATGTATGGGTTAGAAAACGGCTAATTTTAACATAAAATGTTGCGCAATGCACCTTTAAGTAAAACGCAAATGTGTTTTGGCATTTGCTAATTTTCTCATGGAACTCTGCTCTTTACTTCACAGTCTTCTATTTGTTTACAGAGTAAGGAAATAGATTTGCTGCAAGTCAAAGCTTGTCTTGTTCTATTTGCTTACAGAGTAAGGGAATAGATTAGCTTTCCTAAGCATATATAGTTACGTCTCTCTCATGCATGAATGCTGACTTTTCCGCGAGTTACTTCTTTTGATCGTTTAGTAGCTTTCTGCTTTTAGAAGCAGCTAAAATTTAGGTGAATTGCATCAATCTAACAATAAAATTAAGGCCTTTACTTTGTAGAAGGGGAGCGTCGCCCAGGTCTACATACATATAACTCTGTCCTGAGCTGTCTTCGTCAGAAACAGGTTTACTTATACCGCGATTTTGGATTCCTTTTTTTTTTGTTTGTTTCCAAAGCGGAAAAGATATCGGTACAGATTACAAGCTGCTGAGATGATTCTTCTGTTACACAGACTTACGCTTTAATGCTGAAGTTCCTGATACCAGTTGGGAGTCTAAGGCCTAAAATTTTTTTCAAAGTAGAGATGTCAATTCCCGCTGTTTGTATTATCTGCATTTAGGCAAGCCAGCTATCAAGATGCATATTGCACGTAGTGTTTTAGTTGGACCGCGATGGTCAAGTGCACGCCTGTTGATTAACAGTAATTTAAACTCGGGTGATTTTACTACACTCTGTCGTCAAGGCAAAGTATGGAGTGGGTGTTTTCTGTGACTCTTCACTGTCGTGAAATGTTTAACGGTGCCGTTCTAAACAACATCTAGAAACTGTTTGTTTCAAAAGAGTCATGCATAGTCTGTCGGCCGTTGAGGCTTACATGTCTATGTAAGATTCCTTTAACTTAGTAAAATTCTAATTCTACAAACGCAGAGTCTTGCAACTCTTTGAACACCCATTTTCATCTACTTTTAAAAGTTCTACGTCCGATGTTGATCAAGGACCTTTTAGCAGAGTCTTGCACTGCGTTCGTGCAGTGTCTTCTGGGTTGCAGTTCAGAATAATTTGGGGTTTTAGGAATTCTTACTGAGTGGGCCTTCACGCATCGTTGAGTGGGCCTTGCGTGGGGGCAGGAGAACTATGGTGACTGACAGGATAGGAGGAGAGGTTTCTTGAAACTGGTGTCCTCCTCAGTTATAGGTTCGCTGCAAGTTCCACAGCAAACTCGTTCGGAGCCGGTGGTGGTAGCACAGGCCCTCCTGGGTCTGTTCTGCTGGGTGTCGGTGTCGTGTCAGACACCGGTTGGAGACAGCAGGTGGAAAGTCGATGTCTTGTAGATTGTCAGAGATGTGGTGGAAGGCGGGCTTTCCCACCTCCCCCTTTTTCAGCTCTTGTGTTGTTGGCTGAAATGTGCAGACTGGTTAGGGGAGACTTGTGGTGTGTGTTTCCCCTTTTCCGGTCATGCTGTAGTCTATAAGAGTATTGCAACTCTGTGGATCAAGTTCATGTTCGAGATCTTGTCTCTGCTGAACGAGCTTGTGGATGGTCACACGGGCCTCTTGCGCGTTTCTTTCGCAGGCCGTGGCTTTCGAATCTCTTTAAGTTCCGCCTCTGCTCTTTGCAAGAGTCTTCACTTTTGTTGGAGTTTCTCGTGGATTTCTTCTCTGGTTCTTTTCTCTGACTATTCTCTTCAGTCTGTGTAGAAGATTTAGACAGGGCAGTTTGAAGTCTTTTACTTCCTTCTGTAGCTCGGGGTCATTGTCATCCTCGGCGTTGCAACCTTGTGCTCCAGGGCGATGCGGCTCCTTTTGCGGAGGCGTGCGTGTGCGCTGAGCTGGTAGGCGAGGTTGACGTGTCTGGCCCAGTCTTTGTCGTAGGAGCTTTGGCTTGGTTTATGCGCCATCAGCTTGTACACGTCTGCGTCCAGTTGCTCTTGGCTCGGGGCTCTGAGTAACCGGTGGCTTTGGGCAGGGATGGAGATGTCATGAATCTCGGCAATGTCTCCAGGTTGTCCCGCGGGTTGTGGGACTGGAACATACTGGCTTCACTGTGGGCGAGATGAACACAACACACACAGAGAGACCAATGCAAGTTCGACTACGTCTAACGAGCTATAATACCGGCTAGGCCGTGTATGAAAATTTTGGTTAACTGATGCAGACAGTTAAACCGTTAGGTGGGACAATTTGGGTAGGTCATCATGGGTCTGAATGAAGATTTGACAGGGCGCTAGCTTAGGGGTCACCTGTTGATGCTAACGACTTGGTTGTCAAACTATTCTTCAGCTTTCCTTGGTGTGTCAGAGAGGTTCTGTCTCTAGGTGAACTGAAGGGAACAGAGCACAACAGAACAGAGCAATGGCAAGCTAGCAAAGTTTGAAGTAACATGCAACCATCAAAGATGGGGAGGTCTGTAATGAAATGGCATTAATAGTACACAAGAAGTGTTAAAAAGTGAAAGAGGGAGTTTGCTGAGGCTAAAGCCTGCAGTTTGTGGCTTGGAGAGGCGGAGGAAGCCAACCACTTCAAATATCAGGGGAATCTCTAGATTCGGTGGCCAATATTAAGTGGATGGGTTTTAATACCTTTTTCTAGTTTGCCTGGGGTGAAATGAGGTCATCCCGGTTGGAGTCAGCCTCGTGGCTGGTCCCTCTGTCACCCCCTAACACCTGACAGCAGTGTCCCGGGCATTTCGTGCATCTGTACCGAGGTGCGCCCTTTCAAGCAACTTGACCTTGAACACAACCGGCGGTGCCAGGTTGGTGGTGTCGTGTTGCGGGCCGCATCAGACAGAAAGACACAGGAAAGTACGAGACCTGCGCTCAGTCAGCGATGGTGGCGCAGATCAGATGAACCAGCCAGCCGGACCCCAAGCGAAGGTGACTGTCACATCACCACAGCACTTGAGAGATTTCTACCTACAAACACAAAACAGGATGAAGAACAAGTGTGCCACAATTTGAATTAAAGCTCCTCTATCTACATCAAGTTGAGTGTCTATTTTTGTTGAAAAATCAAAGGCAATGGCTTTACTAAAGTCTATGGTATAAACACAAAGGGAATTGTGACAATGTCAATTATCAGAATAACCCAACCTCCATACAGGGAAGAGATAGCATTAAGTGCAGCGGGAGGAGCACAGGAGGAAGCAATCTGTAGTGGCGAGTTTTGGCCACTAAGGGTGTGTGTCCCTTCCTCCTAGTGGTCAATCTGGCTGACAGAGAGCTTGATTTGAAGTGCATTCAAACTGATTTAAATACAATTCAAATTGAGCAAATGCATAGGGGTTAAGTAACCTTTAGATTAAGTAAGGATACAGTTAAAGCCATAAAGCAATTTCCCAATGGGAAATGAGAGACTTAATTCAAATTCACTTTGAAATTTGTTTGTTTCAAACCAAATTTTTTAATAAGTGTAGGAAATTAAAGGTTGGTGTTATATTTGATGATAATCACGATTACGGTGAGGGATCAGTGATAGTAACCAAAACAGAACCAACTGGGAGAGAGAGCCATTCAGAACAGTGATGTTAGGTGATGACTTAGAAAGGGGGTGGCCACAAGGGGGCGCTTTCCTCCTAAGTGGTCATCAGAAACTGTTGAGACTTAATTCTGAATTTCAAGTTCAAATGTGGTTTGAACCAAATTCAAAACAAGTGCACACAGTCAAGGCAAGGAAAATCATGTTAATGAAACAGGCTGTAGATTGCACATGCATTGAAAATTAGGGAAACTAGTTCGAAATTCTGTAAGGAAGCAGGGTGTTCCTGACAGAATTTTGAGGAAAGAAATGACCTAGCTGTTAGTGTCCACACGAGGGCGCTATTGCGTTCGTGGAGGGTTAAGTCGGGCTGGGGGTCATCTGATACTGGAAAACACTCAGGGGTGCACCCTAGTGTTTGGCAGTAGTATTACAGCCAGCCCGCTTTCAAATGTGATTGTTTCAGAGGATGTGTAGCGAATTACACACCTATTTTCTGCATAATCACGAATAGTGCGGAATTTAAATCTCGACGGATTTCTTTTCGGTACTATATTTTACAAGCACGTTTGGCAGGATTTTTTTTTTTTTGCTGCGCCGTGCGAAAGGGAAACAGGAATTATCCATCTGTCTCAAAAACTCCAAATAACATTTATCCCAACTACCGTTAATGATTAGAATGTTTTCAGTTTTGGATTTTCTTTTGGTGCTATTTTTTTTTACAAACACATTTGGCAGGATCTTCTTTTCCGCTGCGCCGTGCGAAAGGGAAACAGGAATTATCCATCTGTTTCAAAAACTCCAAATAACATTTATCACAACTACCGTTAATGATTAGAATGTTTTCAGTTTTGGATTTTCTTTTGGTGCTATTTTTTTTTTGGTCCCACTATATATTAAGTGGCTTTAAGTACTATGTACTTACACTGAAGTTACTACTTTAATACATTGGACTTATTGTGTACATACATGTTTTTACATTGTACTTATATTTTGAAAATACCTGCATGTAATTACAACTGTAATTAATTGATGTAATTACACAGTTGACCCTTCCCTTACACCTTAACCCACCCTGATACCTACCACACCTGTCCCTAACCTTACCCGTATCACAACTCAATAGCAGCAAAAGTGTTTTACAATACAACCTGAACACAATAAGTACATTGTACTTATTTATTTTATGTAAGTACATAGTACTTAAAGCCACTTAATATAAAGTGGGACCTTTTTTTTACAAACACGTTTGGCAGGATCTTCTTTTTCGCTGCGCCGTGCGAAAGGGAAACAGGAATTATCCATCTGTTTCAAAAACTCCAAATAACATTTATTAACATTTAACATTTATCACAACTAACTAGGAAAGGATTTTCCTTTTGGTGCTATTTTTTACAAACACGTTTGGCAGGATTTCCTTTTTCGCTGCGCTGTGCAGAAGGGAAACGAGCTCATCTGTTTCCTGCTCCAATAGACATATATCAAATAGCACTTATGATAATATGCGGTTTTTTATACATTTGATTAGCTAAGTCAATGTTTTTTCAACCAGGAGCTCATCGTTTCTCTAACGATTATAATATAAGATAAGGCCTTTTAAGAATAGAGAAAGAATCTCGTTTCACTATCTTGTCTTCCGCAATGTCAGGAGAATCTCGTCCTGACAGAGGAGTTAAAATTATTAAAAATGTTGTTTATGTACAGAGGTTTCTCTTCCATCTGTGTCAGAACAAATTTTAATACTAAGGAAACTGCAGTTTACTTTTAGCAATTTAACAGTGACTAAAACGTTTGAACATTTAGCAGCTTGTTAAATATGCTTGGCTGAGGCGGCTTTCGTGCCCAGCTCAGTCATATCGTAAGTTCGCAAAGCGTTCACTCCGATGTGCGCGTGTAATATTAAATATTACATAACAATATTAAATAACAATATACACATTTGGACTGAAACTGATTGCTCATAAACAAGTTTGAAATGCCCGCATCCTCCACCATTCTGTAAAGACTGGGTAGGTCTGATAGAGGGGGAATTTGCATATCATAATTAATAATTCATAATTAATAATTATTCATACAGATTTGGATCAGACCAGTCTTACATGTTAATAAATCCCTTGATGAGGGCTTTCTTTTTCTTTTACCTATCTGTATACATGTGTATCTCTGCAATTAACCACAAATTAATTGTAATCAATTGCCCAGACCACGTTTTACACGACAGGTAAAATCAATTAGCTCAATTAATTTATAGAGCAGGGAAAACTTAATTCTCTGGCCAGAAGAATTCAGCATTCCAACTCCATAAAAAAATACCCTTTAGGTTTCTTCAGTTATGTAAAGCTGTAGCTTGATCTGCATTTCAGGGAATTGGATATGAGCATACAGTGAATCAGTCAGGATGAGTATATTGGTTTAATTAATCAACTATAGCATTCAATAAGGCAACTAAGTAAGCATTTACTACGTTACAATGATACATGTATATACAAACATTAAACACAAACTAAGACGAAGCAGGGCGTTAGACGATAAGTGAGAGAGGGAGTTACAGTCACCAAACAGTCAATTAATCTTTCTGAACACCATGAAAACACTTTCTTTATGCTTCTGAGAAGCTCTAAAAGAAGGTAACGTTATACTTGCACAACATGTTTGGTCTGTGTGTGTGGCGGGTTCATGCCAAGGCCCGGTTGGGCCGCACGTTGCATGGAGAGGCTCTCCTGTGTGCGCGCGTTCCGTGGAGCGCGTGAGCGCGTCCCGTCCTGGCGCGCACATGGTTGGTCGCTTGCGCGTGGCCCCTTTGTTCCGTGGGGAGTCACGTGGCGTTCTTTGGCATTCGGCGCGAGTGTTTGAAAGGCTTAAAGTCTTTGAAGTGACGTTACCGTGGAAATAGTTCGGCGAAGTCCACTTCCTTTCCTGGGGAACGAACTTGGTAGTCCATTTGAGGAGAAGATGAGACTTTTAGACGAACAAAAGAAGGGATCCATGGTTGGATCAAGTCTCCGTGATCACATGTTCTCTTGAGAGGATCAGATTGTGAGAGAGAGTTAGGCGGAGCTGGCGCGCTGCCTTTATCCCCTTGGAGACATCCATCCCTTTCCTGTTGGCTTGAGCCAATCAGGGAGATGGATGTTGCAGCGGGAAATTCTTGGTTTATTGCTCTTTGTTTCACAGGGCACGCGCTCCTCGTGGGAGGGGGTGTGTTCAATGGGCTAATATTGAAACAGTTCGATCTTCCTTGGCAGTAAAACATATTAACAATATACTTTACTTTACATCTCTGTGCATATTCGGGTGTTTCGTTCAATAAGCATTCTGGAGACATCAAGGAACATTATGTTACATTAAAGGAACATATATTTCCGTTTACAATGCCTACAGAAGTTATTTCTAATTTCTGTTTTATGCTGCAACCAACAAAGATATTTCACGGTGACATGGGGAAAAACACACATACATAAAAACCATTTAAGAATATAAAGTAAATGTCTTTAAACACCAAAGGAATGCCTTCCTCTTTGTTCACAGAGCATTGCTTGTTCCATCCAATTCTCTAAATTATCCTCTCCAGCCGGAATGGGAGTGATACCTGAAAAGGTTCTCAGCCCTCTAAAGGAACTGCTATCACTTGAGGTTTTGGTGGTTTTAGCAAGCAATTCACCCACCGCCCTAATGATAGACTCAGGTGTAGAAGCATTTAACAAGTTAGGTGAACTTGCTTCATCACCCTCCATTCTGTTAGCACTTAGGATCCATGGGTCTGCTCCATCAGCCGACAATACATCCGGAGGAAGTCTCTCTGCATGCACCTTCTCACGACATTCACAGAGCACTATCGAGAGACTGAGATGGTTGGCTATACATCCGTCCTCTTACCCTGACTCTTCCAAGGGCTTTAATAGAATGCATAGTGTCTTCAATTTTAGAAACTGAATTTTAAAACTCAATTTTATTTTTAGAAATCTGTCTCTTCTGGAATTCCACTCACAATGACGGCATAATCTGGATTCGATGCCTTCCCTTCGACACCAGCTTTTTAAGTCAGGAACTGAGAAAGGGGTCTATGAATGAGCCATAGCTAAGAGCTAAACTGTTACTTTGTACTAGAAACTTTTTTATCTTATTTAATGCTGCTGTATTAATAAGGGAAATGGATCCCAGCGGTGCCTCCAAATTATGTAATCCCAGTAATGATACCCGCTATGTTAAAGCTGGGGCCTGGGTAAATAGTTGTTTCACAGTAATGATTACCTAAAATAATCAAATGTATTTACCATTCCCTTCAGCAGCAGCAATAAAGATGGAATCCAATACTGGTTTTGTGAGTCTTTTTTATATATTTGACTAAACCAATGAATAAAAATAAAGCAATGTGAAAAGTAATAAAATGTGAAAATACACTCTTTCAAAATGAAATAAAATAAAATGTCAAATTAAATCCTTTTAAATGAGTATCAATTTGTTGAAATAAACCACTTCACAAGTGGTTGTGACACAAATGTTACGCTGTTAGATGTAAGAAAGAAATCCATATTATCTCTAGCCTTGGTTACTGTATATAGACCTCCAGGGCCATATGCTGAATTCCTAAAGGAGTTTGCAGACTTTCTCTCGGATCTATTGGTGAATGTCGATAAAGCAATAATTGTTGGAGATTTTAACATACACGTAGATAATACAAATGATGCTTTAGGGGCTGCGTTTACAGACTTATTAAACTCCTTTGGGGTCAAACAAAACGTCAGTGGTCCCACTCATCGTCTAAATCATACACTAGATTTAATTATATCATATGGAACCAGTCCAACTGATATAAATATTATACCGCAAAACGATGATGTCACTGATCATTACATGGTGACTTGCATAATACGTACTGCCGAAATATGTCATGTTGCGCACGTTATGAGAAAAGGCAGAACAATCCTTTCCAACCACTATAGATAGATTCTCAAATAGCTTACCTGATCTATCTAAGCTGCTAAGTGAACCCAAACAAACTGATCAATTAGATGAAATGACTAGCAGTTTGAGCACCATTTTCACTAGTACATTAGATATTGTTGCACCAATTAGATTAAAAAAGGTTAGAGAGAAAACTTAAAGCACCCTGGTACAACAGTGATACAGCATGCTATCAGAGAGAAACTCGTATCTTTGAGCGTAAATGGAAACAAACTAATTTAGAGGTCTTTAGAATCGCGTGGAAAGACAGTATGTCACGTTATAAAAAGGCTCTAAAAACTGCCAGGGCTGAGCATCTCCGCAAACTAATAGAAAATAACCAAAATAATCCAAGGTTTTTATTTAACACCGTGGCTAGACTAACAAATAAACAGACATCGCCAGAGCAAAATATACCGTTACAGTTTAGTAGTAATGATTTTATGAATTACTTCAATGAGAAAATAGAAAGCATCCAAAACGCAATTATAAATGTACAATCCTCTTTGGTGTCTTATGATTCAGCCTCAATTATGGCCCCTCTAGAACAACTACACCGCTTTACAACGATAGGACAGGAAGAGCTAAATAAACTTATCATTGCATCTAAACCAACAACATGTTTATTAGATCCAATACCCACTAAACTACTGAAAGAAGTGTTACCTGTAGTGGAAGAGCCTCTCCTCAATATTATTAACTCGTCTTTATCTTTAGGTCATGTTCCAAAAATATTCAAGCTGGCAGTAATAAAACCTCTCATTAAGAAACCGCAATTAGATCCAAATAACTTAGCAAATTACAGACCTATTTCAAATCTTCCATTTATGTCAAAAATACTAGAAAAAGTTGTGTCCGCTCAATTGTGCTCTTTTTTGCAAGAAAATGATATCTATGAAAAATTCCAGTCAGGATTCAGACCGCATCATAGTACAGAAACTGCGCTAGTTAAAATTACAAATGATTTACTTTTAGCTTCTGACCAAGGCTGTATCTCAATACTAGTCCTACTTGATCTTAGCGCTGCGTTCGACACTATAGATCATAAAATACTCTTGAATCGACTACAAAACTACACTGGTGTTCAGGGACAGGCATTAAGCTGGTTTAGATCGTATTTATCGGACCGTTCTCATTTTGTTTGTTTAAATGGGGAAAAATCAAAGATAACGCCAGTAGACTATGGAGTACCGCAAGGATCTGTTTTAGGCCCTCTGCTATTCTCAATATATATGCTGCCACTTGGTAACATTATAAGAAAACATGGAATTAACTTCCACTGTTATGCTGATGATACTCAATTATATATTTCATCACGACCAGACGAAAACACTAACTCATCTAAATTGACAGAGTGTCTCAAAGATATAAAATGCTGGATGACGCGTAATTTCCTGCTATTAAATTCAGATAAAACGGAGGTTTTACTTATTGGTCCAAAAAACTACTCACAAAACCTCTTACAATACAACTTTAATATAGATGGATGTCCTGTTACTTTATCCTCTACAGTAAAAGACCTGGGTGTTATACTAGACCGCAACTTGTCTTTCGAAAATCATATTTCATATGTTACAAGAACAGCCTTTTTCCACCTTAGAAACATTGCTAAGCTACGTAACATGCTATCTGTTTCTGATGCAGAAAAGTTAGTTCATGCATTTATGACCTCGAGACTAGATTACTGTAATGCTTTATTAGCCGGTTGTCCTGCATCCTCAATAAACAAGCTACAGTTAGTCCAAAATGCAGCCGCTAGAGTTCTTACTAGGTCAAGAAAATACGATCATATAACACCGATTTTATCATCTCTACACTGGTTACCTATTAAGTTCCGCATCAACTACAAAATACTACTACTAACCTATAAAGCCCTAAACGGTTTAGCTCCAATGTACTTAACGGACCTTCTTTCGCCCTACAATCCACCGCGTTCTTAAGATCACTAAATTCAAGGCTTCTGGTCATTCCTAGGATATCTAAGTCCACTAAAGGAGGGAGGGCGTTCTCGCATTTAGCTCCAAAACTCTGGAACAGCCTTCCCGATACGGTTCGAGGCTCTGATTCGCTGACACAGTTTAAAACTAGACTAAAAACGCATCTCTTCAGTCAAGCATTTCACATAACGCTTACCTTTTAGTCCTCTGTTATGCCATACAGAACCGTTTGCCGCTGAAACTGCTTAACGCACCAGCGGGGCTCGACAGCCTTTTAGACAAACGGTTCGAACACGTTCGGCGCGTATGGTTGGGTTGCGGAGAGTTTGTGAGATAGTGATTTTCTAACACTGACTCCTGTATAATGGAAATCATTCTGAACATCAGCTATGCTAATCTATCCCATCTGCCTTTCTGCTGTTATCTCTGGGACGGTTGTCCCGAGAAAATGGCGTTCGTCAGGTCCAGTTTGTATCCAGCCTCTCACGGGGATCTCAGATGCCCCCAGACGCCTGTGAAGAGACGACTCAGACGCTGGCGATATGTTATGGCTCCATATTATATATGAACAATATTTATATTTAATATTTACATATTAAACAATATGAATGTAAGCCAGAGGAGAACTGGCCCGACTCGAGCCTAGGTTCTCCCAAGGTTTTTTCTCCATCCAATCTGATGGAGTTTTGGTTCCTTGCCACTGTCGCCTTGCTTGCCTTGCTTTTGGCTTGCTTTAGTCAGGATTTTTACCATTTAACAATATTACTTATCTGTGTTGTACTTCTGTCATGTTATCACTGTGAAGCTGCTTTGATACAATCTGTATTGTGAAAAGCGCTATATAAATAAATGTGACTTGACTTGACTTGACAAGTCTTCACAAGTGTTAAACTCCCTGAAACATATGAATGTGCAACTCAATAACACAGTCTTCCAGCTGGTATTAAACCAGAATGAAATACTCAGTAACTTAGATTAAACTCACTTAAGTGGGCCCACAATCACGCTCTCACTCACACACACACACACCCAACGTTGCAGGCCTGATGTTTTCCAGAACGCGACGGGTTCCGCGATGATGATGATGTTGTGGCTTCGGCTCACCCGAGCGGCTGTCTCTCTCTCCCGCGACGCAACAGAGGAACTCCAGGCTTTTCCGGTCACCTGGAGCGCTATCTGTTGTGGCGATCTGTCCCTCGTTGCCAGAGGAACTCCAGGCTTTTCCGGTCACCTGAGAGTGCTGTCTGGTCGGCCTCCACTCTGATGAATCTGATCCGGCTCGTCCCTCGTGCTAATCACCACACGAACGCATGGAGTAAACGTGCTGAGTGAAATCCATGACGATATCACCAATCACCATTCTGTCAGTTCTTTATGATCTCTCTGATGAGGGTTATATTAGACATATTAATAGGAAGGCTGCTGACATGTCAGGTCGACTAAAAACTGTGATATGGTGATCCATAGTTTAATGTCTGCCTACATTTAATTGTATTAACTGCCCCCCTAATAACGTTAGAAAGTCATGAAAATAAAAAAATGACATGACAACTTCTCATTATAAAATCATTATTTATTGTATTAAACGTTAATAATTCAGGTTTGTTTATCAGTACCATAGCAACGCTCAACTTCCGCTGGAATTTTCAGATAGGAACCGTCCGTAGCTTTTCGCAAGAGTTCACATTTTTGAACGCATCCGGATGACCAACGGACACGATTTTCGTCGCACCGCACTCGGTCGGACCCGTTTCGGACCCATTCGCATGCGGTCTGCGAATCTCCATAGGAAATGAATGACTTCCGAGTCATTTCGTAGCCGCATGGGAGCTGATTTCAACTGCCAGTGTGACGCCGCCTTCACACTGGCAGTTGAAATCAGCTCCGTAATGACGCAATACGTTCCCAACGGACGTCGTACTACACAGTGAAAAGCGTCAGGACACAGGTAGAAAAAAAATGGTGGAGAAGAAAAGTTCTGTATGATCTCTCTGATGTGAATTTATATTAGACATATTAATAGGAAGGCTGCTGCGTGAGGAAAGCTGCTGAGGATGTTGACATGTCAGGTTGATATATGGTGGTCAATAGCAATGTCTGCCTACAATTTAATTGTATTAACTGCCCCCCTAATAACGTTAGAAAGTCATGAAAATAAAAAAATAACATGACAACTTCTCGTTATAAAATGATTATTTATATTATTAAAGTTAATAATTCAGGTTTGTTTATCAGTACCATAGCAACGCTCAACTTCCGCTGGAATTGCTGGATAGGGACCGTCCGTATCTTTTCGCAAGAGTTCAAATTTTTGAACGCAGTGCGATGACCAACGAACACGATTTTCTTCGCACCGCTGACCGCACTCGAGTCAGTACCCGTTTCGGACCCACTCGCATGCGGTCAGCGAATCTCCATAGGAAATGAATGACTTCCGGTCGTTTGGCAGCCGACATCGGAGCTGATTTCAACTGCCAGTGTGAAGGCGGCATCAAGACGGCGTTTGTTGCGTGATACGTGAGTATCGTAAATAAAACATTAAACATGAACTAATATTATACACAATTATTTAACATGCATCTGAAAACACTGTAAAGGCACATAATAAATAAAATACAC
>JAQIUQ010005154.1:0-72589 GCA_030378365.1 Hybognathus amarus
CCAGCTGAGCGTGCGTTATCTGCTGGCAAAGCGGACAGTATGGCCAGTAGTGAAACACAAGGCAGCAAGCGTGTTGTCAAACTTTCTGTTAAAGCACTTGCTGATAAATTGGAAAAATTACAAGCTGGTAGAAAATCAAAGCTAAATAAGGCTTATGATTTAAGAAAAATGTTGCAAGGTTTAATGGAAACTGGTAAACATTCAGATGTGCAAAATGCTTTTGAAGGTTACATTGCATTGTGTGATGAAATAAGATGTATGCATGAGTCTATACTGCGTTTGTTACCAGAGGAGGAAAAGAAAAACACGAAACATGGTTTAAGGCAAAAATGATGTTTAATGATGATTTTATTGTCAATGTGCGTATGTGGGTTGGAAAACATTTTTCTGAAAATGATGGTAATGAAAAGGGTAATCCTGATGAGGGTGATCATGATGGTATAAATCCTGATGATAGTGTTTCCAATGTGGGTAAAAGCAAAAGCAGCATCAGTAATAAATCAAGTACCACTTCCTCTGCGCAAATTAAAGCAGCAGCTGAAAGGGCTGCAGTAATTGCACGCATGGCAGCTTTGAAAGAGCTATACGCATTGGAAGAAGAGGAGCTTCAAATAAAGAGGAAAAAGGAGAAGATGAAGCTGGAAATAGAGTTAGCGGCATCTACTGCTAAGCTGGCAGTTTTTCAAGCAACTGATGGACAAGCTTCCTCTAATGTATTGTCAAATGGAATGAACTCTTATTTTGAAAGGGAACAAAGGAAACTGGAACAGTTCAACACTCTTAACCCCATGGCAAAGGAGTATGAGCCCGAAACAGGGAAAACTCTGCAAACAAAGTCGTCATTCCCACAAAGCAAACTGCCTGCACAGGATGGTAAGCAAAAGGCAATGCATATTTCATCAACACAAGTTTTGCAACCTGGCTCAACCATTACTTTGCAAAATCAAGCCAACATGCATGGACACACATCATCAGGAGATGTTCTTTCTATTACGCAGAAGCAGAATGAAATTACAGCAGCACTTACTCACCAGCAGTGTTTGCTGTCTTTACCAACAAGAGAAATTCCCATATTCGAAGGAGATCCACTTCAATATAGGGCCTTTATTAAGGCATTTGAGCAAGGAGTAGAGGATAAAGCTAGTGGAGCTGACTGTTTATACTATTTGGAACAGTTCACTAGAGGGCAGCCAAAGGAACTGGTTCGTAGCTGCCAACACATGTCTCCTGAACGTGGTTATATTGTGGCTAAGGGTCTTCTGAAGGAGCATTTTGGGAACGAGTACAAGATTGCTACTGCATATATAGAAAAGGCTTTATCTTGGTCAATCATTAAGTCTGAGGATGTAAAAGCCCTCCAAGCTTATGCATTATACCTGCGTGGATGTTGTAATGTGATGGAAGAACTTCACTTCATGCAAGAGTTAGATATACCAGCTAATATGAAAATTGTTATTTCCAGGTTGCCATTTAAGCTAAGAGAACGGTGGAGAGCCAAAGCTCACGACATTTGGGAAGCCTCTAATGACAGAGCTCACTTCTCAGATATGGTTTCGTTTCTTGAGAGACATGTAAGAATTCTATCAGACCCAATTTTTGGAGACATTGAAGGTGCAAGCCAGCCACAAAGGGCTGTTGGCCTAAACACTTCAAACAGGTTTAAGCTACAGTCAAAGAGCAGAATTAAAGGTAGCAGTTTTGCTACTACAGTGACTGAAGTGGATCCTGATGAAAACAAACCCACAGCCAATTGTCCCAAGAAAAAGAGCGTGTCTTGTCATTGCTGTACACGTGCTCATCCTTTGGAGAAGTGTCAACAATTTAAAGGTAAGAAGCACAGAGACAAGATCATTTTTCTAAAGGAGAAAGGCATTTGTTTTGGATGCTTGGGTATGGGACACATAAGTCGAGAGTGTGATAGCCGCATGACTTGTGAAGTTTGTGATAAACAGCACCCCACTGTGCTCCATATCAGGAAAACTAATGTGGAGTCAGAACAAACGTCGAAGTCATCTGGAGTTAAACTTTCAACAGTATCACAGACATGTGGACATACAGGGGCTGGAAAGGATAGCTGTGTTCTTTCTATTGTTCCGGTGCAGGTCAAGTCCACGAAAGGAAGCAGCATCATACAGACGTATGCATTTTTGGATCCCGGTAGTACAGCTACATTCTGTTCAGAGGAGCTTATGGAAAGGTTAAGTGTTACAGGAAAGAGGACTCATTTTTCTTGAAAACGATGGGATGTGAAGAAGTTGTGCCAGCATACTCCTTACGTGGATTGGAGGTGTCTGGTTTGGAGGAAAACAACTTTTATCTTCTCCCTGAAGTCCTCACACAGAAGAAGATGCCAGTCACTACAGACAACATTGCTACTGCTAGAGATGTTAAAAGGTGGCCACATTTGTCAAAAATTCACATTCCCAACCTAAGGGCCAATGTTGACATGTTGATAGGAACCAACGCTCCCAAGTTATTGGAACCATGGGAAATTGTCAACAGTTGTGGAGGTGGCCCATACGCTATAAGAACAGTGTTGGGGTGGGTCATCAATGGTCCTTTAAATGGAAATTGCAATGCTGTTGAAGTGGCACGTCCTTCTGTTCTGGTAAATAGGATTTCTGTAACAAGTTTGGAGCTTATGCTGAATAATCAGTATAAACATGACTTCAATGAGAAGAACACAGAGGACAAGGAAATGTCTAGAGAAGACTGCAGATTTATGGGAATAATGGAATCTTCTGCAAAATTACAGGATGAAAGGTACTGGCTTAAGTTGCCTCTTAAGAACCCAGAGGTCTTTTTGCCAAATAACTTTGCAGTGGCTAAACAAAGAATGCTGGGTTTAAGAAGGAAGTTTGTGAATGATCCAACTTTGCATAAGGAATATTCCAGTTATCTTAACAAGGTTATTGTCAAAGGATATGCTGAGCAAGTACCGCCAGAGCAGTTGCAGTGTGGAGGTGGGAAGGTGTGGTACATCCCACATCACAGTGTTTACCATCCCAGAAAAGGTTCTCTAAGAGTGGTGTTTGATTGTGGAGCTACCTATAAGGGAACTTCATTAAACAGCCATTTATTGCAAGGACCAAACCTTACCAGCTCACTCATAGGAGTTCTCACTCGATTTAGGCAAGAACCTGTAGCAGTAATGGGGGATATACAGGCCATGTTTCATCAAGTGAAGGTGGTAGAACAGGACAGAAATCTTCTTCGTTTCCTCTGGTGGCCTGAAGGGGACTTGAGCAAGGAGCTTCAGAACTATCGGATGACTGTACATTTGTTTGGAGCAGTTTCATCACCTAGTTGTGCTAGTTATGCCCTAAGGAGAACTGCTACTGACAATCAATCTGATTTTTCTGCTAAATGTATTCAAGCTGTTCACTATAACTTCTATGTTTGATGAGCCTAGGCTCGAAACGGAGGCGATCCAGATGGTTAAAGAGCTCAATGATCTTTGTAAAAGAGGTGGATTCATACTGGAGAAATGGATCAGCAATAGTCGGGCAGTTTTGCACACAATTGCAGAAGAACAGCGGGCTGAGGGGCTAAAGGAGTTGAATCTTGATAGAGATAATCTGCCAATGGAAAGAGCTTTAGGTCTACTTTGGTGTGTTGAGTCAGACTCCTTTAAGATCAAAATCGATGTGAAAAGAGCAACCGCTAACCAGACGTGGCATGTTATCCATCACAAGCTCCGTGTATGATCCTTTGGGTATTTTGGCACCAGTCACTTTGTCAGCAAAGATGATGCAACAGGAGCTCTGCAGGAGAAAGTGTGGATGGGACGACGTCATACCATCAGATATCTTGACTCAATGGAAGCGGTGGTTGGAAGATATCAAGTTGCTGATTTCATTCAGACTGGACAGGTGTGTAAAGCCAAAGGACTTTGGAGCACCCATACACAGGCAGTTACATCATTTTGCTGATGCCAGTAAGGATGGCTACGGAACTGTGTCCTACATAAGGCTGGAGAATTGCAGAAACGAAGTTCACGTTGCTTTCCTGTTGGGTAAGGCCAGAGTCGGACCACTGAAATCCATAACTATTCCACGACTTGGAACTAACAGCTGCAGTGGTAGCTGCTAGAGTGGATGTGATGTTGAAGTCAGAGCTTCAACTTGAGTTGGATGAATCTTTGTTTTGGACGGATAGTACTTCAGTACTTAAGTATATTAACAACGAAGACAAGCGATTTCAAACCTTTGTGGCAAACAGAATTACTGCCATAAGAGAGGTTTCTAAACCTATCCAATGGAGGCACGTCAGTTCCAAAGAAAACCCTGCTGATATTGCATCTAGAGAGAATGAAGGTTCCGGACTTCCTAAAGAATAGAGTTTGGCTGGAGGGTCCAATGTTTCTTTGGAAGCCGGAGAAAGATTGGCCAGTACAGTATAATGGTGACATCAGAGTGGACACTGATGACCCAGAGGTCAAAAGGGAAACCTTTGTGTATATTGTGGTTGCCGATTCACTTAAAGGTACAGATCGTCTTTTGAATTACTTTTCAGACTGGAAGAGGCTTAAGGTTGCAGTGGCTTGGTTTCTCAGGCTGAAGACAATGTTGCTTGAACTCAGCCGTGGGAGAAAGGCTTTGGAGGCCTCTGGAAATGTACAGGCTGATCAAAGGGAAAGAGTAAATGTTACATCAACTACTTCCAAGCATGATATCTTTACACCAAAGAATCTGGAGAAGGCGGAGCTGGCTATTGTTCGCTATTGTCAACAGCAAAGGTTTCAGGATGAAATCACTTCCCTGTTATCTGAGAAAGGAACAGTAAGCAGACAAAGTACCATCTATAAGCTGGATCCGATCTTGGAAGATGGACTTCTTAGAGTGGGAGGGAGATTGAGCAAAGGAGCAATGCCATTGGAAATAAAACATCCACTCATTCTTGCGAAGGAGCAGTATATTTCCAAGCTGATTATCAAAGATATTCACCAACTATTGGGTCATAGTGGTCGAAATCATTCATTATCTACACTAAGAAGGAAGTACTGGGTAACCAAAGCCAACTCGGCCGTGAGGAAGGTTATTGCTGAATGTAGTTTTTGCAGACGTCATAATGGGAGACTTATGGAACAAAAGATGGCAGATCTTCCAAAACAGAGAATAGTCCCAGATTTACCTCCATTTACCAATGTTGGAGTAGACTACTTTGGACCTGTGGAAATAAAGAAAGGAAGAACGATTTGCAAACGATATGGAGTAATATTTACCTGCATGGCTTGTAGAGCAGTCCATTTGGAGGTGGCCAATTCACTTGAGACAGATGCCTGCATAAATGCATTATGACGGTTTATTAGCAGAAGGGGTCAAGTCGCCCATATTACATCAGACAATGGGACCAACTTTGTGGGGGCAGAGAGAGAGTTGAGAGATGCTGTGGCTGCATTAAATCATGAGCAGATTCAAGGAGCTCTCATTCCAGCTGGGGTAGAATGGAGTTTCAATCCACCGACTGGATCTCATCATGGTGGAGTTTGGGAGCGCATGATACGAATGGTACGCCACATTCTCAGATCAGTTTTGCAACAGCAGACCTTAGATGATGATGGACTCCACACTATTATGTGCGAAGTGGAAGCTATTCTCAACGATCGTCCTATTACGCAGCTATCTGACAATCCAAATGATCTGGAACCTCTCACACCAAATCATCTCCTGTTACTAAAGGGAAAACCCGCTTTGCCGCCTGGACTTTTTGAACCCGCAGACATGTATTCAAAACGGCGATGGAAACAGGTTCAATATCTTGCAGATTTGTTTTGGAGAAGATGGATCAGAGAGTATCTGCCATTGTTGCAAGAAAGACAGAAGTGGAGCCAAAGGAAGAGGAGTTTAGTTGCTGGAGACGTGGTAGTTATCATGGATTCAACAGCTTCACGTGGATCTTGGCCGCTTGGCAAGGTGCTGGAAGTGTATCCTGATAAAAGGGGCCTTGTACGTTCTGTCAAGCTAAAAACCAAAACCAACATTATAGAGAGACCTATAACTAAACTGTGCTTAATAAGGGAGGGGTAGTCTGATTTATGGTGATGCACATTTATGCATGGATACTGATGTTTTGTGTACAGGACTTTTCTATTGTTTGTTTATTTGTTTGAATTGTAATGTCTCTGTCATTTACAATTAGGGGCTGGTGTGTAAGAGCCAATTAGCGCCCTTACCATAAATAAGAATCAGTCGTTGGTTCCTCAGATGTGACCCGGAAGCACAGACAGTTTTTGACCACACACTCACACACCCTCACACACACTGGCACACGCCGATGCCAGTACAAAGTCAAATGTGCACAATGAAGTTTGTCTGGATATGGCTATGATGGAAATAAACCGAAACTTATGGTTTTAACTGCAAAGATGACTTGGACTTTCATTCAACTTTAAAGGTAAAAGTGCGTCAACTACTCAATTCCAGGGAAAACATCTCAGGGGCTTAAAGTTTGAGCTTGGCCTCTCAAATCAAAAAGCATTTTCTCAGGTGTCTGAGAAATTCTTTTCACAGCAGGAGCGAAACAATAAAACAAGATGTATCTTTTCACAGGGACAATATTAGATAGTTTATTCATTTCAATTAGTGTTTATTTGCAATGCATTTTATTTAATTCCTGCTGTGCAGAGAACATGAGATAAAAGCTATTGATCACGTTAAACGTGTGCCATGATTAGGCCTAATGGACGATTGCTGCCATCTATTGGAAACCAAACAAAAATAAAAATAATGTGACATTTCAACTAAAGCCGCTAGATGGCCATTTCCACACAGCTGTTTTTCATTTAGTAATTAGAATATGAGGGAAATAAATAAAATTCCATTAAAATAAAACAAAATACATTGGAATACAGCATTTTATGCACAGTATGAAGACAAAAAGCACATGTGTGTGTGTAAGTGTGATATCTCGTATGCAATGAGATCGCTTGTGCAATCTGTGCATATCCGCAATGAAAAAGACATTTCTCATTATGTGTAACAGTTTTAATTCGTGAAAATCTTATGCAATGATTGCTGTCATCGAATCGAAAGCATATGAAAATAATATACAGTTTTCATAGACAGTAAAGAAGGCAATTTCAGCATTGGCATGTGCCATTTCCATACAAGTAGGCTATACATCTTTACACAAGTTTCCCATTTACATTATGAGACGTTAGAAAAGAGTCGCCACTAAATATCCTAATTTAAACATTTCTCCTTTGCAATAAATGTCAATTAAACATATTTAGACATTGTTCATTTCAAAAGCTAAATGGTGTGTAATATCTAATATCAGTAATCTGTAATATCAGTGTGGTTGATCACGCAAACCCATACTCAAAAATAATAATAAAAAAACCCTGAGAAAACAGAAGAATACAGCATTGAAAAATAATGATTGTTGTAGTTAGTGAAGCACAACTGTCAGTAGATATAACATGATTTCTCCAGCACATAACATTACGTTTGATATAATTTTTTTTTCTTATATGATGGAAACCTAATTTCCCCCATTGATGTAAATGAAATAATTAATTAGCCTACTCTTAATTCATTTAATTGAAGACATATAGCTATACACACAAATTAATTTAGTTTATTCAATAATAATTCAGATTAGTTGGGATAACAGTGTTTGTTCTTCAGCACAATGATAACCACAACATTAAATAACAGAAACAACTCTAAATGTCCAACTGAACATTAAACATTAAAAATAAAATTAGTGAAGCATTTTATTGCACTCCTGCTGCGCACAGAACTTCCAACACGAGAAGAAAGCAATGTCATTCACGATGATAACATGAAAAATGTGCCATGATTTAGTGGGAGGTTGCTGCCATCTGTTGGAAACCAAACACAAAGCAATATGAAATTTCAATATAGCCACTATGGCTGCATTAATAAGAGTTTGAAACAGTTATGAATAGGTATCTGTAACAAGAAAGCTTTGTTGATGAAAATAATCTGTTAATAATAAATAACCACTCTTGGTCAGTGATAAGATTAATGAATTATTCTACTTTATGATGCTGAAAACTATATCACCTGATCATCTTTGTTTCTGGTTCCCTTTGTAACATATTATGTGTTTTAGTAAACACTGTTACAAAGACCATAACTCACATAAAAATAACCATAACAAACATTTTCAATAAAATAACATATAAACCTCTGTTCATTCTCTATGACGTCTGGCAGAGATAATGTCAGTTTGGTTAGCAATAAGTGAACCTGGTAATGCTGTTTGTGGAGGTGTTTAATCAGATCTTCTGTCTTCTTTTATTTCCATTTGATTTCATGGTTGTGTGGCTTTAAGTCAGTTGTTGTGTGTATCTTCTGAGAGTGCAAAAGCATGATGTTAAACCGACATGATTCATTGCCATTACCATTGATTTTTGGATGAAATTTAAAAACTAATGTCAGCATTAGTTGCGGGATCAAAAGTGATGTTGATTCAGTGCAGTTAACAGACACATTAACATTGATTTAACATTGTTCCGAGGGTTGTAGGCAGTAAAACGTTTATGAAAGTTTATGAAAACCTGAAAGGAACTCTTATATGTAATTTCATTCGTAAGTTTATATTGTTTAAAACCTTTAGAGAACCTTTGACCTGAAATGAGTTCAATAGGACTATGGACTTCTCTATGGCTTAGGAAGCATCTGTTTAAGTCTATGAGTATATGGAAAGATTCGAGATCAAGTACTTTTGGGCCAGAAATATGTTCAGTAGGTCAAATCTGTCTGTCTGGCTAAAATCACATGATAAGAAGAAATTCTGTATAATAAGAGCTTAATGTTCAAGAACTCTTTGGCCAAAAATATGTTCAGTAGGAAAAATAAGGACTCTTGTATGGCTGAATATCAGTCTCAAGTACACTGTGTATGAGTACACTGTAAAAAAAATCGTAATTTCACAGAAAATAACAGATTTTTTGACGATCATTTACTTTCATTTTAAATTGTACTCAAAACACTGTCAAATTACAAATAATGCCTGTAAAATAAAAATGCAGCTGTTATTTTAGGTATTGTGACATTTAAGACAAGTTCCAGTCATTCACATTTTTTAGACATTATTTTTTCTGTTTTCGTAAATTGCATAAAAATATATGTAAAATTACAAATATAATCTGTAATTAAACAGTCACAAAACAATGAACTGATAAAACGGTTAAATGACCGGCAGCCCCCCCCAAAAACTGTAACATTATAAAGTAAAACATCCTAAAGTAAAACATCTTTGGCCAGAAGTGTTAAAAAGGTCAAATATCAATGAGGAATTGAGGACACTTCGACCAGAAACACGTTCAATTGTTCAAATAAGGAACATCAGCAGGAGACTATGAGGATGTAGCTATAGAAAGTTAAATTTCCAGGACTCTTTGGCCACAAACATGTTCAATGGGTCAAATTTGGACTAATATGGTTGATGCAACATTAAAATAAGTCTAATGTAAAATGAGTTACGCTTTGATGACTCTTCGGCCAGAAATGTCTGGGTCAAAAATGGACTACTGTGTGGCTGATGTAACATCAGAAATGGTCTCTTAAGACTCTTTGGCCATAAATATGCTCAGAAAGACAAAATTGGACTAATGTCTGCATGATGTTACATCAGAAAAAGATCATGAGGATGTAAAGTTACAGGATCATTTGCTAAAAACATGTTTAGTAGGTCAAACATGGACTATTGTGTGGTTGATGAATCATCATAAAGGAGTCTTTGTATGAGTTTGAATTTGCCTCCAAAACTTATGTCATCAAATTCTGTCGACACACAACACGTTGTGTGTTTAAATGATGCCAGTTGGTTATTTTGAAATGAATGATGGAGCTGCGAGTACTGTAATTCAACATGTGGATTCAGATGTGTTACACTCCTCGTGTGAGAGATCATCACAATGACCCCATGTAGTACAATCACACTTCCGGAAAGGTCATATCATTTCATTCTTATATTTTTTCTTTTTTATTGCATTTTTTGTATAAGTTAAGTTATATATTATATATAGTTATATATTATAGAATTATATTTAATGTGGTTTCCACCGTAATGGATCGCTGTTTCCCATTTCTACCAGCAGGTGGCAGTATTTAAATGACTGACTGTATGGTGTCTTTGGTAACTGTTCTAAATCAAGATTACTGATACAGATACCGTTTTATTATGTAATAAATAATTGCCAAATCATGACTAAAACTGTATGAAAAACTGTACTGTATTGTACTGTACTGTAGAACTGTATACTGACTGAAAAAATCTATTGAAATTCTGCTAAATTCAAGCCTAAAAGCCTGTTCACGCACTGACACTGATTATACAAATTGAAATAATACATTTATTCTTCGTTTTAGATGTTTTTACAGGACTTACAGGACAGGACTTAAGGGGCAAGATTTAGGGGGCTGGGGGCCCCTGGCCCTGGGCTCGAGTTTATGTTTGGGCCCTACAAACATCATGGGGTCGGAGTAGCAAAATAGAAAACAATTTAAATATGCTTTGAGGTTCCTAGAACAAGTAATAAGCAACATGCCTATAGTCAAAGTTTAGTGGTAGGCTAATATTAGATTGTCTATTATAATACAATATAATGCAGGATCATATATATGTCCTCTTATGTCAGATTCTTAAATTTAGTCAACAAATTCAATCAGAATGCAAAGACACGGTTTATGGCTATGATAAAAAAAGAAAGTCGTATCAATAAAATCAAATTTTGGATTGACAAAAAAGGCTGTTTAGACATGGCATGTGGATTTACACAGAAAATTATAATTGCATAAATTGTGTTAAGAGATTAATGTTTTAAATGTAAAAAATTGTAGGTAGAAATATGAAATGATTGAAAAAAAATGAAACGTGTACTTCTTTTTAGTTTTGAAACTAACACCGCCAGTAGGTGGCGGTAAGTCTCCATCTAAATGAGGGAGTTGAATCCTTATTCAAACGAATCGTTCAAAAATCATATTCGCTTAACCTAACAAACGACTGTAGGCCTATTTATGAATGGGTAGCCTACTTGAATCATTTACTCGTCTGATTCTGTCAAAAATGCAGATTTTTTGAAGAACAAAACGCGTGTTGCTCGAAGGCGCAAAGGTTCTGCTGTTTGTTCTGTTTTCTTGGACGGAGCAAAAACAGATCTAGCATTAGTAACTTAGTTACTAAGCCTTAGACTGGGTAGGTAAGATCTAGCCTTACCTACTCAGTAACTTTATTGAACTGTTGTATAATTTACCATTTGCGATTGTGCAGATGTTCAGAAAATCAGCACTCTTGCTGGTGTGATAACTCATGTCATGGCTCGTGTTATAAAACCTAAAGGTTTTTGTTGTTGTTGTTTTTTTTTAAATTATTATTCTGATGGGTGCGATTTGTGAAAAAAACAGAGGGGGGATGTTTTCAATTTTTATTCATAAAAATAAATCATAAATCACTTCCTTGCCACTGTTGCCTTTGGCTTGCTCAGTTGGGGATATTCAAATTAAGTGACCCATCATGCATCAGCTCTACCAAACTTTTTTTTTTCATGAATAAACAAACACTGTCTTGATTGATAGCCTACTTAGAAGCAGCTTTGATACAATCTGTATTGTGAAAAGCGCTATATACATTTGACTTGACATGTCAAATCTGTTTGGGTATTTATGCAAATTAGCACATATATAATTAGATTATGCACCGTTTGCCCATGTTAACAAACTATTGCAAAAAACTTGTAATACATGTTTTGTTTGTCTTGAAGTAATCAGTTGATTCATTGATCAGTGATTTTCATGTTGATATCTAAAAGTTAAAATTTGTATTCTTTTCACGTGAGAAAAAGAATGAATATGTGTATGAATGGGATGTAGCCTTAATATATTTGGGTCTTTTTCCTAAACTTTCCCCTAATGGGATTCTTTGGGGCTTTTTTTCAGCCACTCAGGACATATTGAGGATACTTTCTGTTGCAATTTGTTCAAGGTTGACCCCCATTTTGGCTTAAAATGACTACGATGGAATGCAATATATAAACTATAAGAAGGGCCTTCTCTCCATTGTGCCTTTTGTCTGAAAACCACCGTGACAACTTCAGTGCTTGAATGGCTTGTAAATGTTTACATTTAGGCTATTTCAATAGTTTTTTTCAGTCAGTGAAGCCAAATAATTGGGTGACAATAGCATGCATATAGACTATTCATTTTATAGGCTAGTGTTTGGAAAACTCAAAAACAATGAATGCATATTCTGCCAATCAGATTTAGCCCCACCCACAGAGAAAAATCATGGGAAAAATCGGAATATCAAGTGGTTTCTCTGATTTTCGTGCAAAAACGAGAAAACCCCCAAATCAAGTCATAATTTCGTTTTTTTTGTATTTAACCCCCCCCCTCAATTGATTCAATGAGTGGTTCATGAATGAATCAGCGTTTTGAACGAATCTGTTGAATGAATGACTCACTGACTGACTACTAGAGAGTTACGTGCTGCCACCTGGGGTCTTACTCTCATAATACTGTTTCATTTTGTTATTAATTTCATATTTAAAAGGCTACTCAAAATATTATCCTTTAAACGTTAACATCATAATACTATGTAATTACTATGTAAATCCTATGAACAGCATTAAAAAGTTAATAGTAGGCGAATAGCCAGTTCACATGCCAGTTCAGAATTCAGCTGCAGCTTCTATGGTTGGTACCATAGACTGTAAAAAAGATACTAATTTAATTTGATTGGTAACAGATTATTGCCTTATTATTCTAATTGAATTTGTCGATTAAATTTCCAACTTTTTTTAAAAATAAAAGATGACAAATAGCCAATATTTAAAACATATTAGAATAATTGCCCTTGCAAAGGTAAACATAATAAGCTATGAAAGCTTTAAGCTATGAAAAACAAACCAACAACAAAAAACGAATAGAATAACAACCAAAATAGATGCGCTGTGACATTGAC
The DNA here is from genome assembly GCA_030378365.1 of Hybognathus amarus. NCBI lineage: Eukaryota > Metazoa > Chordata > Actinopteri > Cypriniformes > Leuciscidae > Hybognathus > Hybognathus amarus. Next base: position 12,937 of record JAQIUQ010005154.1, read on the forward strand.
ACTAAATAATGCAATTTATATATTTTTATATATATCATATTTAAGCTTCATCCCTTGTCCAAAACTTAATATGCATATGTTATAATAGTTATGACTGCTGCATATTTACACATATTTTATATGACATAAAATATATGACATATTTTTATGTCATAACAATAATAGTTATGACTGCTGCATATTTACACTTAAATGGATACTGGTCTGCGCGCTCTCCAGTGGGTTACCCAGCTTTGAAGTAGGCTAATGATGGTCATGTGGGTGCAGATGAGAGATAATCTACATAATATTTCTGAAATAATCAGCGAATATTTCTCCAGTGTAGATTGTCGAATCCATGCCTATAGAGAAGAAACCCCTTTCTAGGCCCTGCCCAGTGCGATTTGTGTCAAGCATTAGTCCGGTTTTTGGATTAGAAAGAGTTTATTTGTAATAAACACTTTAAGAATCCGTCCAGCATTTGAGGACTGTGGAAGAACGGAAAGCATTGATCTTTGGTTGACCAATCAGCATAAAGGGGCTTTTCATGCGCGCCCACATGTGGAAATCGAATATTCAAACAATTTTTCCATTTTCTATCCCTGAACATAAAAATATAAAAATCAAGCCGAATTCTCTTTTTTTGGAAAAAAGAAAATAGAATAAATGAGCCGTTTTCTTATTTTTCTACTTTCAATATCAAATCGAAAAACGAATGAACGCAACGTACACGGACCAAAATAACACTCTCCACATTATTTAATTTAATTATAATTGTTCATAATTTAAAGATAACTGCATTGCATGAAAAACTTGCGTGAAAACATCCTAATAGGCGTTGCATTGTGTCTCTGCCGACCTCTTGTGGACAGACCAGTATAACATATATAAGTATATAAAGTATATAACATATATAAAATATAAGTATTTTATTGACAACATATTTTAGATTGTCTTGTATACATTGTTTTGGAATAGATCAGATAACTCCTTCATCTGTCATGTTGAAAATTAGGTGGAATTGAAATGTGATTTTACTGTTTTTGGACTGCCAATCTAATGATCAAACCTATAAGCTCTTGCTTTATTTCTATATTATATACTATATTCCATAACCTAATAATAATCTCCACATCTCCTATCTAACTGAAAATGCAATCACCAGAAGCAAACGATCTGGTTACCTAGCGTAACCTCGATTCTCTAATGATGGGGAACGAGTCTGCGGTAGGGCTGGCTACTACGAGCTACGGGAAAGATTACTTCTTTGCCGAACAATTGAAGCCAAAAATTTTTATAATTTGTAAACATTGTCTACAACGCACTTCTCCAGGTGCAGGACCTAAGAGCGGGCTAACTGGCAGGCTCATTGGTTCGATTTCTGGGAAGTGCTCAAACCGAATCGGAGACGGCGCTGAACCCGCGCCCAATCAGCGGACGACGCTCGCTTGCTACGTCAGAGCCCGCGAAAGGGGCATGGCTTGAGTGTATATAAGCACTCTCCGCGGTTTGGAACAACGATTTATAGTGATGAAGCGGAACTCGCTGCTTCAGAGCGGGGCACGGCCGGGAGCGCAGATACTTCGACCTTACCCTCAGTCTCGAGAGAGAACCGAGGGTTACGTTAGGTAACCGATTCGTTCTCTTGCGGGAGAGGGTCTCTCGTATTGCGTAAGCTCAGCTTACGGCTGCGGGAGGGCTGCCCTGGTGAACGCGCCGTCCCCGGTCAGTCACCACAGAGCATCCCCGGGGAGAGTGGAGGGGGGAGCAATCGTGGAGAATAATAATACAGGGCAGACCGCCGTTTATATGAGATTATGGAGCCTGAGAGGCGGGGCCGGCATTGGGGCCGGGGGCCATGGCATGGGAAGTTTTCATAGAATGGAGGGGAAGATGGAAGGGGCTAGCCGGTTGAAGGAATTCCCCGCCATAAAGCCGTGGCTGGACGCGCTGCGACGGGTAGAGCCGCGGCGTGAGTTAGCCTGTAAGGCCGGTACTGTGCAGGTTATAAAATCTGATAAAGGTGGACGGAAGCCCAGCGCGGCGGCCACACAGAGTGTCGTGAATGGGAATCCCCACAGGACCAAGCCCACGAGGAGGCCATGCCTAAGGAGGTGGAGTGAGTCACCTGACGCCGAGCGGGCAAGGCAGGATGCTCACCGCATCCGGCGAGGCGGATCAGCGTCTACTAGCCATCTGGATAGTGTTTGTTTAGAAGCGGCCAAGCCTTTTGTGCGTCCCAACGCCACAAACAGCTGCTCAGACCGTCTGACGTCGCGGCCAGCGTGTAATGTACGCTCTCAGCGCCCGGACCGGGCAAGGAGGTTGGCATTGGGCTCGCTATCAGGAGGTGGGCAGAGCCGATAAGGGATATCACCTGTGCTCTAAAATGGGGTGCCAATCGCCTTAGGCACATGTCCTGTGTCTGGGTTTTAAGAATGACGCGAGATCGTCAGGCCAAACTCGGAGAACACGAGCGCGGTTCGAAGAGAGCGCGTGAATGTCGCCCACTCGTTTAACTGAGGCAAGAGCGATCGAGAAAACGGCTTTTAGGGAGAGAATGTTGAGGTCAATAGGCTGGAGACGGTTCGGAGAGGGGGCTTCAAGGCCTCGAGGACTATTGAGAGGTCCCCAGACCGGCACCGGAGGGGCGAGGGGTTCATCCTCCTGGCTCCCCTGAGAAGCGGATAACCAGCTCGTCTTTGCCAATAGACTGGGCGCGTCGACGACAGGCCGCGAAGCGCGCGCTGCCACATAAACCTTCAGGGTGGAATGGGGTTCTGCCTCGTTGCAGCCATTCTTGAAGGAAGGAGAGCAAAGGGGAGACCTCACACTCTAAGGGGGTCCAAATTCTTTTTCGATTGCACAGTTTTGAAAATGCAGACACATTCAGCCGCATAGAGCTTTCTAGGTCAGATGCCGACTCTAGCGTGCTTGGTCGTGTTCAAGACTCCTTCTGGCAAATGCAACGTGACTGGTTCAGTCACCCATGCATGAAGCGCCAGCGCTGCGGGTGGGGATGCCCAGGATGTGCCGCGGGGCTTGAGAGAGGAGATCTGCTCTGACCGGGATGGGCCACGGGGCTGTCTGAGACAGCTGTGTGAGCTCCGGGTACCAAATCTGATTCTCCCAACGCGGGGCTATGAGGAGCACCGGGTGGCGAAACTCCTGATTCTCTGAATGACCTGCGGTCAGCAGGGAGATGGGAGGGAAGGCGCAGAGCGGGCGGCATGGCGATTGCTCGGCGCTACACGCCGTCCTGGTCTTCGAGAAGGATATCGGACAGTGTGCGAGTTTCTCTTCTGTGGCAAAGAGATCTGTGTCCGCTCTGCCAGAGAGGCGCCACAGTGAGCTGAGACTGCCAGAGGGTTGGGGACCATCTCCTGAGAGAGAAGGTTCCTGGATCAGCATGTCTGGACCGTGCGTTTTTGGTGTCCCGGGGACATGCGTCGACTGTGAGCGAGGCACGCAGAGTGACTACTGGGACCGAACTAGAATGCCGACGTGTCAGCAGGAAGAGATTCCTGGATCTGACCCCGCCCTGACGGTTGATGTAGGATACCACTGTCATGTCTCTGGCGGAATCAGGGCGTGGTCACAGCCCTGGATGCGCGGGAGGAACTCGCAACAGTGCATACTCGACCGCGGAAGCATCTCAGGAGACAGATTTATGTTGAAAAATGGGGTCTCCCGATCCGACCATCGGCCAGAGGCCGAGTGAGCCCTCGACAGACCGCACCCCAGCCTGTGTCGGACAGGAAGTCTCCTTCGAGGGTACCTTCCGAGTGGAGGAAGGGTCCCCGTCGTGACGCCCCGTTGAAACCGATCAGTCAGCCGTCCAAGGCTGTAGTGCCAGGAATGCATGCCTAGAGTGGCTCTGTGATTAGCTGGCGGCCCCGATCTGGTACCCAGCTCGCGGCGGGGTACACGGGTACTTAGCACAGAGAATTGTAGGGGGCGCATATGAAGAGCCTCAGCTGTCAGCGGGCTGCAGCTGAGGCCATGTGACCCAGCATTCTCTGAAAAGTTTTCACCGGAACGCGGGTATCTCATCTGACGGAAGCGGCTAGCAGCGCTGCCAAGCGGCGTGTGCGCTGAGCGGGATGAGCGTGCTTTCATAGTGGTAGAGTCCAGGTCTATCCCAGAAACGAGATAGTTTGACTGGGCTGGAGAACGCTCTTTGTCCAGTTGACAGAGAGGCCCAGCGTTTCCAGATGAGGGGAAGGAGCTGTCGAGTGCGGACAGAAGCTCTGTTTTGGAACGTGCTTAGTATCAGCCAATCGTCCAAATAATTCAAAATGCGCATCCCTGGGTTCGAAGGGGGGCGCGAGCGCCCACGTCCATACATTTCGTGAACGTGCGTGACGCTAAGGGAAAGCCGAAGGGAGAGCGGCGTATCGATAAACCTGGCCCTCGAAGGCGAAGCGTAAAAACTGCCTGTGACGAGGGTGTATTTGAATCTGAAAATAAGCGTCTTTCAGATCTAGGGAGATGAACCAATCCCCTGGCGTACATGTGCGGAGGGAGTTTCCTGACCGTCAGCATTCTGAATGATCTCGTCATGAGAGCTTTGTTCAGAAATCTGAGGTCTAGAGTCGGCCTGAGGCCGCCGTCTTTCTTGGGGACCAGGAATGACGGCCGTAAAACCCCGGCTCGAGTTCTGGGTGAGAGGGACTCTCTCTCTAGCGCCTTTTGTTAACAGTTTCGATATTTCTGTGCGGAGCGTGCTCGCGGCAGCTGGGCTGACCACAGAAAAGGGGCCGAGCACAGAACGCGGGGCGGCAGCGCGAAACTGTAACTGAGTAGCCGTCTTTTATAATGCTTAGTACCCACGGGGATATGCCGGGAATGGCTTCCACGCTTTGAAGCATAATGCTAGAGGCTGAATGGCCGTGCTGTCCCGGTTGCTGCATGGAACGGGCTGGACACTGTGTGTGTGCTCGTGTAAACTGTGTGTGGCAACGGGATTTGCACTCAGAGAGGAGCTTATGGGCCGTGATACAGAGCGAGCAGAGGGGGGACACGCGCTGCTTGAGGGGCGTGCTTATGCTTTCTGCTACCCGAGCGGGACGGAGGCCGCTGAGTGGGAGTGAGCTCTGTGGGGGGCACGGGAGAAAGTGTGAGTGAACACGTGCTTGTGGTCACATTTTTTACACTTGAGGCTTTTATGCTCTTTTTGTGAACTCTCTGGGTAACCGTGAAAACGGCTGTTTGTCGCTCGCAAGCGGTCGAGTCACCGGCTTGTTCTCGGCGAGATTCGCTGCTGCAGTTCGAGCGAAGGTTCGGGGACTAACAGAGGGTGAAACTTTGACGGCGGTCCGGCAGGGCGGAAAGAAGCCGTCTTTTCCCCAGAAGTGCTAGGCGGACTTCTGCTGACGTAGGCTTCAGCGTGACCTTGGGCGGGCGCTTGGGGAGCCTGTCTGCGTTGGCTGCTCGAGCAGCGAGAGCGGAGGCGAAGCGGCCGCTCTGCCTGTGCTGGGGATGGGCCTGAGCTTGCTGCGGCGGACGTCTTGAGGCGTTCTGGCAGAGGGCTCACGAGGCGGCCTGCAGAAGTGTTCGGCGGAGGCAGGAGCACGATTCATGGCCTGGGTGGCTTTCTGGACCTCAGAAAGCGTTCTGCGATGCCCGTGACGGCAGATCCGAAGAGGCCAGAGGGTCGAGCGGGGCGCGTTGAGGAAGACGGAGCGCTCAGCTTCGCTTCATGTCCGTGAGCGTGAGCCACAAGTGTCTCGCGACACAGAGGATGGCCATGCATCTCCCAGCTCTTGAGCGGCAGCTTTGGTGGCGCGAATGGTCCTCTTGGATGCCGGAGCGGGTCCCGCGGAGCATGACGCCGAAGAGCCCAGTGAAGACCATTCGTCGCTGTTCAGAAGCGTGCAGACGAAGGCGACTCTTTCTCTTCCTCAGAGTCGAGGGACGCTGCAGAGCGGCCACTCGGCGGCAATGGGGGTCCAGCTCGGGTGGAGAGAGAGAGACGGTCGGGGGGCGGCGGCTGCGGCCCAGACGCAGCCATCGCAGGTTCCGGCGGCCTCTGAGAGCGGCGCTTCTTCTTGAAGGCGAGAAAGTCACGAGGCGGCGCGGCTTCGGCGGATTTAGACGGTGAGGAGTCCTTGCCCGCAGGGAGACATTGTCATCGCCTCGCAGAGAGACATCCTCCATCGGCGAGGGCGAGTTCCGCATGTTCAAGCCCGAGACAGAGAGGGCAGATGAGGTGGCGGTCTCCGTCTTCGAGCGGTGCGCGGCATGAGCCGCAGGAAATGCGAGACATCTTTAAAAAGACGCTCACGCTCTTTTGTGATGGAGCAAGTGGAAGTCGTCGGACGGCGCTAGCTCGCTGAGGCGGCTGAAGGTGGCAGAGGCCGGGTTCTTCAGGCTTCTTGCTTGCTAGAAGGTGCCTTGTCACGACGACGGCTTCAGTCTTGCAACGGCAGGCGATTAGATCGCTGAATCAAAATGAATCGTTGTTCCAAACCGCGGAGAGTGCTTATATACACTCAAGCCACGCCCCTTTCGGCGGGCTCTGACGTAATAAGCGAGCGTCGTCCGCTCATTGGGCGCGGGTTCAGCGCCGCTCTCCGATTGGTTTGAGCACTTCCCAGAAACGAACCAATGAGCCTGCTAGTTAGCCCGCTCTAGGTCCTGCACCTGAGAAGTGCGTTGACAATGTTTACAAATTATAAAAATTTTTGGCTTCAATTGTTCGGCAAAGAAGAATCTTTCCCGTCAGCGTAAGCTAGCTTACGCAATACGAGAGAACCTCTCGTAAGAGAACTGACTTGAAAGGGGTGTGTGGATCCCATGGTCCTTATGTTATACTGGTCTGTCCACAAGACGTGTTTATTAAACCCAGTGCAATGCCTTTTATTGATGTTTTACAGTTTTTCTCAGTCGCTCGCCGCTATTGTAAACACGTAGGGTAGAGTGGGGGAAAATGCTCCCCTGGGGTAAAACGCCCCCTCACCCGTTTTTCCCAAAATAACCACTAGAATGAATCAAGATACATTTTTACTATTGCTATGCACTACGTTGACAACGTAGGCTTTATTTCATAGGTAGGCTTTAGTTTCATTTATCTAACTAAGCATAAATGACTTCTGTCACAGCAATAATTTGTTCGTTTTCTTGCACGCACAACACTATTGTTGTGTGTGCAAGAAAACGAACAAATTATTGCTGTCGCAGTTCGCACTTTTTAACGTTTTTTTTTTACATTAAAACCATTTATTTATTTATTTGCAAATCAAAAAGCATTTTCTCAGGTGTCCGAGAAATTCTTTTCACAGCAGGAGCGAAACAATAAAACAAGATGTATCTTTTCACAGGGACAATATTAGATAGTTTATTCATTTCAATTAGTGTTTATTTGCAATGCATTTTATTTAATTCCTGCTGTGCAGAGAACATGAGATAAAAGCTATTGATCACGTTAAACGTGTGCCATGATTAATGGACGATTGCTGCCATCTATTGGAAACCAAACAAAAATAAAAATAATGTGACATTTCAACTAAAGCCGCTAGATGGCCATTTCCACACAGCTGTTTTTCATTTAGTAATTAGAATATGAGGGAAATAAATAAAATTCCATTAAAATAAAACAAAATACATTGGAATACAGCATTTTATGCACAGTATGAAGACAAAAAGCACATGTGTGTGTGTAAGTGTGATATCTCGTATGCAATGAGATCGCTTGTGCAATCTGTGCATATCCGCAATGAAAAAGACATTTCTCATTATGTGTAACAGTTTTAATTCGTGAAAATCTTATGCAATGATTGCTGTCATCGAATCGAAAGCATATGAAAATAATATACAGTTTTCATAGACAGTAAAAGAAGGCAATTTCAGCATTGGCATGTGCCATTTCCATACAAGTAGGCTATACATCTTTACACAAGTTTCCCATTTACATTATGAGACGTTAGAAAAGAGTCGCCACTAAATATCCTAATTTAAACATTTCTCCTTTGCAATAAATGTCAATTAAACATATTTAGACATTGTTCATTTCAAAAGCTAAATGGTGTGTAATATCTAATATCAGTAATCTGTAATATCAGTGTGGTTGATCACGCAAACCCATACTCAAAAATAATAATAAAAAAACCCTGAGAAAACAGAAGAATACAGCATTGAAAAATAATGATTGTTGTAGTTAGTGAAGCACAACTGTCAGTAGATATAACATGATTTCTCCAGCACATAACATTACGTTTGATATAATTTTTTTTCTTATATGATGGAAACCTAATTTCCCCCATTGATGTAAATGAAATAATTAATTAGCCTACTCTTAATTCATTTAATTGAAGACATATAGCTATACACACAAATTAATTTAGTTTATTCAATAATAATTCAGATTAGTTGGGATAACAGTGTTTGTTCTTCAGCACAATGATAACCACAACATTAAATAACAGAAACAACTCTAAATGTCCAACTGAACATTAAACATTAAAAATAAAATTAGTGAAGCATTTTATTGCACTCCTGCTGCGCACAGAACTTCCAACACGAGAAGAAAGCAATGTCATTCACGATGATAACATGAAAAATGTGCCATGATTTAGTGGGAGGTTGCTGCCATCTGTTGGAAACCAAACACAAAGCAATATGAAATTTCAATATAGCCACTATGGCTGCATTAATAAGAGTTTGAAACAGTTATGAATAGGTATCTGTAACAAGAAAGCTTTGTTGATGAAAATAATCTGTTAATAATAAATAACCACTCTTGGTCAGTGATAAGATTAATGAATTATTCTACTTTATGATGCTGAAAACTATATCACCTGATCATCTTTGTTTCTGGTTCCCTTTGTAACATATTATGTGTTTTAGTAAACACTGTTACAAAGACCATAACTCACATAAAAATAACCATAACAAACATTTTCAATAAAATAACATATAAACCTCTGTTCATTCTCAATGACGTCTGGCAGAGATAATGTCAGTTTGGTTAGCAATAAGTGAACCTGGTAATGCTGTTTGTGGAGGTGTTTAATCAGATCTTCTGTCTTCTTTTATTTCCATTTGATTTCATGGTTGTGTGGCTTTAAGTCAGTTTTTGTGTGTATCTTCTGAGAGTGCAAAAGCATGATGTTAAACCGACATGATTCATTGCCATTACCATTGATTTTTGGATGAAATTTAAAAACTAATGTCAGCATTAGTTGCGGGATCAAAAGTGATGTTGATTCAGTGCAGTTAACAGACACATTAACATTGATTTAACATTGTTCCGAGGGTTGTAGGCAGTAAAACGTTTATGAAAGTTTATGAAAACCTGAAAGGAACTCTTATATGTAATTTCATTCGTAAGTTTATATTGTTTAAAACCTTTAGAGAACCTTTGACCTGAAATGAGTTCAATAGGACTATGGACTTCTCTATGGCTTAGGAAGCATCTGTTTAAGTCTATGAGTATATGGAAAGATTCGAGATCAAGTACTTTTGGGCCAGAAATATGTTCAGTAGGTCAAATCTGTCTGTCTGGCTAAAATCACATGATAAGAAGAAATTCTGTATAATAAGAGCTTAATGTTCAAGAACTCTTTGGCCAAAAATATGTTCAGTAGGAAAAATAAGGACTCTTGTATGGCTGAATATCAGTCTCAAGTACACTGTGTATGAGTACACTGTAAAAAAAATCGTAATTTCACAGAAAATAACAGATTTTTTGACGATCATTTACTTTCATTTTAAATTGTACTCAAAACACTGTCAAATTACAAATAATACCTGTAAAATAAAAATGCAGCTGTTATTTTAGGTATTGTGACATTTAAGACAAATTCCAGTCATTCACATTTTTTAGACATTATTTTTTCTGTTTTCGTAAATTGCATAAAAATATATGTAAAATTACAAATATAATCTGTAATTAAACAGTCACAAAACAATGAACTGATAAAACGGTTAAATGACCGGCAGCCCCCCCCAAAAACTGTAACATTATAAAGTAAAACATCCTAAAGTAAAACATCTTTGGCCAGAAGTGTTAAAAAGGTCAAATATCAATGAGGAATCGAGGACACTTCGACCAGAAACACGTTCAATTGTTCAAATAAGGAACATCAGCAGGAGACTATGAGGATGTAGCTATAGAAAGTTAAATTTCCAGGACTCTTTGGCCACAAACATGTTCAATGGGTCAAATTTGGACTAATATGGTTGATGCAACATTAAAATAAGTCTAATGTAAAATGAGTTACGCTTTGATGACTCTTCGGCCAGAAATGTCTGGGTCAAAAATGGACTACTGTGTGGCTGATGTAACATCAGAAATGGTCTCTTAAGACTCTTTGGCCATAAATATGCTCAGAAAGACAAAATTGGACTAATGTCTGCATGATGTTACATCAGAAAAAGATCATGAGGATGTAAAGTTACAGGATCATTTGCTAAAAACATGTTTAGTAGGTCAAACATGGACTATTGTGTGGTTGATGAATCATCATAAAGGAGTCTTTGTATGAGTTTGAATTTGCCTCCAAAACTTATGTCATCAAATTCTGTCGACACACAACACGTTGTGTGTTTAAATGATGCCAGTTGGTTATTTTGAAATGAATGATGGAGCTGCGAGTACTGTAATTTAACATGTATATTTCAACTTATATTTTTTCTTTTTTATTGCATTTTTTGTTTGTTATTTATTATCTTGTTTAGGCTAATTGTTTTTATTTAATTTACTTCTAAATAACTTTAACAATAATAAAATTTTAACAAAACAAAAAATAGCACATTCTACACATTCTTTAACTTAAATTCAAAACAACTCCAACATGCTAAAACAACATAAAGTTCAGTTTAAACATCTAAAAGTCATTTCGTGGCTATTACCACTAGATGGAGCAGTTTTTTTCAGTCGCTTTGACATTTCTTGCGACATCCTGATCCTTAAGATTTGCGACCCGTTCCCAGTCCGTGTAACGCTTCACAATTTAATTTTCGGACCAAAAAATGCAAATGAAAAAATGAAAAATGGAAAAAAGACATTTATTTTTCTTGTTTTTCCAGTTACATTATCAATGGATAGTTGCCTTTTTCCCTCTTTTTTCAATTTTACTTGTGCTAAATTGTGACTTCAGAAACAAACATTTGAATAAATGAAATCTAACTGTTTTTTTTTATTTTCGTCTTGTATTTTGCGCCGTGGGCGGTACCATTAGCACGGGGGCGTGGCCGTGGACTAACTTTACTATCATTTCGTTGATGCAACTGCTTTATTTACACTGCATGCACGTTGACATATATATATATACGGAACCAATATATAAATTAGTGCAGTAAGCCCATTTGCAAATCAGAACTTGTTTAAAATGATTAGAAATAGGCCTACTGAATAAATGACGTGTCAATAAAGTAAAATCAAAGCCATATAAAATATTATTTCCTGCAGTTAACTATAGACAAGTTTCCCGGGCACTTCCGCTTTACTTCCTGATTCTGCCAAGAACTTCCGACACAGGCTGAGTAGTAGTGTAAACATGGCTTTGGAATGGCAACATTCAACTGAAAATATTGTTGAAAATGGTGTTTTGACCATTCCGCATCCAAGTAAGGTAACATCATGGGCATGTCGATATGGTCTGTATCGCCGGACCTGGACGTTCCTGTAGCCATGCAGCCGCCGTGCTTTGGAAGGTACTTTAGCCCATCTTATGCTTGTATTAAGATGTTTGTATGTATCCTTGTGCTAATCTATAACAGAACACGAAGAGTAATAAAAATAAAAAGTAATCCACTCTAGCCTGCCTGCACTAAAAGCATGCTTTAACCCTTCAAAGTCGACTGACGCTCTAGAGCGCGCACCCCTGACATATCTATTAATAGCTTCGGAATGGATAAAGGTATTGACTTACTTTTTTTTCTATGGAAAAGCTGACATTCGTCTGCGTAATAATGAGTAGACTGTGTTGACTTCCGCGAATGATAAGATCCACATTGGCGCCTTGTAGATGGCTGATGGTCAACATTCAGCAATCGCCACGAGTTGTTACAACCGCGAACAGCACAATATGTCCCGGAGCCGTGTCGGCGTGTAACACCATCAATAGTTTACTTTTTCTGCACGCTGAACCAAAGACAGTAAAAGACGCTAACCGGAAGTCGTTGGCAGAGCGAAAGGCTAATGGTGGCCCGCCTGTTTCACTCAGGAAACTTGTCTATAGGCCTACCAAAAAAAGGTTGATCATTATCTTAAAGCAAAATATTGTAGGCCTAATAAAAAAAAACTCTTCGTGAATGATGATCACACATAGGCTAAACGCTAGCCTAGTTTAGCTGATAACCCTCAGTTTTTTTAGATTTATGAAACATTATTATTCTAATGTAAAGACATTGTTATTTTGTGTGAAATAAAAAAAATATCAGGACAGGTTAATCACTTAGAGGCTGGAGGCTGGCTCCTTTTATCATCAAAACAAATATAAATGACAGATAAGGTGGATGAGGGCGAGGGTGATCCTCGCTCCGAAGCGGGACAACAGGCCATCAAACTGGGCGCAGGACAGCCGGAAGGGCCGCTGAAAGCGGCCGTCACGCGAGATCCCGGAGCGAGCAAATGGTGAAATTCGCCAAATGTGAACGCCTACGGGTGTGGTGGAAGCAAGTACGGTGACAATGATCGATCCCTACACTGTAAAAAAATATTGTTGGTTTAACTTAAAAAAAGTAGGCTAACCTGGTTGCCTTAATTTTAAGTTCATTGAAATGGAAAAAAGTGAGTTAATACAATGAAGGAGAATGATTTAATCATCAGAAACTCAAAATGATATGTTATCTGAACTAAATAAATTATTTAAGTTGATTTGACAAAAGAAAAAATGTTGTGATTACTAATCCTGAAAATATTTTTTTACAGTGTACGCCGCTGTTCAGCTCTACAGAGTAGGCTAACAGAGCATTAAAGCCTGTTTCATCCTACTCGATCAACACAACCACAAGAAGCATATTTCGCCCATAGACTGTAAAAAATAGAATTTCGCCTCAGATTCGCTATATAGACGAGTAAGTATTTGTAATGGAAAATGGCTTGATATTGTCGGAATGTGGCCATTTTTTTTACAGCAATGGTTAACAGTGCAGTTATTATCAATAAAAACTGTCACTAAGGGTGAAATATTCCGTCCTGTGTTCCGTCTTTAAAACTTTTCCTCAATGTGCATGCAGTGTAAATAAAGCAGTTGCATCAATGAAATGATAGTAAAGTTAGTCCACGGCCACAAGATGAAAATTAAAACAAAAAAAGTTAGATTTCATTTATTCAAATGTTTGTTTCTGAAGTCACAATTTAGCACAAGTAAAATTGAAAAAAGGGAGGAAAAGGCAACTATCCATTGATAACGTAACTGGAAAAACAAGAAAAATGAATGTCTGGTTTCCATTTTTCATTTTTTCATTTGCATTTTACGGTCCTTTTTCCATTTTCCGTTTGAAGTTCTGACCATGATTCATGGTTGGCCACGTGACCCGGAAGTAATAGTAAATATGGCTTATCAAAATAAAAGCCAAGCTTTTAGAACGGTCAGCACCGCAGCACTAACGGAGCACTAACATTATACCAGAGTAACGTTAGAAGAAGAAAAGTCAATGAATAAATAGGCCTGGACCGGAATAAATATGTTAGCCACAGTAGTTTATTACAGCTATTTAATATCATGCCTATCCGGACATCACCAGTCACGTTTAATGAGCGCATTGCTTGGCTCAATACAGTTGGTAATATAGGTTAACCTAAGAACTTATTGTGTGTGTAGAGTTAGCGCTATATTATAGAATTATATTTAATGTGGTTTCCACCGTAATGGACCGCTGTTTCCCCTTTCTACCAGCAGGTGGCAGTATTTAAATGACTGACTGTATGGTGTCTTTGGTAACTGTTCTAAATCAAGATTACTGATACAGATACCGTTTTATTATGTAATAAATAATTGCCAAATCATGACCAAAACTGTATGAAAAACTGTACTGTATTGTACTGTACTGTAGAACTGTATACTGACTGAAAAAATCTATTGAAATTCTGCTAAATTCAAGCCTAAAAGCCTGTTCACGCACTGACACTGATTATACAAATTGAAATAATAGATTTATTCTTCGTTTTAGATGTTTTTACTAACTTAAATTCCTATGAATAATATATTTGTTATAATGTCTATTTGTTATTTATGGCCTGTATGCACAGGACTTAAGGGGCAAGATTTAGGGGGCTGGGGGCCCCTGGCCCTGGGCTCGAGTTTATGTTTGGGCCCTACAAACATCATGGGGTCGGAGTAGCAATATAGAAAACAATTTAAATATGCTTTGAGGTTCCTAGAACAAGTAATAAGCAACATGCCTATAGTCAAAGTTTAGTGGTAGGCTAATATTACATTGTCATTATAATACAGTATAATACAATATAATGCAGGATCATATATATGTCCTCTTATGTCAGATTCTTAAATTTAGTCAACAAATTCAATCAGAATGCAAAGACACGGTTTATGGCTACTATGATAAAAAAAGAAAGTCGGTATCAATAAAATCAAATTTTGGATTGACAAAGGCTGTTTAGACATGGCATGTGGATTTACACAGAAAATTATAATTGCATAAATTGTGTTAAGAGATTAATGTTTTAAATGTAAAAAATTGTAGGTAGAAATATGAAATGATTGAAAAAAAAATGAAACGTGTATTTCTTTTTAGTTTTGAAACTAACACCGCCAGTAGGTGGCGGCAAGTCTCCATCTAAATGAGGGAGTTGAATCCTTTATTCAAACGAATCGTTCAAAAATCATATTCGCTTAACCTAACAAACGACTGTAGGCCTATTTATGAATGGGTAGCCTACTTGAATCATTTACTCGTCTGATTCTGTCAAAAATGCAGATTTTTTGAAGAACAAAACGCGTGTTGCTCGAATGCGCAAAGGTTCTGCTGTTTGTTCTGTTTTCTTGGACGGAGCAAAAACAGATCTAGCATTAGTAACTTAGTTACTAAGCCTTAAGACTGAGTTAAGATCTAGCCTTACCTACTCAGTAACTTTATTGAACTGTTGTATAATTTACCATTTGCGATTGTGCAGATGTTCAGAAAATCAGCACTCTTGTGTGATAACTCATGTCATGGCTCGTGTTATAAAACCTAAAGGTTTTTTTTTTTTGGAATGGAATATATAAACTATAAGAAGGGCCTTCTCTCCACTGTGCCTTTTGTCTGAAAACCACCGTGACAACTTTAGTGCTTGAATGGCTTGTAAATGTTTACATTTAGGCTATTTCAATAGTTTTTTTCAGTCAGTGAAGCCAAATAATTGGGTGACAAAATGCATATAGACTATTAATTTTATAGGCTAGTGTTTGGAAAACTCAAAAACAATGAATGCATATTCTGCCAATCAGATTTAGCCCCACCCACAGAGAAAAATCATGGGAAAAATTGGAATATCAAGTGGTTTCTCTGATTTTCGTGCAAAAACGAGAAAACCCCAAAATCAAGTCATAATTTCGTTTTTTTGTATTTAACCCCCCCCCCCCCCCAAAAAAAAACACAAAAAAACAAACAAACAAAACAAAAACAAAAACAAAAAAAACGAAAAAAGGAGTTGTTTTCTCGTTTTTATATATGAAAGCAAAAACAAATGAACGAACGATACCCAGACCACCTCTTAATAACTTTAACAATAATTATTTTTTTAACAAAAAATAGGTCCGTGTAGGTTCATTCGTTTTTTGATTTAATATTAAAGTATAAAAATTTGAAAACGGTTTATTCGTTTTTCTTAAAAAAAAAACAACAAACAAAAAACGAGAATTAGGTTTGATTTTACTTTTTTTTTTTTTCAAAACAGATAAATGGATTGGGAATATTCGATTTCCACGTGTGGGCGCGCACGCCCCTTTCCCCTGATTGGTCAACCAAATATAAAAACTTTCAGCTCTTCCACAGTTTTTAACAGTTTCCACAGAATGACAGTCCTCCGCTGTTGGACTGATTCTTTAACACAAATCGCGCTGAGCAGGGACTAGAAAGGGTTTTCTTGATTCAATGAGTGGTTCATGAATGAATCAGCGTTTTGAACGAATCTGTTGAATGAATGACTCATTGACTGACTACTAGAGAGTTACGTGCTGCCACCTACTGGGGGTCTTACTCTCATAATCTAAGTACTGTCTCATTTTAAATTTTTCATTTTTTTCATATTTAAAAGGCTATTCAAAATATTATACTTTAAACGTTAACATCATAATACTATGTAATTACTGTAAATCCTATGAACAGCATTAAAAAGTTAATAGTAGGCGAATAGGTCTACATGCCAGTTCAGAATTCAGCTGCAGCTTCTATGGTTGATACCATAGACTGTAAAAAAGATACTAATTTAATTTGATTGGTAACAGTTTATTGCCTTATTATTCTAATTGAATTTGTCGATTAAATTTCCAACTTTTTTTAAATAAAAGATGACAAATAGCCAATATTTAAAACATATTAGAATAATTGCCCTTGCAAAGGTAAACATAATAAGCTATGAAAGCTTTAAGCTATGAAAAACAAACCAACAACAAAAAACGAATAGAATAACAACCAAAATAGATGCGCTGTGACATTGACACTAAATAATGCAATTTATATATTTTATATATATATATCATATTTAAGCTTCATCCCCTGTCCAAAACTTAATATGCATATGTTATAATAGTTATGACTGCTGCATATTTACACATATTTTATATGACATAAAGTATATGACAGATTTTTATGTCATAACAATAATAGTTATGACTGCTGCATATTGACACTTAAATGGATACTGGTCTGCGCGCTCTCCAGTGGGTTACCCAGCTTTGAAGTAGGCTAATGATGGTCATGTGGGTGCAGATGCGAGATAATCTACATAATATTTCTGAAATAATCAGCGAATATTTCTCCAGTGTAGATTGTCGAATCCATGCCTATAGAGAAGAAACCCCTTTCTAGGCCCTGCCCAGTGCGATTTGTGTCAAGCATTAGTCCGGTTTTTGGATTAGAAAGAGTTTATTTGTAATAAACACTTTAAGAATCCGTCCAGCATTTGAGGACTGTGGAAGAACGGAAAGCATTGATCTTTGGTTGACCAATCAGCATAAAGGGGCTTTTCATGCGCGCCCACATGTGGAAATCGAATATTCAAACAATTTTTCCATTTTCTATCCCTGAACATAAAAATATAAAACTCAAGCCGAATTCTCTCCTTTTTTTGGAAAAAGAAAAAAGAATAAATGAGCCGTTTTCTAATTTTTCTACTTTCAATATCAAATCGAAAAACGAATGAACGCAACGTACACGGACCAAAATAACACTCTCTATTTAATTATAATTATTCATAATTTAAAGATAACTGCATTGCATGAAAAACTTACGTGAAAACATCCTAATAGGCGTTGCATTGTGTCTCTGCCGACCTCTTTTGGACAGACCAGTATAACATCAGGACCACTGCCACTAGATGGAGCAAACGACCCTCTGAAACACGCTCCCATTTCAAGTCAGTAAATTGCAAAATCAAAATTTGGGGAAAATTTAGAGCATTTTCAGTTTGAAGGATGGGAAAATTTAGAGCATTTTCAGTTTGAAGGTTTTCAGTTTGAAAGTTTGATTATTGATGTTAGGTTATAGTAAATAATATAGAATCAAGAGCTAATAGGTTTGATCATTAGATTGGCAGTCTAGAAATAGTAAAATCACATTTCAATTGAAAATCAATTCCACCTAATTTTCGGAATAAAATTGGATTCATTATATAGAGACATGATGCAATTATAGCCAGACTCTTTAGATAAATAAAACCCTTTGCATCCACACACCAAGTCTGCCTTTGCATTCCCTTATTTGCTTCTCTCTTGGTTTATGCAGGTTTCATTATTTTCATTAGGCTATTATAAATATTTGTGCTTGTTTAAAAATTGACAGTAACACGTATCATCTTGAATTTCACTTGAATAAATAAAGTGTGGGTCCCGCTCACCCCTACAGGTTTGGTTGTTCAGTTCTTCCACAGTAGGCCTACACACACGCATGATGAAACTTAGTGTATAAACACTATATTGATATGACACATTTTTCTCTAAATTTAGTGATATCTTCCAAAGATTTTTAAATTTTTGGGCAATTCTTTAATTTCTTACTTTTGATAATTTTTCATCTCTGTCTGTTTATTTAAAATGAGACAATCTTTTAATCGTAGGGGAGAGAGGGGCACAACCTAACGCTTTTTGGTTTTGGCTCAATTAATTAAAAATAATTAGGTTAGATAAATACTTTTTTTACACAAGCAACATACACATCTCTGCTACAAATGACCACTTAAAGTTTTATTCTAGGACCTACCATTTCCGTACAGTTGCACTGAAAGTGGCAGAAGTGCAAATGTTACAACTTACCCACGAGGTTAATTGTAACAGACAGAGGGGTTAGTTGTAACACTTGTGTGTAACACACATAATTCAGTACTATTTTATTTGTATAGTTTGATATTGTTTGTGCATCTGTATAGACAGATATCCATACATCCATCCCTCATCCAATCATCCTTCTATTATGGATAAATATCATGGATAGAGACATATAAAAGGGCAGCATAGTTTTGCAATAAATAATAATAAATAAAATTATAAATTTTGTAATTGCAATTAAGTTAGATTTGTGTGTGGCAGCTGCATGTACAAATATTATTATTAATAATAATAACAGTAATAATAATACAAATGAGCTTAAAATAAAAATTTAAAGGGTTTATTGCATTAATAACATGCCATATTTTTAATAAATAAACAAGTTATCATTCATAGTACACTAAATTTTAAACATTTTAAATTCCAACATTGTTTGTGAAAGTCTAACAAAGTTAAAAGTATAAATAAATACTCAAACCTGAAAAGTTGTGTGGCTCCGTTTTCATTTGATTATCATTGTACACTTGGCGGCTTAGTTGGAACACTCTGTTACAACTAACCCCGCTGTGTAGTACATATTTTAATCCTAGCTAACAGTCGCTAGGAATTGCTGACATGTTTCAAAACGGTGCTATGTTTGAGCCAACAAGACAGTGATTAAGGCAATATAAAGTTAGATTTGGAAACGTATACACCCAACTCAGAAACCGAAAAAAAAAACTATGATGAAACAATTACTTTCATGGTGTCAAAACACTCTTTGTCCAGTATCTTCATGAAATATAATCAAACATTTCCGCAAATTCGCGGGAGACCGTCTTCTGGCAGCAGGAGAAAAATAGCGGAAAGATAGCCTGCTTGATCCTGATGAACTATGTAAACGATCCGTGTTACATTTAACCCCGCGTTAGGTTGTGCCCCGCGCTCCCCTATATATGTTATTTAACAGGTGATAGTTGTACAATGATGTAACATCTGTAACATGTAAACCCGTTTAAATGTTGTCACACTTACAATGAAATATGAAAAGTAGAAATATGATATTCTATACTATACTTTTATCAATTCTATTGAGAAGTCAATGTTCAGAAATGATTCATTATTATTAGGCTATTATGTTTTGAACAATGCTGTTTTGCAGCGTGTGTTGTCAAACTAAAAATGTGTATATTTTAATGATAAAAAAATGCCATTATTTTTTATGATAAAGTATTTTATTGACAACATATTTTAGATTGTCTTGTATACATTGTTTCGGAATAGATCAGATAACTCTTTCATCTGTCATGTTGAAAATTAGGTGGAATTGAAATGTGATTTTACTGTTTCTGGACTGCCAACCTATAAGCTCTTGCTTTAATTCTATAGGCTATTATATACTATATTCCATAACCTAATAATAATCTCCACATCTCCTATCTAACTGAAAATGCAATCACCAGAAGCAAACTGACTTGAAATGGGAGTGTGGATCCCATGGTCCTTATGTTATACTGGTCTGTCCACAAGAGGTGTTTATTAACCCCAGTGCAATGCCTTTTATTGATGTTTTACAGTTTTTCTCAGTCGCTCGCCGCTATTGTAAACACGTAGCCTAAACTTAAACACATTTTTATGCTGGTTCACATTTTTTTATTCATAAAGGTATTATTCTCCTAAAACTGTTTGCACATTTTTAACCTTTAACTTTTGCTTCTTTAATTGAAAAAATAAATAAATAAATAAATAAATAAGAATAAGGATGCGATTTTACAATAAATGTTGCAATTTTCTGTTAAAAAAGATCGATTTTGATTTTTTATTGTGACTTGAATGTCGTCACTTCCTCAGTGACCGTCACTATGGTTACTGTAAACAAACACTGCAACTGAATGTTCATTCGCGACGCTGATCTGCATCATATCTAATCAAACAAACAAACAAACAAACAAACGGGCTCCAATTTTGGCTTGTTGTGAAAGCGATGGAAGCTGGTGAGAAATAACTGCTCTATAGCCAGAACATGGCTTTTCTCTTTCTCTCCCGAAGTAGAAATATTTTAAAGCGAAAGTGCGATTGACTGTTTTGCAGAGGAAGACATGACCGACTCATCCAGTTTATCTAGTTTCTACCTCCTCTTCATCAGATGCTCAGCTCAAACAGAGTAATTCAACTGCTACTATTTATGTAGTATTATTTATCTGTTTGTTTATTTACAGTGGTCCACATTTGAAGTGGATCCATTCATTAAAGTTATAACGTAACATGCATTTTGAACAATAACGTTACAACAACTGATGATTTTTTTGATCCACTTGACATGTATTTTTTTGCTATTTCAACATAAAAAGCTCATTACCTGATTTTCAGTCATTTTATTTTAAAGCAGTAATGCATGTCTATTATGACCCTGTTACTTGTGTATAATGCATGTTTGTCTGAGCAGATGTTCAGAGTGAGTCCAGCTGTGTCCAGGACCCCTCAGGTGTTATTTAGAGAAGTGTGTGTTACCTGTGTATAATGCATGTCTGAGCAGATGTTCAGAGTGAGTCCAGCTGTGTCCAGGACCCCTCAGGTGTTATTTAGAGGAGTGTGTGTTACCTGTGTATAATGCATGTCTGAGCAGGTGTTCAGAGCGAGGCCAGCTGTGTCCAGGACCCCTCAGGTGTTATTTAGAGGAGTGTGTGTTACCTGTGTATAATGCATGTCTGAGCAGGTGTTCAGAGTGAGTCCAGCTGTGTCCAGGACCCCTCAGGTGTTATTTAGAGGAGTGTGTGTTACCTGTGTATAATGCATGTTTGTCTGAGCAGATGTTCAGAGTGAGTCCAGCTGTGTCCAGGACCCCTCAGGTGTTATTTAGAGGAGTGTGTGTTACCTGTGTGTATAATGCATGTTTGTCTGAGCAGATGTTCAGAGCGAGTCCAGCTGTGTCCAGGACCCCTCAGGTGTTATTTAGAGGAGTGTGTGTTACGTGTGTATAATGCATGTTTGAGCAGATGTTCAGAGTGATTCCAGCTGTGTCCAGGACTCCTCAGGTGTTATTTAGAGGAGTGTGTGTTACCTGTGTATAATGCATGTCTGAGCAGATGTTCAGAGTGAGTCCAGCTGTGTCCAGGACTCCTCAGGTGTTATTTTGAGGAGTGTGTGTTACGTGTGTATAATGCATGTTTGTCTGAGCAGATGTTCAGAGCGAGTCCAGCTGTGTCCAGGACTCCTCAGGTGTTATTTTGAGGAGTGTGTGTTACGTGTGTATAATGCATGTTTGAGCAGATGTTCAGAGTGAGTCCAGCTGTGTCCAGGACCCCTCAGGTGTTATTTAGAGGAGTGTGTGTGTTACCTGTGTATAATGCATGTTTGAGCAGATGTTCAGAGTGAGACCAGCTGTGTCCAGGACACCTCAGATGTTATTTAGAGGAGTGTGTGTTACCTGTGTATAATGCATGTTTGAGCAGATGTTCAGAGTGAGACCAGCTGTGTCCAGGACTCCTCAGGTGTTATTTAGAGGAGTGTGTGTTACCTGTGTATAATGCATGTTTAAGCAGATGTTCAGAGTGAGGCCAGCTGTGTCCAGGACTCCTCAGGTGTTATTTAGAGGAGTGTGTGTTACCTGTGTATAATGCATGTCTGAGCAGGTGTTCAGAGTGAGTCCAGCTGTGTCCAGGACCCCTCAGGTGTTATTTAGAGGAGTGTGTGTTACCTGTGTATAATGCATGTCTGAGCAGGTGTTCAGAGTGAGTCCAGCTGTGTCCAGGACCCCTCAGGTGTTATTTAGAGGAGTGTGTGTTACCTGTGTATAATGCATGTTTGTCTGAGCAGATGTTCAGAGTGAGTCCAGCTGTGTCCAGGACCCCTCAGGTGTTATTTAGAGGAGTGTGTGTGTGTTACCTGTGTATAATGCATGTTTGCGCAGATGTTCAGAGTGAGACCAGCTGTGTCCAGGACCCCTCAGGTGTTATTTAGAGGAGTGTGTGTTACCTGTGTATAATGCATGTTTGTCTTAGCAGATGTTCAGAGCGAGGCCAGCTGTGTCCAGGACCAGAACTCCTCAGGTGTTATCTAGAGGAGCGAGTGTTCCCTGTGCTGCTGGCCGGACTGGAGGCTTTGCTCTCAGAAGCACAGAAACACCAGTGCTCTCAGGTCAGCTTTATCAGCATCTGTCCTGACTCACACACACTGGCCTATAACAGCAACAGTATATTTAAAATAAATACATTGAATATAAGTAATGTACTTTACCTGTATTTGTTGTTGATCTGACTTCAAATAACAGGGACATGGTAATACAATGAAATAAACGAAAGAAAAAGTGAATTAAACAATGGGGAAAAGAAAGCGTTGCATTGAAGGTGAGAATTACAGTAAAATAACAGTGTGAAAGGTCCTATGTTAAGGTCCTTTCACACTGGACAAGATTTTGACGCACAAATAATTCGTTATTAGTTTTATTTTTTGATCAGCTGTTTGTATAATAAGTGCTTCCACACTGAACGCGAAATGTGCTGCAGCGAAAAAAGGACTTTCATTTATTCCGCTTCGATGTTGATTTTTTTTTTTTTTACTTTTGAGGCGATAGAAAGGCTTCAGCCAATCACATACAAACAAAGGTGACGTGACCGCAACAGTGACGGATCTTCTGATTGCTTTTGTGTCGAGTCATTTGTGAATGAAAATCTGAAACAAGGACTGGTGGGACGTTGTCCTTATTCGTTTGCATCGAGCCCAACCGGGTGTTTACAAGGCTTTTCAGTCCAATTTGAGCCTTCAATCCGTTTACTAAAAGTGTTTATTTGATTGCATGTAAACGTATCCCCTGGACGAGTATAAGAGGACAGCTCACCTTAAGCAGAATGCCATACGCTGCTCTGGATCAATTAACGTTCAGTTCCCTTAAGTTTGTGGTTTGTCTCGTCAGATGCGGTGCCACTGTCTCCTCAAATTGTCCCACATAGCCTAAAGCCGAAAATAAGTGCCATGACCTTTATACGTCATGAACTTTATCATGCCGTATAAAGGTCATGGCACTTATTTTGGGGCCTGGGGCCCCGCATTTTGAGGGGGCCCCGAGGGCCGAATCATTTAAACAATCAAAAATGTTCGTATTAATATAACACGCAGTGACACCCCAACACCTCGGCATCCCCTCTAGTGGGGCCCCTCTCTTGCGACTCGCGACGCGAGGCTGCTCATGCTTTCACCGCCTCTGCGCCTTTTTCAAACTGCCGCAGCGCTTCTTACTCGCATTTCTGTAACCGAAAATCATATCGAAAATGCATGAATTAATGTATTAAACATGAAGAGGACATATCCATCTGGCAGCCAGAAGCAGAGAAGAGAAAACAGGACTGCGGTAAGTGATGGAGAATGTGAAGTGAAGAGTGATGATTGATTAACTTAGCTAATTAATGACAAACAAATTGTTGTTCAGTTCACATCTATTTTTCACAGTAGTAACATTACATATCGTTTTAAAGCATCTTTACAGAAAATATACTGTATGTAGGATAGGCTACATAATTTTCTGTAAAGATGTTTTAAAGCGATAACGTTACTTCTGTGAAAAACAGATGTGAAACAGAACAACGAATTAATTTGTTTATCTCGAAGTGATCTGTTATCAGAGGTGACTGTTGAGTAATTGATTTCAGAAATGTACAAAAAAAGTCACACAATCCACGTGGTTATAATTTCAGTTTAGTTTCACTTCATTTTTGCAAGATTAATTACTAGTAAGCTTGATATGGTTACGTAAAAACTGTGTTTAGCTAGGGGGTTGTACTTAGCAACAGCATGTAACGTTAGCTGCTAAAGTGTTAGTGTTGAACGGTATTAGAATAGAAGAATATAATAATATATAATTTAATTGTTGATATCAGAGAATTCAATTCTTGATGTCAACAATTCAATTGTTAATATCAAAAAATGGCATTGTTGATATCAAGAATTGAATTGTTTATCAAGAATTGAATTGCTGATATCTGTAATTGCTATTTTCACTAGTGAAATGTCACCATAGGCTGCCATTCAAAATGAATTGTTGATATCAAGAATTGATTTTTTACTAGTAGAAATAGGCTATCATTTTTGATATCAATAATTACATTGTTACTAGTAAAAATGTGAATTCCTGATATCAATAATTAAATTGTCACTAGTTGAAATGTCTATTCTTGATATCAACAATTCAATTGTTACTAGTAAAAATTATCATTTTTGATATCTGAAAATTTATTTCTGATATCTGTCACAACGCAGTGCTGGCGGAGAGAAGGACGAGGAGACAGGATGCACACGAAGATAAACTTTAATATAATAAACAGGAAGGTAGCACTCACGGGGTAACATCAGGACATTGACCAACAAAGACTGACTGAAACAGGGAGAACTAAATACACAGAGGAATCAAACATAATTGGGTGGAAAACAGGTGAAACAGATGAACAGGACGCTGAATGGGAGGCTGATGAGGGAGTGAGTTCAGGTGTGGAGACGAGGATCCTGGGAAGTGTAGTGCCGATGACGAGACAGGACGGTGCAGACGGAGACTGTGACAGAATTCCCCCCTCCCGGGAGGCGTGGCCTCACGCCGAAGAACAGAGGAGGGAGGGGGGGGCGATCTGAGGGCTGGGCGGGAGCGTCGGCCAGGGCGGAGCAGGCAGGGGGCGTGACCAGGATGGATTTCAGCTTGATTCAAGTCCTTCAGTCTCAGTGACTTTTGTTGATCTGAATTTTCGCATCTGCTCCTGTAAGAGGAACGATTTTTTTCTGGGTCTTTCTCTGATTGTGCAATGGATTCTTGAAAGAAGGCAAGAATTGTCTTCTTGCTTTAGACAATTGTAACAGTGTTTCCTTGAGTCTTTAGCATCCATGCCACTACCTTTTTCAGATGAAACCAGCTTGAGTAGTAATGAGTTAACTTACTCAGAACATAATTTTCTCTCATGTTGAGAATATTGACCTTGAATTCATTTTGATTTCAGGGTCTGATTGGTTATTTTGACTCAAATGATTCCGGTCTTTGTAGCCATTCTTCTTCTGGTTTTAACAAAAAGTCGAGTCCTTTAATCCACGTTTCCTCTTGTATAAAGTCCTTCGCTTTGAGACCTCTGGTAGCTTGATCTGCAGGGTTTTGTGATGTCCTGACATACCTCCACTGAAATGGAGTAGTAGCATCTCTTATTAGTGAGATCCTGTTCGCTACGAATGTTTTGAAGCGTGCACTTTCATTGTCGATGTAACTAAGCACTGTAGTGCTGTCTGTCCAGAAAACGGACCGCTGTAGTGGGATTTGAAGCTCTCGTCTTAGTATTATGTCCACTTTGACAGCTATGGTTGCTGCTGTCAGTTCAAGTCTAGGGATTGTGATTTGCTTGAGTGGGCTAACTCTTGACTTTCCCATCAACAATGAACAATGTTGTTGATTTTGTTCATTGGAAATTTCAGAGAAATTATGCAGCTTTACTTCTAATGTATTACCAAACTTCTCTGGTTTTACGCACCTTTTGATCTGGAAGTCTGAGAGGTGGTTTAGGTCTTCTAGCCATTTGACCCGCTGATCAGCACGCTTGCCCTAAATCTGTTCATCCATATCCTTGTTTGCACATGTCCCTTAGAAGGAGCTTGACTGGCAGGATGAGTGGCACTAGAAACCCAAGAGGATCATAGATTGAATTAACAACTGAGAGAATACCCCTTCTACTCAACGGCTTCACCTGTACCTTGATGTTGTATGTAAAGGTGTCTTTTTCTGTACACCACTGCATGCCAAGTGCTCTCTCAATGGGCAGAGAATCCTGATCCAAGTCCAGGTCCTTTACTCCACTGGCCCTTTGTTCTTCTGGGATGGATAATAATACTTTCCTACTATTGCTTACCCACTTTGTAAAGCACAAATCTCCTTCAGCACACAAACACCCTTTGCTAAGTCAATTGCTTCTTGTTCTGTAGACACAGATTTAACATATGTGTGTGCCTCATGCCACAGACTCAGGCATCGAAATCAGGCACCGAAATTTTCATTCTTATTCGGTCTGGTACTACCATTTACGTCAGAACCGGTTCCCTATTTGGCACCGAGTTTCGGTACCCAATACCTATATTCTCAAGGTCGGACATCCGGGACTTTTACTCCAATAATGCACTGCACGAGCATAGCAACGTGGCGAAGGGTAAAACAAACAAGCGCCCGCCCGCCATTAAGCAACACGAAAGCGGAAGATAAACAAGCGCCGAGAATCATGCCTAAAAACTGTTGTGTTAATTATTCAATCTCAAATGAATGGACAAATTGAGGGACAAATCAAAGAATAACAAAGTAATACCACTGCAGAGATGGCCACTCAATCTTCTGTTTCTATGTTATGACATTGCAATGCATAACGTTAATGGTCGGCAGCTCTACACTGATAAGCAACAATAAAATGCACTAGTTGTGTGGGGAATAAGATGCATTTATGCAGTTAGCCTGTGTCCCTCACTGACATTGTACAAGCTGTGCCACTGACAAACAGAGCTCATTACAGCCACTTTGTAACACAGTGCTTTTGAATTTTTACATTTTTTTTTTTTTAATGAATAAAAAATTGATTACATAGTTAATGTAATCGATGCTTGATGGGTATTTAAACATGACTGCAAGTGTAGGACACATGGTATGTACACATGGTGTTCATACCAGGGGATTTGATGAGGTAATTGTATATGTCTGGATACTCGAGCCTGGCCCATGCTTTTGTTGTTCTCCTAGGACTCAGCTGGATGCCGATAGGGACAAGATTGTGATGTTAAACCTACAAGCGACAGCTTTCTGTGGTACCTGGTCAATGGTCTAGGAGACTGTCTTGTTGAGGCAAAAATTCAATAAACAGACATCACTGCGTAAGAGACACTCAGAGTCAAATTAATAAAAGGAAAAAGATTTATTATTCTTGCAAGAACAATAAGGCTCAGTCACCAACACAGATTACTGCGAAGTGAAATGACGCCCAGAACACAGGCTCTCACAAGTAACTCTCCTCAAGGTTATTTTACTGCAAGCCAAGCCTTCTCTGTAAATTTCCACAAATCATAGGATTATGATATAGGGTAGATTGCTAAGCCCCTCTAACCTCCCCAATCTAAGATGACCTCTGACCCGGCCGGTTCTCTGGTACCTAGCTCCACTTCTGATAAGGAAAAACAGATCCCCTTCCCTCAAACCATAAGACATTCCTCCGTAATTACATATAGGAGGTGAACAGATAATATAACATACGAAAACATAAGATCCAATAATCATATGTAATACATGTGAGATAAAAATTTCTATAACAGTCTATATATTGATATATATATATACCCTCAGCTGTGTTTGTGCTTTTTCCGGGATTATTTCAAACATGTATACATGTATTATACCTTCGCCCGTGCACGCCATTGAATTCCGATCGTGTTGAGTATGGAGAGAACAACCAGCGCTGTGTTTCCAGCTGTTTCCCTCACGTGCACTAATGGATGTCTGATGATTTCAGTGCTTTCTCTCCGTCCATGCAATAGATGCACACCCTTGAATGAGCGCGGATTTCTAGTTCATTTACTTGAAGTTCTGAGGTAATATCTTTGGTTTGACCCATCTGAGAAACTGAGAGGCGGCCAAAATCAGATTGTAAAATGGACTGAATTAAAGCTCTTTACGAACTTGACGTGAGATGCCGACTGACATATGTGCTTGCCTTGAAATTGTGGCATATCACTGTCACATGCACAAGCTTAGAGCAATATTGTAAGTAACTAATACATTTTTAACTAGCAGAATAATAATGCATCACGATGCACATAGTTGACTGCTTGAATGTTGTGAGAAATGTGTGTGATCTGTGTTATGTACTTGTATACATGCTCTTAACTAATTGCCCCTTGTGAGATTAATAGAGTTGATAAAAAAGTACACTTTTAGTTACGTCTTAACTATTACAATATTTCAAAGGGCAAAAGCATTGGCTTTAACCATTAACTTTAACCATTGGCTTTACTTTTTCAATCAGCTGTCAATTCAGCACGAGGGCAGTAGCATAGCATTCAGTACCTCTCAGCTCCACCCACGTCCCACCTCTTTGCCTATTTTAATTTATCCGGGAGTGACGAGAGGTGACGCACTGCCAAGTGGCGACGGCCGGCCCCGCCCACTTTAGGCTTAGAAAACGCTCTTCAGAAACCTATGGGTGATGTCACGGACACTACGTCCATATTTTTTTACAGTCTATGGTCTGAACTCTCGAAAACACACACAGTGTTCCGCTGCAGCTGAGTGGCTGGTTAGGCCGGTCGCGTAGCATAAAAAAAAACACCTCTTTGACCTGGTCTTCGGCCTAAAATGGACCGGCCGTTCGGATTGCTCCCGGTATTCCTGACGGCCAATCCGCCCCTGGTTGCCAGTATAAACCTGTTTTATAACTTACTGTTAAAATAGATTTCGTGGTTGTGTCTTTTAACCCTTTCAACCCCACAGGAAAATCTACACTACAAAGAGTAAAAAGTAACATTGACGCAGTGTTGCAGTGAGATAATTAAGGGAATATGTAAGTGATTGTTGAGCATTAGTGATGAACACCTGCTGTTAACAAGCAGAATCACAGAAGGAAACAGGAACACACTAACAGAAAATAGAAAAACACAAGATCTACAACTAGGGCTGGACGATTTTGGCTAAAGTCATAATCACAATTAATCGAACAAGTTACCTCGATTACGATTATTGAATGATTATTTTTTTTCTTTTCTTTTTCATGTCACTATACTATAAATATGTATGTATTTTTTCTAATGAAACTAATTTTCTAATTGTGATGTGCACAATCCTATCTTTGTGATTCTAAAATAAGGAAACACACAGATAGCTTTTAATGCTTATGAAATATTTCAAAATATTTTAATAGAAAATTTTTCATTTTGTAAACAAAATAAATTATTGTAAATATTGCCATCTTAAAAGTACAATATTACTTGTATAAAACTAAAAAACTAATCTTTTTCATATTGTGTAGCATTTATAAATGCTTGTGTAATCGAAAGCTGCTTTGTGGAGAGGAGGCACTTGTTGCTGGGCGTTTGTCAGTCTCTCTTTTTTTCGCGTTTTTTGGTACAAGCAGCTCCTTTTGCTGAGTTGACTCTGTATTTGAGGAATCAGAGAGTGCGTTCACACACAACCCGCAAAGACACGTGACATGTCTCAGCAGTGTCTGAAGTTTGCTTATGAGCTGCGATTTCTTTCTCGAGAAACCACGCCTGTGCATTTTTTTTTCTCTGATTTGATCAGAAACTCGACATAAACGCATTACGTACCGTTTCACACTGGCGAATGATCCCGGCTTAAGCTCCATCATTACAACACGGCATTGATTACGGCTTTTGTTCACACAGCACGTGTTCCGGGACAGAACACGGCCATGTTACTCAGTCCCCAACCTGGCATCAATCCCGGGTCGTGTTTGCGTTCACACAGAAGGTGTTTGTTCTGGCAATTTCCCAGGATCCAACGTGCTGTGTGAAAGGGGCTCATGTTGCTTCAATGTCGCAGACTGGACCAGGGCAGAGTTACGTGACTACACACACGGTAATATGTTTTAAGGGGAAAGTACATTAACAGTGGACGGAAATATTAATGGGATTCAAAAACCGAAATAACATGGTAAAATTACGTTGGTTATAGGCTCTGAATTTCGGTTTCGAATTATTTTTTAATTAATCATCCAGCCCTATCTACAACTGACTTCCAGCCATCACACATTATCACATTTATTATTATCCAGTATTATTTTATATCTGTCATACATCTATAAAATATGTTGCTGAGATGTTTAATTGAAAATGTTTGGTTTGAAGTTCCCATTATAGAGATGTGTTTGCTTCAGTGTTTGCTTTAGTTGAGATGTTGACCCTTGAATTTTTAACATTAGTTTTTCTCTTGCTGCTTGAACTGTTTCTTTAGGTCACACTTGTGAACAGGCACGGTTTGTTAATGATTGTGGTTATATTGATTATGATGACAAATATAGCTTGTTCATTCACAAATCTCATTCAGTGTTTAATTCTCTGTCAAAAGTGTTACATTACCATCACTGTGAAACTACAGTAATGAGATACAATTCTTGTTTTTTAACACATATGCAAAAAAAAAAAAAAAAAAAAAAACAAACAAACAAAAAAAAACAGAGCTACACTGTCTTGTTAAAACACAGAGATATCAAACATGCGTACATGAATCGCAACAATGGTGGCAATGTTTTTTTGTTCTTATTTATTAATTCATGCAGCAGTGCATGCTGGGAGTTTTATACTGTCCAAGAACCCAGAATGCACTGCGACATGAAACCTTTGATTGTCACCATTGTTGAGATTCATATGCTGATTGTTGATGTCTGTGTGTGTCTGAGGCAAACAGTTTAAAATGTTTTAATGCTCTATATGATTATCATATTCTTCAGAAGACCTGACTTCAGAAATATTGCTGGGTTTCATTTTGAAGTTTCACAGAGATGTGAAATACCCATACATATAAAGCACAGGATGAGATTAGAGAATCATCCATGTCCAGGATGATTATGGCGTCAACACAACAGTCATAAACACCTGATCAACTTCCTCTTGACAGTTTCTTGCCTTTAACAAATGTGTTTTATAAATTCAGAGACAAACTATTATTATAAAATCAAGGGTCCAACTAAAGAGACCAACTAAAGCAAATACTGATCTCCATCATGGTGACTTTATTATTAACTTTTTTATTCCATAATTCTCTGTTAATTCTCAACAAAAAATTTTTTACATGTATGAAAGAAATGATGTTAGACTGGTTTGTAAACTGTTTTCACACTCAAAGTTGCTTTTTTGCTTTTGTTGTTTCTTTTTTTCTCTTTTTGTTTTTCTGTCTTTCAGTGATTCTGCTTATCAGGAGTTCATCGGTTTCTCAATTCACTCACTTCTTTTCAGTCAAGTGGACTATATTAGTGAACTAATGTAGGGAATAGTGAATGAGGAATAGTGAATGAGGGTATAGGGTGAGTATTTTGGAACACAGTGTCTGAGTGTCGACTTTGAGCGCTGTTGATTCACAGTACATTCTTGGCTACTTTCTTCACAGGCTTCTTTCTCGAAAATGCAAATATAACCCAGAAAGAATGCATTGTTTTCTGCGGTATAAAATGGAAAATGCTATGATACTGTCACTTTTTTACAGGAAGGGTTAACAGTGTATAACATACTTTTCATTATTTTTATTTCACATGTTTCATTGTCAATCTAGAGGAAAAAGACAGCGTTTAATGGCTGTGACTTCCTCACTGAATGGCTATACAAGTGAGTGGGTGAATTGTGACCCTTTGTGTACTGCCAATATTGTATAGTAATTTTGTTGTGAATTTTATACATACAGTAAAAATGGTTAAGTGTGTCTAAATATATTCTTTACTCTCTTGTTTATCAGTAAAAACCCTCAATGGACAGAACGAACCCCTAGAAATTTTCACAATATTCCTTTTGTCCAGGACTGGTTGCTAAAACAGTAAGTATTTTGCCTTATAAACACTCTGGTGTCCCTGTTGCACCTTTATTTATCGTTCTCTCTCTCCCTCTCTCTCTCTCTGGGTGTTTGAGGGGCAGTGGATGACAGACAGAAGTATTTCTACTTTGTAACTGTACTTAAGTAAATTTTTCAAGTGTCTGTATTTGTATCCATGTTTTTATCTTCGGGAAGATTTTACTTCACTACATTCCAAAGCAAGACTTTTTACTCAACTATGTTCCATAAAGTCATTATTCCTCATTATTATATAAGAATTCTCCACCCCCGTCTGAGACGCAAGAGTGATGTCTAATTCATGAACCAGTGAACCTGCTGAATCAGTTCACAAATAACATGAACATTTGTGAATTGGACTGATCCATTTGCAGCTGTTCATGAGTCAACAAATCACTGATTCAATGAATGATCTGGTCAAAACTGAGCCATAAACGGGGATATTGTCTGCATTGA
Organism: Hybognathus amarus; assembly: GCA_030378365.1. Taxonomy (NCBI): domain Eukaryota; kingdom Metazoa; phylum Chordata; class Actinopteri; order Cypriniformes; family Leuciscidae; genus Hybognathus; species Hybognathus amarus. The sequence continues at coordinate 45,337 of JAQIUQ010005154.1, forward strand.
CTATTTTAAATAAAATCATATTTAGGTCATGCATGTCAATTATTTGTGAACTAAATCTGCTGTAAAAGGGCAGAGCGGAAATACTTAAATGTGGACGTGATGTGAATACTCAAATGAATGCCCATGCATCTTCCCAGCTGTTGTAGCAGTTTCAAATAATGTAAAAAACTGTGTTTAACCCAAACCCTAACCCGTTCCTCTTAAATTATTAATGCATTTTGCCACATGTGAGATCAGTACATTGTATTTTTGTATTACTTGTCATCACATATTTACAGTGATTTTGTTTTTCCTAATTAAAAAATCACAATATTTTGTAGTATTTGCATACTTAAATTATCAGTAACTTAATTACATTGTGTAATATTTAGGAGGATCTGTAGACAGAAATGCAATATAATATACATGACTATGTTTTTAATGGTGTATCTCTACCCGTGCTGTATACAGATAAAAATGGCTCATTCTAAGGTAATAAAAACATAAGGGTTCATTATGAACCCTTATGTTTTTATTCATTATGAACATTATGATTTCATTATGAACCGTTATGTTTTTATTACCTTATAAAGTATTATTTTAAAGTAGGCCAATATGGTTTATCATACATATTTCAAAGTTAAGGATTCATTATTTTGATATGTGCTTTGCACATACCTTATAAAGTATTATTTTAAAGTAGGCCAATATGGTTTATCATACATATTTCAAAGTTAAGGATTCATTATTTTGATATGTGCTTTGCTATATGTTATTTATGTTATTTAAAATAGTTTGCATTTATTTTAAAATACCTTACATTGGAAAACAGTTGATTAGTTTATTTTTGACAAAACATACTATATATTTAACATATGAGCAGAAACTGTCTAACAAAAGCTTATTTGATGTCTATTTTTATAATCTTTATAATCTATTTCGTCTGTAACAGTACAATGCATACTGTGCGTTAGTTCGTTATTCACACACCCAGACAGCCGATTCATATTTAAACAGTCTTTTTGGTTTTTAAAATACTATTCTATATTCAATTTAATTAGAACAAATCTCAGTAGGCTATAGCAATATAGTTTGCATGCGTTCATGTAAAATAATGTTTACTAATGTTGGAGCGAGAGTGAATGAACGCACAGACACGCTTTTAATATTTAAACAGTCTTTGTGTAGTTTACAGACACTATTCAATAACGCGGTTAGAACAAAGCACTTAAAAATAAATGACTTACTACATCAGCTGAATCCGTGCTCCTCGAAATGAAACAGCACTTCTGAGGTAACTTTTCCAGGATTACTAGCTGGGGCTAGGATTTTCATTTTAGGGGGGCTAATCAACCTAATGAGGGTATGATTTTTTTTTTTATAATAAAAAAAGGTAACACTTGTTTAGGATCTAATGCTCACTCTTAACCAGTTTCATTACCATGCAAAGTCAGGGTTTTATGATCACTGTGGTCCCGAATGTGAGGTAGGTTAGTTAGGGGGTTTCAGGGATTCCCAGAGAAAATTTAAATTTCTCTGATCTACATATGTGCATTTTAGGACGTTTTGAAGGCCAAAAAATTAGATAACAGCTTTAAAAGCTTTTTCTCTTTGTTTTTCTCTTGCCCTGTCTCGTCCCCTCCTAAAACTGAGCTTTGACTGATATAGGCTTTTCATTTTTGTCTGTCAGTGAAGAAAGAAAACATAGTAAACTGATAGGTTTATTTTGCCTATGAATTGCCTATGAATTTTTCTCAGACGCATTTATTTACTAAACGCTGACACTCTTAGAAAATGTGATATTGATTAATTAAATTTTTTAACCCCCATATCTTGAATTTTGTGATCATTCACATGCATTGCATTTTAGGGGTTCCAAATACGTAGCACTTTAGAACCTTTTAAGGTTCTATATAGAACCTTTTCTTCTAAGAGTGTACTAAGTAATTACATTTATTAAATGCATTCACAATGTGTAGGCCACACATTCATTATTGATCTTATGCCTAATACAGGGCCATAGACAGGGCTTTATAATCAAAGGGGTCCTAAATTTGAAATTGGTAGGGGCTTCACATTTTTATTTCTCTGATATGTGCATTTCAAGATGTTTGAAGACCCAAAAAGTTTGCCAGATTTTAGTTTGTCATTCGTTTAACATTTATGACCTAAAAAATGTCAAATATGAAATGTTAAGTTTAGCTACATACATAGGCAACATCTTATCTCTCACTTGACCGTACACGTCAGAGTCGCACTGTTAAAATTTACACTCAGCAGCGTCTGTCCATGAACATAAAGCCCGCCTAGTTTGATTTGATTTGTCATCTCAAATATTCTGACATTGACGAGCAGTGACAGACCACTGAGGCTCAAATGAAAACACACAGACACACACTGCTGAATGTCAGTGAAGTAAGAAAACATAGTAATAATAATACTAGTAATCAGGGGCGTTGCTAGGCCCTTTTAAGGGGGCCCCTTAGAAGGGCCTCAGCGACGCCCCTGATTACTAGTATTATTCCTCACTGCGCAGCAAGACGAGGTAAAGGTAAGGACGAGTTATTTGTAATAAACTGGATGTTTTATCCAGCTGATGTGGGTGTTTTCATGGCTTGCCTCAACATTAGCGTTTGAATAGCGTGCACTCTCAATGGGCGTGGTCACATTACGCTATAATTACACTGTAAAAATTAAATGCTTTATCTAATCAATAAAATTGTGGCAACAGATTACAAGCAATATTATTAATTAAATTGAAGAAATTTGAATTGAGTAATAGTTAATCAAATTCATATTCAAATTAATTCATATTTGTACAATTTAATTAATAATATTGCTTGTAATATGTTGCCACAATTTTATTGATTAGATAAAGCATATTCATTTTTACAGTGTAGGTGAAATAAAAAATACTGACATCTCTCTCTTTTCATACAGATTACATCAACTGAGAATAGTTGCTTTTTTATATAAATTACTTTAATTTAAAAGAAGAGAATTTCAGCTTCATAAAGAGAATCTTTTGTGTCTCCGTGACAGTATTTACTAATACTTGTCACGGAGACACAAAGATTTCTTTTTGAGTTACAGTTCATTTTTCGTCCGCGTTTCAGAATGAACTTCACTGACAAAAAAGGCAAAATTATGTTTATTTTTCTTTATTTGACAAAAAGCAGAACACTTTGTTTTTATTGTATGCACAAAAAAATAGACACTTAACAGGATCGAATGATGTATAACACTTATATGTAAGACCAAAATCAGCAGAGTAATTTAAGTCTCTTTTGCACTTATAAGAAAAAAGTGAGCCTATCAGCGCCAGCGCTAGCCTGTTAGCCTATCTCGCTAGCCTGTTAGCCTATCTCGCTAGCCTGTTAAAGGGCATATTGCAGCTTAGAGGACCCAATGAGTCAATGTATAGAAAAATAATGTAGAAACTAGATTTTCTTTAAAATATACTTATTAAATACGCCACAGAAGCTTCAGGAGTCGTTTTTGTGAGAAAATTTTACTTCCACATCTGAAAATGGGCATGACGTAGCGGGCGGGGAGAGCGGTCGAATTCAAACTACAGGAACACAATGTATCGGCAGTGACATTTCGGACGCTGAGGAAATACTTGTATGACGGACCACAGCCATACAATCATGAGCCTGCTATGCTGCCAAGAGAGCAGGACAGGCCAGGATTAATGTTAGACAGAAGGTCAGAGAACAATGGAGTTGTGGTGTGAGGAAGAACCAGTGCAGAACAGGACAGGTGTCTTGAAAAACAAAACTGTTTTGGAGAGGGCTTTACAAACCACCATTGAAAATGAAATGTTGAGACTTACAATAGAGAATTCTGCATGGTGGTATGGTGGTTCATGCTTTTATTTCTGTTATTATAAAATGGTTAGTTCGAATCCTTGATTCTGATTGGTCAAGAGCTGTGCTTTATTCATGATAAAACATGGCTGACGACCGCTTCACCTAACGGTTCTATTGATCGCTGCGCAACACTGCGGTTCTATGTTGTTTTTATTTGAGCTTTCATGCATTTTACAAATTGGAAAGTTGTTGCTGTTCACGCTCAGGGACCAATTTTTTCTAGGCGAAAGGACAGCTTTTAGTGATTTTACTTCAGGAAAGTTGAACTAATACATTGTTTTTTAAAGGGGTTTTTTTCTTTGCATGATTGTATTTATGGGGTGCAATATAACATGTATTCGTTGTTTTTCTTTTTTTAAAAGTCTTATTTTTCATAAACTTCACCTTTATTGTCAGCCACGCTCTCCTCTGCTGCCCACTTCCTGATTCAATGAAAACACCCCCTCAGAAACACGTCATGAGCTCAGATTGGTTAGTTTGGCCCGGTGTGTTGTGATTGGCTAAACTGTCGCTCACGTTGTCCGGAAGATTAACGCCCATTACCTTTACGGGAATGTCATAAGCTCCGGTCCAGATGTAAATACGTGTTGAACTGCAGTATCAGTTTCAGGCAGAATCAGTTCGAGAAAGCCGCGATGAAGAGAGATGATAAACAGAACCTCATCACACTTACTAAACGTTTCTGAATGATAATTTGCTACATTTTTTAACTTTATACACGTTTGTTTTACACAATAGCATCTGACTGGCATCAATAGCAACTGACTGGCTACTAATGTTATACTCAAACAGCGTTGGCATGTTTACGTTCTTGATCAAATCGAAAATAACGTCATAAAGTAATAACGTCACAAAATGAAAAATAAGTTTAAAACATTAGTACTTCAGGTAAAATTCAGGTCCATAATGTTTGTACGCGTTTGTCGTAGACACAAAAATAGCATAGTCTAACTAGTAGTGGCTATAAAGGCGCTGGCATTTGAAAAAAATAAAACACAAGGCTACGTCTTGAATTATACATGCAAATACATTTAAAATGATGAAGTCTTAGCCTACTTACAGATTGTGGCCCAACAACTGCTGCCTCTTGTTTTAAAGTCGGAACTGCTTCATGTTTTAGTAACAGTTTCTTGTTGAATCCGGTGTTGAACTCGCTAGATTACGATCGTCATATTCAGGAACATAATCAAACATAAATTGTATCCATTGTTGAGGAAGAATAGCGTCCACTGGAAACCCGAACACAGAAGACCTGACAGCTGCGTGAACAACACACACTCGACAAGTCGACATGCCCCGCATTTCTGCATATTCTGAAGGAGGGGTTGATGCAAATGTGTAGGTTAGTGACGTACCATAACCTAGCTGTAGTCCCAATTGAGTCGTTTTTGTAGGCAATTATACTTCCTGATTTTTAAAAGACGATATCTCTGCTTACACTGAACTTTCAGCGCTGCAACTTTGCAGATACTGTTCATGCACCAAACAGCAACATTACACACTATTTAAAATGAAAAAAGTGAAATACACAGTCGACCCCCCTTTAATTTAATATTGTGTGGCAACCGTTTTATAAAAGCAATAAGGTACTCGAGGCCTCACAGCCTCTCGTACCTTATTGCTTGCTTGAATCCAAGTGTTAATGATGATAAACGTTTTGTATGTTTTTTATGTTGTTGCATTGTTTTTTAGAATGTGTGAGACTTTTTGTCTTGCTGAGTCAAATATTTTTCAAATTTGGGAGAAGCACAATGCTTTATTTTGGGGGCAGGGTACAGTCAAAAAATGGGTAAAATATAAACTTCATGATGATGAAGTGATGATGACACTTCATGATGACAAGTAGGAAAAATAAAAATAGTGGATAGACTTGCTCATGAGATTATGTACTGTTTAAAGCCTATATCAAGTCTAGGATTGTTGTTGATTTTAGTATTATAAAGTCATGAATGATAGGCCAAATGCCTCTTTTCTTTGTCAGCCCCAGGAAGCAACTTCCGGTTTCTCTACTTTTAACAGACGAGCAAGCTGCGGCTTTGATCCAGGCATTCTGGAGGGGATATAAGGTAAGAATAATACAAATGACACTGTCTGAAAGGGTTGCAGAGATCCTACCTGTCAGGGTACCCTACTCTTTATCTTATATTGTTTTCTGTAGGTATGTAATTAAACTAATGATGTATTTTGACTTCACGCAGGTGGGTGTGTAATTGTTACTGTTCTGTGTCCATCAACCGTTATTTCCACCACTTTAATCAGTTTTCACTCTATAGCGGTTGACCAGAGCACTGAAATTATTTCTCAATTAAACTACAATCAAATGGATTTCCACACATTTCGCGTCGGTCCTCTGCGTGGCATTTTCTTATTTTCTGCGCGGCAGCGGCTTCAGAAGTGCACGAGCTCAGAGGGAACTTTAACACACACACACAACACTTCGACACGCGCGCCTCTCTCTCTCTCTCAAGCTGGAGTGTGTGTATGTGCGCACAAGAGAGAGAGGCGCGCACATCGAAGTGTGTGTTGAAGTTCCCTTTGAGCGCGTGCACTTCTGAAGCCGCTGCCTTGCAGAAAGTGTGTGTGTGTGTGTGTGAGAGAGAGAGAGAGAGAGAGAGAGAGGGAGGGAGGGAGGTGCGATAGAACTGAGTGTGTGTGTGTGTGTGTGAGAGAGAGAGAGAGAGAGAGAGAGAGAGAGAGGAGTGGGAGGGAGGTGCGATTGAACTGAGTGTATGTGTGTGTGTGTGTGAACAGTGGAAACAGGAAACATAATCCGTTATTTGTTCATACAGGACAACAGACTGCAAACTGTTTGCCTATATTTGTGTACACTCCCAATAAAACACAACATCCTCTGTTGCATACGTAATAAATATAGAAATATAATTTGACACAAGAGGGCAGTATAGCCCTATTTATGATTTTGAGATTAAACTTTCACCCGAAGATATTCTAAAAGAATGGTTAAGATATCAAACCGTTCCGAGATATCAAAAATCCCCTGGCAATTTGTTCGTGGCATTTCTTTGTATTCTCTAGAGAAGTACTTAATTATTCCATTGCATGTTTTTTTACAAACAACCCTAAATAGCCGACTTCCTGTTGGGCTGGGGTAAAAAGTAAGAGTGTGAAGTATATATGAACCGATGAGATCTATGTGTACCGAGTTTCATATTATTACATGCAAGTGTGTTTGATTTATGGACCAAGTTAATTTAATTAATACACTAATTATATAAAACTATTGTCAATGCACTACAATTAAACGGGTTATATGCCTTTACTTATAAAAAAATAAAAATAAAAACTTATTTAAAAAATACCAGGCTTAAGAAATGTATTTACTTTAGCCAGCCAGACACACAGTGAAATGGTTAAGCCCCCTCCCCCTACACACACACACACACACACACACACACATACACACACACAGAGACAGGCAAAGACAGGCAAAGACAGACCTAGGCTCAGAGAGAGCATGATCATATTCAAACTACAATATCTGACTTTCTGTTGGTTTGAGCTTATTATTGTTAATTAGAAAGTTGTTTGGCTTGAATAGAACAATATACACGGCAAGTTTTGTAACTGTCAGTAAAACTAACCAAGTTATAACACACTTTATGTGTCCTTTTTTAGTCATAAAATTAATTTCCTCGCCGCCACGGCCAAACCGTTCGAGATATCACAAATCCGTCCGGAATTTAGCATCCTCAATGTCTTGACTTCATGCACACCGAGTTTGGTGGTGATTGGTAACAGCATGGGTTGTAATTTGATGTTTTTCTAGGACATTTATTAAAAAAAAAAACATAATTCCCGACTTCCGTTTGAACTGTCGTAAAACTTAGAGCACGAAAGTTGTTTGGCCTGATGTGATCTATGAGTGTACCGAGTTTCATATTAATCCATGCACGTGTGTTTGATTTATGGACAAATGTTCGAATCCCTAAAAGAATGCATCCTAAAAGAATGGTAAAGTTTGATGCGTTGCCACGGCAACAGTTTCAAAGATATCAAGAATCCATTCATAGGTCTTCATCTGCCGTGTATTTACATTATACAGATGAAGTTTGAAGCAAATCGGGTAAAAATAAGAGGGTGATTTCAAAGCATTTTGAAAGTGACACACTTCCTGCTGCCAGTTGGTGGCGCTATAACTTTGACTCACAATAGTCACATCCATGTGATCGTCCTCTTACAGCGAACACACTGCTGAAGTTTCATCCAGATCAGTTAATGTATGCTGAAGTTATGACACACTTCCTGTTTCACGTTTCTCGCCATAGTTTCGTTTCCTCGCCACGGCCAAACCGTTCGAGATATCAAAAATCCCCACGCAAACTTTCATCCTCAATGTCTTGACTTCACGCTGACCGAGTTTCGTTGAATTTGGATCAGAGCTCTAGGAGGAGTATTTAAAAGTTCATTGCGTGTGTTTTACAAACAAACCTCAATAGCCGACTTCCTGTTGGGCTGGGGTAAAAAGTAAGAACGTGAGGTATAGATGAAATGATGCTATCGACATGTGTACCGAGTTTCATATTATTACATGCAAGTGTGTTTGAGTTATGGACCAAGTGTTCGGACCCCGTTCCAGGGGGCGCTGACGAGCCGCCCTGCCACGCCCGGGTACCAGCTTCAGCCCGGCTCTGATGGCCGCGGGTTCTGACCCGTGTGCAAAGTTTCAAGAGTTTTCGAGCATGTTAAGGGCCCCAAAAGTGCCCGAATAGTCGCTAAAATAAAAAAAAAATAATAAAAAAATATATATATATATATATATATATATAAATATAGCTGCGAGCAGCGATTGCGGGCCCAAGCCGGTGGCACCGCAACCCCGGTGCCTTTAGTTACCTAAAGGCACCGGGGTGGCGGTACCGCCGGCTTTGGCCCTTCATCGCTGCTCGCAGCTATATATATATATATATATATATATATATTTATATATATATATATGATACACCACACATGATACTATAGGGCCAGTGTGACACGTAAACGTAACACTGCTTTGACTGTCGAAAAGAAGTGTGCCGTAGAGCTTGCAACAGTGTGGGCTCTGCAAAAGTGCGCATCGAGGGCACATATCAACCAAAATGTATGCGTGAGCAACCTTCTGAAACCTAAAATGAAAAATGAGACACCCTACAGACAGTCATGGATTTAACGGACACATTACATAAGTACACAACACTGAAAATTCATATGAAGTGTGCCATTTGGGACAGGGCCTATGATCGTGAACACAGTTCAATGTTCCCTCTAATTTTTTTCTATTTTTTCACCACCTGAGCAAAAATATTCTTTATACCTGACCTGTACATCATATGTAGAAACACAATGGTTTCAACATTCAGTTGTAACTTTTAACTTGAATGTGCCATTTATATTTTATTTGACCCTTAATGTAACATATTGGTATTAAATCATATTTGTGAAAAACAAGCAGTTAATTAAGAAGTCACTAAATGAAGCACATTTTAGGTTATCTGATATTTTTTTCCAGTGCTGTTAACTGTACAGTCTTTACCAATAAATACTATGAAAAATAATTTACAAAATCTTTTGCAGGACAGTTCAATTCTTTACAATAAAAGAATATAGTAAGAAAGAAAAGTAAGCTGTTACACTGAGATGGTTTGGGAAAACCATAAAGTGTTTTTGTACAGTCAATGAATTGTGTACAGGAAGCATTAAACCATCAAAGTTAAATGATTGTTTGTTGCTTATGAATTTCCAATATTTTCTTTAGCAAGGGGTTTCAAACTTTTTAATGGCAATGAGCCCTAAACAACCCTTGTGAGGTTCTTTATTTAGCCTTAAAATATAATAAAATATAGGCCTAATATAACCTAAACAATACCTTTGTTAGATTCTTTATTTAGGCTCATAATATAATACAAAAGAGGCCTAATATAATATAAAAAAACGAATTGAAGTATTTGAAGTGATATAATATATCAGTTTAAATGCTTCAAGTTGTGCACATATTATATTATTATAATATGAAAACAAACTGAAGCATTTAAATAGATCTAATAGCTAAATATTTTCAAGAAAAGTGAATATGCGAACTCTTTAATAGTAATCATACCTAACCCCCCCCCCCACACACACACACAAAAACATCGATTTAAACTAATGATGTATTTTGACTTCACGCGGGTGGGTGTGTAATTGTTACTGTTCTGTGTCCATCAACCGTTATTTCCACCACTTTAATCAGTTTTCACTCTATAGCGGTTGACCAGAGCACTGAAATTATTTCTCAATTAAACTACAATCAAATGGATTTCCACACATTTCGCGTCGGTCCTCTGCGTGGCATTTTCTTATTTTCTGCGCGGCAGCGGCTTCAGAAGTGCACAAGCTCAGAGGGAACTTTAACACACACACATTCAGACACACGCGCCGCTCTCTCTCTCTCAAGCTGGAGTGTGTGTATGTGCGCACGAGAGAGAGAGGCGCGCACATCGAAGTGTGTGTTGAAGTTCCCTCTGAGCGCGTGCACTTCTGAAGCCGCTGCCTTGCAGAAAGTGTGTGTGTGTGTGTGTGAGAGAGAGAGAGAGAGAGAGAGAGAGGAGGGGGAGGGAGGTGTGATTGAACTGAGTGTGTGTGTGTGTGTGTGTGTGTGTGTGTGTGTGTGTGTGTGTGTGTGTGTGTGTAGAGAGAGAGAGAGAGAGTAGAGAGAGAGAGAGAGAGAGAGGGAGTGGGAGGTAGGTGGATTGAGTGTAGTGTGTGTGTGTGTGTGAACAGTGGAAACAGGAAACATAATCCGTTATTTGTTCATACAGGACAACAGACTGCAAACTGTTTACCTATATTTGTGTACACTCCCAATAAAACACAACATCCTCTGTTGCATACGTAATAAATATAGAAATATAATTTGACACAAGAGGGCAGTATAGCCCTATTTATGATTTTGAGATTAAACTTTCACCCGAAGATATTCTAAAAGAATGGTTAAGATATCAAACCGTTCGAGATATCAAAAATCCCCTGGCAATTTTTTATGTCGTGGCATTTCTTTGTATTCTCTAGAGAAGTACTTAATTATTCCATTGCATGTTTTTTTACAAACAACCCTAAATAGCCGACTTCCTGTTGGGCTGGGGTAAAAAGTAAGAGTGTGAAGTATATATGAACCGATGAGATCTATGTGTACCGAGTTTCATATTATTACATGCAAGTGTGTTTGATTTATGGACCAAATTTTCAGACCAAGTTTATGGACCAAGTTAATTTAATTAATACACTAATTATATGAAACTATTGTCAATGCACTACAATTAAACGGGTTATATGCCTTTACTTATAAAAAATAAAAATAAAAACTTATTTAAAAAATACCAGGCTTAAGAAATGTATTTACTTTAGCAGGCCAGACACACAGCAGTGAAATGGTTAAGCCCCCTCCCCTACACACACACACACACACAGACACACAGACAGGCAAAGACAGAGACCTAGGCTCAGAAAGAGCATGATCATATTCAAACAAAAATATCTGACTTTCTGTGGGTCCTAGCTAATGAGTGTCAATTAGAAAGTTGTCCAGCTCGAGGAGTACAATATACATACCGATTTTTGTAACTGTAGATAAAACTAACTACCCGACATTTGTCAAAAGGTGGCGCTACTGAGCCCTCACTACGCCCGTTTCTGAAACTTTGCACGTGTCTACTGGCTAATAAATGTGATGTGTCTGGCGAGTTTCATGCAATTTCAAGCATGCTAGAAGAGTCTCAAAAGCATCCTAAAAGAATGGTAAAGTCTGATGCGTTGTCACGGCAATAGTTTCAAAGATATCAAGAATCCATTTCACAGGTCTTCATCTGCCGTGTATTTTCATTATACAGATGAAGTTTGAAGTAAATCGGGTTAAAATAAGAGGGTGATTTTAAAGCATTTTGAAAGTGACACACTTCCTGCTGCCAGTTGGTGGCGCTATAACTATGACTCACAATAGTCACATCAATGTGATCGTCCTCTTACAGCGAACACACTGCTGAAGTTTCATCCAGATCAGTTAATGTATGCTGAAGTTATAACACACTTCCTGTTTCACGTTTCTCGCCATAATTTCGTTTCCTCGCCACGGCCAAACTGTTAGAGATAACAAAAATCCCCACACAAGCTTTCATCCTCAGTGTCTTGACTTCACGCTGACTGAGTTTCGTCGAATTTGGATCAGTGCTCTAGGAGGAGTATTTAAAAGTTGCATTGCGTGTGTTTTACAAAGAACCCTCAATAGCCGGACTTCCTGTTGGCCTGGGGTAAAAAGTAAGAGTGTAAGGTATAGATGAAACGATGAGATCGACATCTGTACCGAGTTTCATATTATTACATGCAAGCGTGTTTGATTTATGGACTAAGTTTTTGGACCCTGTTCCAGGGGGCGCTGTCGAGCCCCCCTGCCACGACCCGGGTACCAGCTTCAGCCCGGCTCTGATGGCCGCGGGTTCTGACCCGTGTGCAAAGTTTCAAGAGTTTTTGAGCATGTTAAGGGCCCAAAAGTGCCCGAATAGTCGTAAGAAAAAATAATAATAAATATAGCTGCGAGCAGCGATTGCGAGGCCCAAGCCGGTGGCACCGCAATCCCGGTGCCTTTAGTTACCTAAAGGCACCGGGAATGGCGGTACCGCCGGGCTTTGGCCCTCTCATCGCTGCTCGCAGCTGATATATACACACACACACACACACACACACACACACACACATATACACACATATATATATATATATATATATATACACACACACACGTACATAGAAGCCGGTGGCACCCGCCACCTTGGTGCCTTTAGGGTTATTCTGCACGACGTGCAAAAGCGTAACCCCTGCTTTGGAATACATACTAGTATGTATTCCACAATTGGAATACATACTAACATACTAGTCAGAACTGAATAGTTGATATCTGAATGACAGATCACCATAGAAGTCAATGGAAAAAATGTGACTAGTAACAAAAGAATAGTTACTAGTCACCATTGAAATAAGTACTAGTGTCTAATGAATAAGTACTAGTATCTATTTAATAGGTACTAGTATCTAATGAATAAGTACTAGTAACTAATTAATAAGCATTGGTATGTAATAAATAAGGACTAGTTTCTAATGAATAAGTACTAGTATCTTTAAAAAGGTACTAGTACCTAAAGAATAAACACTAGTATCTAAAGAAAAGGCACTAGTATCTAAAGAATAAGCACTAGTAGCTAATGAATAAGTACTAGTACTTAATGGAATAGATACTAGTATCTAAAAATAAGTACTAGTAGCATGAAAATAGAGACTAGTAGGTTAAAATGATTAAATGTTAAAACGGCTTGCCATACTCTATCTGTCGTTTCGACTAGTCACAATTACGTTACAGATATCTTAAATGATAATACAAACTATCCAAAATGTAATTACGACTAGAAAGACGTTGTTGATATCTACAATGTTAATTACGAATAGTCAAACTTAGCTTTTAAATGTTAAAAGGGCTTGCCATACAGAAGTGTAGGCTCAGAGAGACACTCAACATTTTCAAACCAAAATATCTGACTTTCTGTGGGTCCTAGCTCATGAGTGTAAATTAGAAAGTTGTCCGGCTTGAGGAGAATATATGAATATATGAAACGATGAGATCAACATGTGTACTGAGTTTCATATTATTACATGCAAGCGTGTTTGATTTATGGACCAAGTTTTTGGACCCCGTTCCAGGGGGTGCTGTCTAGCCCCCTTGCCACACCCGGGTACCATCTTCAGCCCGGCTCTGATGGCTGTGGGATCTGACCTGTGTGCAAAGTTTCAAGAGTTTTCAAACCCGTTAAGGGCCCCAAAAGCCGCTAAGAGTCTCAAAATCATCAAAAAAAAGGAATGTTAAAGTTTGATGCGTTGCTATGGCAACATTATCTTAGATATTGAATAATGCTTTCACAGCTCTTCATCTGGCGTGTGTTTACATTATACACATGAAGTTTGAAGCAAATCGGGTAAAAGTAAGAGTGCGATTTCAAAGCATTTTGAAAGTGAAACACTTTCTGCTGCCAGTTGGTGGCGCTATATATTTGACTCACATCCATGTGATCGACCTCTTACAACGAACACACTGCTGAAGTTTCATCAAGATCAGTTAATGTATGCAGAAGTTTTAACACACTTCCTTTTTGATTTATTTACTTACTTTTTTGATTTATGGACCAAGTTAATTTAATTAATACACTAATTATATAAAACTATTGTCAATGCACTACAATTAAACAGGTTATATGCCTTTACTTATAAAAAAATAAAAATAAAAACTTATTTAAAAAATACCAGGCTTAAGAAATGTATTTACTTTAGCAGGCCAGACACACAGTGAAATGATTAAGCCCCCTCCCCCTACACACACACACAGAGACTGTGTGTCAAAAGACTCAAAATCACACACACACACAGACTGTGTGACAGGCCTAGGCTCAGAAAGAGCATGATCATATTCAAACTACAATATCTGACTTTCTGTGGGTTTGAGCTTATTATTGTTAATTAGAAAGTTGTTTGGCTTGAATAGAACAATATACACGGCAAGTTTTGTAATTGTCAGTAAAACTAACCAAGTTATAACACACTTTATGTGTCCTTTTTTAGTAAAAAAAATCCGCCACGGCCAAACCGTTCGAGATATCACAAATCCGTCCGGAATTTAGCATCCTCAATGTCTTGACTTCATGCATATCGAGTTTGGTGGTGATTGGTAACAGCATGGGTTGTAATTTGATGTTTTTCTAGGACATTTATTTAAAAAAAAAAACATAATTCCCGACTTCCGTTTGAACTGTCGTAAAACTTAGAGCACGAAAGTTGTTTGGCCTGATGTGATCTATGAGTGTACCGAGTTTCATATTAATCCATGCACGTGTGTTTGATTTATGGACAAATGTTCGAATCCCTAAAAGAATGCATCCTAAAAGAATGGTAAAGTTTGATGCGTCGCCACGGCAACAGTTTCAAAGATATCAAGAATCCATTCATAGGTCTTCATCTGCCGTGTATTTACATTATACAGATGAAGTTTGAAGCAAATCGGGTAAAAATAAGAGGGTGATTTCAAAGCATTTTGAAAGTGACACACTTCCTGCTGCCAGTTGGTGGCGCTATAACTTTGACTCACAATAGTCACATCCATGTGATCGTCCTCTTACAGCGAACGCACTGCTGAAGTTTCATCCAGATCAGTTAATGTATGCTGAAGTTATGACACACTTCCTGTTTCACGTTTCTCGCCATAGTTTCGTTTCCTCGCGACGGCCAAACCGTTCAAGATATCAAAAATCCCCACACAAACTTTCATCCTCAATGTCTTGACTTCACGCTGACCGAGTTTCGTCGAATTTGGATCAGAGCTCTAGGAGGAGTATTTAAAAGTTCATTGCGTGTGTTTTACAAAAAAACCTCAATAGCCGACTTCCTGTTGGGCTGGGGTAAAAAGTAAGAACGCGAGGTATAGATGAAATTCTGCTATCGACATGTGTACCGAGTTTCATATTATTACATGCAAGTGTGTTTGAGTTATGGACCAGGTGTTCGGACCCCATTCCAGGGGGCGCTGACGAGCCGCCCTGCCACGCCCGGGTACCAGCTTCAGCCCGGCTCTGATGGCCGGGGTTCTGACCCGTGTGCAAAGTTTCAAGAGTTTTCGAGCATGTTAAGGGCCCCAAAAGTGCCCGAATAGTCGCTAGAAAAAGAAAAAAAAAAAAAAGAAAAAAAAAATAAAAAATAATCGGAAGGAAAACAATAGGGCTCTGCGCCCTTTCAGGGCTTGGGCCCTAAAAAAAATAAAAAAATAATCGGAAGGAAAACAATAGGGCTCTGCGCCCTTTCAGGGCTTGGGCCCTGAAATATAGCTGCGAGCAGTCGACGCGGGCCCAGCGCCGGTGGCACCGCAACCCCGGTGCCTAAAGGCCTTACCCTCCATCGCTGCTCGCAGCTATATTTATATATATATATATATATATATATATATATATATATATATATATATATATATATATATATATATATATATATACATACATATAAAGCCGGTGGCACCGCCACCTTGGTGCCTTTAGGGTTATTCTGCACGACGTGCAAAAACGTAACCCCTGCTTTGGAATACATACTAGTATGTATTCCACAATTGGAATACATACTAACATACTAGTCAGAACTGAATAGTTGATATCTGAATGACAGATCACCATAGAAGTCAATGGAAAAAATGTGACTAGTAACAAAAGAATAGTTACTAGTCACCATTGAAATAAGTACTAGTGTCTAATGAATAAGTACTAGTATCTATTTAATAGGTACTAGTATCTAATGAATAAGTACTAGTAAGTACTAGTACTTAATGGAATAGATACTAGTATCTAAAAAATAAGTACTAGTAGCATGAAAATAGAGACTAGTAGGTTAAAATGATTAAATGTTAAAACGGCTTGCCATACTCTATCTGTCGTTTCGACTAGTCACAATTACGTTACAGATATCTTAAATGATAATACAAACTATCCAAAATGTAATTACGACTAGAAAGACGTTGTTGATATCTACAATGTTAATTACGAATAGTCAAACTTAGCTTTTAAATGTTAAAAGGGCTTGCCATACAGAAGTGTAGGCTCAGAGAGACACTCAACATTTTCAAACCAAAATATCTGACTTTCTGTGGGTCCTAGCTCATGAGTGTAAATTAGAAAGTTGTCCGGCTTGAGGAGAATATATGAATATATGAAACGATGAGATCAACATGTGTACTGAGTTTCATATTATTACATGCAAGCGTGTTTGATTTATGGACCAAGTTTTTGGACCCCGTTCCAGGGGGCGCTGTCTAGCCCCCTTGCCACACCCGGGTACCATCTTCAGCCCGGCTCTGATGGCTGTGGGATCTGACCTGTGTGCAAAGTTTCAAGAGTTTTCAAACCCATTAAGGGCCCCAAAAGCCGCTAAGAGACTCAAAATCATCAAAAAAAGGAATGTTAAAGTTTGATGCGTTGCTATGGCAACATTATCTTAGATATTGAATAATGCTTTCACAGCTCTTCATCTGGCGTGTGTTTACATTATACAGATGAAGTTTGAAGCAAATCGGGTAAAAGTAAGAGTGTGATTTCAAAGCATTTTGAAAGTGAAACACTTTCTGCTGCCAGTTGGTGGCGCTATATATTTGGCTGCGTTTACACTTGGCATTAATATGCGACCTGTATCCGGATGTTGTCCACATACACATTGAAAAGACAAGTGTAAACGCGCTTCTAATCGGAATGTTATCCGATCGGCGTGTCCAGGTTTGGAGGTAGTCGAGGACGCTTTGTGATCGGATCTCAGTGTAATGTAAACGCAATCCAGCCATCGTGTCTGCATTCACAGGTGGACGTAATTTAAATCCCACCCAGTCTCCCCGCGTGGCTGTGAGAAAAATAATGGCCAGACGCAGTTTAGACAAGAAATAAAAACTTATTTGAATCTTACAATAAACGTTTATCTTTAAAACAGTTAATTTAGGCTTACATGATACTATGTGTGTCATTTTTCATTTTAATTGTGCAACATTATCTGAACGAGGCGATCGCCTGTACATTCACAGTCAGTCATGAGATCTTAAATAAGAGCTGCATGCTGCTTTGCCAGAGGAATAATCGCAATCTGATTTTTTAAATGTTGAATGTTTTTATTGAATGTCTTTGCATGTTAACCAATCTCCCATTTCTGTCAATATAGTCATTGCACGCTATAACCTTAAAACCAGATGATCGATGATATGACTTGTTTTATGATCAACCCAGTTATTTTTGTATGATCAACTCTGGAAGTATAACTTCGTTAACATTTTTTTTTATCTAATTACTGGAGATTGCAAAGCGAATGAGTGAAAGCAACTGGGACATTGTTTTATTTGCATCATTTTTACTCTTAATCTGGTGTTCGTGCAACATATCTAATTTAAATATTATGCAGGAAACAGAAATCCGCTCTTCTATCCAGATACAGAGGCTACTTAATGTGACCAAATGTAAACTCACCATGTCCTGATTGGCTAATGATCCGATCTGCTTGATCAGATCACGGTGATCGCATGTTAATGCCAAGTGTAAACGCAGCCTTTGACTCACAATAGTCACATCCATGTGATCGGCCTCTTACAACGAACACACTGCTGAAGTTTCATCAAGATCAGTTAATGTATGCAGAAGTTTTAACACACTTCCTTTTTGATTTATTTACTTACTTTTTTGATTTATGGACCAAGTTAATTTAATTAATACACTAATTATATAAAACTATTGTCAATGCACTACAATTAAACAGGTTATATGCCTTTACTTATAAAAAAAATAAAAATAAAAACTTATTTAAAAAATACCAGGCTTAAGAAATGTATTTACTTTAGCAGGCCAGACACACAGTGAAATGATTAAGCCCCCTCCCCCTACACACACACACACACACACACACACACACACACACACACACACAGGCAAAGAGACAGACCAAGGCTTAGAGAGAGCATGATCATATTCAAACTACAATATCTGACTTTCTGTGGGTTTGAGCTTATTATTGTTAATTAGAAAGTTGTTTGGCTTGAATAGAACAATATCAGAGTTCTCAACGGGCCTGAAAATTATTACCCGACCCGACCTGGCCCGTGGCTTTTGAAGCCCGACCCGATGTAACCCGACACATCAACATGAATTATCCGCCCGAACCCGGCCCGCGGCCCGAATCGGACGCGCCAAGGCATTCTCACCCCCAAGGCGTCACCTAACTGACGCCTTGGGAAGCATTTGACCAAGCTTCAATATCTGACGCTTTGGGGCGCCCTCTCAGCGTCAGTCCATGACGCCCTAGGATTGCGTGTAACCCTACCCTACCCCAGACCTAAACCTAACCGCGTCATCCAACTGACGCTAAAGGAAAGCGTCAGTTAGATGACGCTGTAGGATCGCGTCATGAACTGACGCCAAAGGGCGCCCCAAAGCGTCAGATATTGAAGCTTGGTCAAAGAAAATGAGCACAAACTTAGAAAGGTTGACTTACTAGTCCATCAACAAGATCGCCAGGTCAGCATCACCGTTGCATCCAGTGCTGCTTTTGAGCTCGCGCCAATGAGAGCCTATAAAGCTCGACCGGAGCGGGACTCCTGTCAGGTTTCTCACGCAGTCAGATTCTCTTTTCCTTTTCCTAGTCTTCCGACCGCGTTTTGAAACTAGCAGGCGGGCTACGAGTTTTGAAACAAAATAGACCTAGCCTACAAACATAATCATATGCTTATAATAGGCATCGTGGAGGAAGATCAGTGCGTCCACAGTGGATAGACTGAGGCGTGTTCTCCTCTCTGCCAGCCACCCGCGATGGACTTTGCACGCAGCAGCCAGACTTTCTTTACGGTGAACAGCAGCGATGATTATAATAATTTGTTTGTTTTTTTACTGGGTGGAAAAGATTAAGCCCGAGGTCCGACCCGACCCGAGTCATTTGCTTATATTTTCGACCCGAACCCGGCCCGAACCCGCGGGTCCCGTCGAGTTTGTCGAGGCCGACCCGACCCGTTGAGAACTCTAAACAATATACACGGCAAGTTTTGTAACTGTCAGTAAAACTAACCAAGTTATAACACACTTTATGTGTCCTTTTTTAGTCAAAAAAATCCGCCACGGCCAAACACGTTCGAGATATCACAAATCCGTCCGGAATTTAGCATCCTCAATGTCTTGACTTCATGCACACCGAGTTTGGTGGTGATTGGTAACAGCATGGGTTGTAATTTGATGTTTTTCTAGGACATTTATTTAAAAAAAAAAAAACATAATTCCCGACTTCCGTTTGAACTGTCGTAAAACTTAGAGCACGAAAGTTGTTTGGCCTGATGTGATCTATGAGTGTACCGAGTTTCATATTAATCCATGCACGTGTGTTTGATTTATGGACAAATGTTCGAATCCCTAAAAGAATGCATCCTAAAAGAATGGTAAAGTTTGATGCGTCGCCACGGCAACAGTTTCAAAGATATCAAGAATCCATTCATAGGTCTTCATCTGCCGTGTATTTACATTATACAGATGAAGTTTGAAGCAAATTGGGTAAAAATAAGAGGGTGATTTCAAAGCATTTTGAAAGTGACACACTTCCTGCTGCCAGTTGGTGGCGCTATAACTTTGACTCACAATAGTCACATCCATGTGACCGTCCTCTTACAGCGAACGCACTGCTGAAGTTTCATCCAGATCAGTTAATGTATGCTGAAGTTATGACACACTTCCTGTTTCACGTTTCTCGCCATAGTTTCGTTTCCTCGCCACGGCCAAACCGTTCGAGATATCAAAAATCCCCACGCAAACTTTCATCCTCAATGTCTTGACTTCACGCTGACCGAGTTTCGTCGAATTTGGATCAGAGCTCTAGGAGGAGTATTTAAAAGTTCATTGCGTGTGTTTTACAAAAAAACCTCAATAGCCGACTTCCTGTTGGGCTGGGGTAAAAAGTAAGAACGCGAGGTATAGATGAAATTCTGCTATCGACATGTGTACCGAGTTTCATATTATTACATGCAAGTGTGTTTGAGTTATGGACCAGGTGTTCGGACCCCATTCGCAGGGGGCGCTGACGAGCCGCCCTGCCACGCCCGGGTACCAGCTTCAGCCCGGCTCTGATGGCCGCGGGTTCTGACCCGTGTGCAAAGTTTCAAGAGTTTTCGAGCATGTTAAGGGCCCCAAAAGTGCCCGAATAGTCGCTAGAAAAAAAAAATAAAAAAAATAAAAATATAGCTGCGAGCAGCGATCGCGGGCCCAAGCCGGTGGCACCGCAACCCCGGTGCCTAAAGGCACCGGGATGGCGGTACCGCCGGCTTTGGCCCTCCATCGCTGCTCGCAGCTGCGCTGTCGTCACATATATATATATATATATATATATATATATATATATGATAAAGCCGGTGGCACCGCCACCTTGGTGCCTTTTGGGTTATTCTGCACGACGTGCAAAAACGTAACCCCTGCTTTGGAATACATACTAGTATGTATCCACAATTAAACATACCACAATTGGAATACATACTAACATACTAGTCAGAACTGAATAGTTGATATCTGAATGACAGATCACCATAGAAGTCAATGGAAAAAATGTGACTAAGTAGTAACAAAAGAATAGTTACTAGTCACCATTGAAATAAGTACTAGTGTCTAATGAATAAGTACTAGTATCTATTTAATAGATACTAGTATCTAATGAATAAGTACTAGTAACTAATTAATAAGCATTGGTATGTAATGAATAAGGACTAGCATCTAATGAATAAGTACTAGTATCTAATAAATAAGGACTAGTGTCTAATGAATAAGTACTAGTATCTTTAAAAAGGTACTACTACCTAAAGAATAAACACTAGTATCTAAAGAAAAGGCACTAGTATCTAAAGAATAAGCACTAGTAGCTAATGAATAAGTACTAGTACTTAATGGAATAGATACTAGTATCTAAAAAATAAGTACTAGTAGCATGAAAATAGAGACTAGTAGGTTAAAATGATTAAATGTTAAAACGGTTTGCCATACTCTGTCGTTTCGACTAGTCACAATTACGTTACAGATATCTTAAATGGCATCTGGCATGTGTTTACATTTGAAGCAAATCGGGTAAAAGTAAGAGTGCGATTTCAAAGCATTTTGAAAGTGAAACACTTTCTGCTGCCAGTTGGTGGCGCTGATATATTTGACTCACATCTATGTGATCGACCTCTTACAACGAACACACTGCTGAAGTTTCATCAAGATCAGTTAATGTATGCAGAAGTTTTAACACACTTCCTTTTTGATTTATTTACTTACTTTTTTGATTTATGGACCAAGTTAATTTAATTAATACACTAATTATATAAAACTATTGTCAATGCACTTACAATTAAACAGGTTATATGCCTTTACTTATAAAAAAAATAAAAATAAAAACTTATGTAAAAAATACCAGGCTTAAGAAAATGTATTTACTTTAGCAGGCCAGACACACAGTGAAATGATTAAGCCCCCTCCCCTCTACACACACACACACACAGACTGTGTGACAGGCCTAGGTTTAGAAAAGAGCATGATCATATTCAAACTACAATATCTGACTTTCTGTGGGTTTGAGCTTATTATTGTTAATTAGAAAGTTGTTTGGCTTGAATAGAACAATATACACGGCAAGTTTTGTAACTGTCAGTAAAACTAACCAAGTTATAACACACTTTATGTGTCCTTTTTTAGTCAAAAAAATCCGCCACGGCCAAACCGTTCGAGATATCAAAAATCCGTCCGTAATATAGCATCCTCAATGTCTTGACTTCATGCATATCCAAGTTTGGTGGTGATTGGTAACAGCATGGGTTGTAATTTGATGTTTTTCTAGGACAATTATTTAAAAAAAAAAAAACATAATTCCCGACTTCCGTTTGAACTGTCGTAAAACTTAGAGCACGAAGTTGTTTGGCCTGATGTGATCTATGAGTGTACCGAGTTTCATATTAATCCATGCACGTGTGTTTGATTTATGGACAAATGTTCGAATCCCTAAAAGAATGCATCCTAAAAGAATGGTAAAGTTTGATGCGTCGCCACGGCAACAGTTTCAAAGATATCAAGAATCCATTCATAGGTCTTCATCTGCCGTGTATGTACATTATACAGATGAAGTTTGAAGCAAATCGGGTAAAAATAAGAGGGTGATTTCAAAGCATTTTGAAAGTGACACACTTCCTGCTGCCAGTTGGTGGCGCTATAACTTTGACTCACAATAGTCACATCCATGTGATCGTCCTCTTACAGCGAACGCACTGCTGAAGTTTCATCCAGATCAGTTAATGTATGCTGAAGTTATGACACACTTCCTGTTTCACGTTTCTCGCCATAGTTTCGTTTCCTCGCCACGGCCAAACCGTTCAAGATATCAAAAATCCCCACACAAACTTTCATCCTCAATGTCTTGACTTCTAGCTGACCGAGTTTCGCGAATTTGGATCAGAAGCTCTAGGAGGAGTATTAAAAGTTCATTGCGTGTGTTTTACAAAAAAACCTCAATAGCCGACTTCCTGTTGGGCTGGGGTAAAAGCAAGAACGCGAGGTATAGATGAAATTCTGCTATCGACATGTGTACCGAGTTTCATATTATTACATGCAAGTGTGTTTGAGTTATGGACCAGGTGTTCGGACCCCATTCCAGGGGCGCTGACGAGCCGCCCTGCCACGCCCGGGTACCAGCTTCAGCCCGGCTCTGATGGCCGCGGGTTCTGACCCGTGTGCAAAGTTTCAAGAGTCTTCGAGCATGTTAAGGGCCCCAAAAGTGCCCGATAGTCGCTAGAAAAATAAAAAAAAAAAAAAAAATAAATTGGAAGGAAAACAATAGGGCTCTGCGCCCTTTCAGGGCTTGGGCCCTAGAAATAATGGAAGGAAAACAATAGGGCTCTGCGCCCTTTCAGGGCTTGGGCCCTAATAATGGAAGGAAAACAATAGGGCTCTGCGCCCTTTCAGGGCTTGGGCCCTAAAAACTTATTTAAAAAATACCAGGCTTAAGAAATGTATTTACTTTAGCAGGCCAGACACACAGTGAAATGATTAAGCCCCCTCCCCCTACACACACACACACACACACACAGGCAAAGAGACAGGCCAAGGCTTAGAGAGAGCATGATCATATTCAAACTACAATATCTGACTTTCTGTGGGTTTGAGCTTATTATTGTTAATTAGAAAGTTGTTTGGCTTGAATAGAACAATATACACGGCAAGTTTTGTAACTGTCAGTAAAACTAACCAAGTTATAACACACTTTATGTGTCCTTTTTTAGTCAAAAAAATCCGCCACGGCCAAACCGTTCGAGATATCACAAATCCGTCCGGAATTTAGCATCCTCAATGTCTTGACTTCATGCACACCGAGTTTGGTGGTGATTGGTAACAGCATGGGTTGTAATTTGATGTTTTTCTAGGACAATTATTTAAAAAAAAAAAACATAATTCCCGACTTCCGTTTGAACTGTCGTAAAACTTAGAGCACGAAAGTTGTTTGGCCTGATGTGATCTATGAGTGTACCGAGTTTCATATTAATCCATGCACGTGTGTTTGATTTATGGACAAATGTTCGAATCCCTAAAAGAATGCATCCTAAAAGAATGGTAAAGTTTGATGCGTCGCCACGGCAACAGTTTCAAAGATATCAAGAATCCATTCATAGGTCTTCATCTGCCGTGTATGTACATTATACAGATGAAGTTTGAAGCAAATCGGGTAAAAATAAGAGGGTGATTTCAAAGCATTTTGAAAGTGACACACTTCCTGCTGCCAGTTGGTGGCGCTATAACTTTGACTCACAATAGTCACATCCATGTGATCGTCCTCTTACAGCGAACGCACTGCTGAAGTTTCATCCAGATCAGTTAATGTATGCTGAAGTTATGACACACTTCCTGTTTCACGTTTCTCGCCATAGTTTCGTTTCCTCGCCACGGCCAAACCGTTCGAGATATCAAAAATCCCCACACAAACTTTCATCCTCAATGTCTTGACTTCTACGCTGACCGAGTTTCGTCGAATTTGGATCAGAGCTCTAGGAGGAGTATTTAAAAGTTCATTGCGTGTGTTTTACAAAAAAACCTCAATAGCCGACTTCCTGTTGGGCTGGGGTAAAAAGCAAGAACGCGAGGTATAGATGAAATTCTGCTATCGACATGTGTACCGAGTTTCATATTATTACATGCAAGTGTGTTTGAGTTATGGACCAGGTGTTCGGACCCCATTCCAGGGGGCGCTGACGAGCCGCCCTGCCACGCCCGGGTACCAGCTTCAGCCCGGCTCTGATGGCCGGGTTCTGACCCGTGTGCAAAGTTTCAAGAGTTTTCGAACATGTTAAGGGCCCCAAAAGTGCCCGAATAGTCGCTGAGAAAAAAAAAAAAAAAAAAAAAAAAAAAAAAAAAATAATCGGAAGGAAAACAATAGGGCTCTGCGCCCTTTCAGGGCTTGGGCCCTAAATATAGCTGCGAGCAGCGATTGCGGGCCCAAGCCGGTGGGCACTCAACCCCGGTGCCTAAAGGCACCGGGATGGCGGTACCGCCGGCTTTGGCCCTCCATCGCTGCTCGCAGCTATATTTATATATATATATATATATATATATATATATATATATATATATAAAGCCGGTGGCACCGCCACCTTGGTGCCTTTAGGGTTATTCTGCACGACGTGCAAAAACGTAACCCCTGCTTTGGAATACATACTAGTATGTATTCCACAATTGGAATACATACTAACATACTAGTCAGAACTGAATAGTTGATATCTGAATGACAGATCACCATAGAAGTCAATGGAAAAAATGTGACTAGTAACAAAAGAATAGTTACTAGTCACCATTGAAATAAGTACTAGTGTCTAATGAATAAGTACTAGTATCTATTTAATAGGTACTAGCATCTAATGAATAAGTACTAGTAACTAATTAATAAGCATTGGTATGTAATGAATAAGGACTAGCATCTAATGAATAAGTACTAGTATCTAATAAATAAGGACTAGTGTCTAATGAATAAGTACTAGTATCTTTAAAAAGGTACTAGTACCTAAAAGAATAAACACTAGTATCTAAGAAAAGGCACTAGTATCTAAAGAATAAGCACTAGTAGCTAATGAATAAGTACTAGTACTTAATGGAATAGATACTAGTATCTAAAAATAAGTACTAGTAGCATGAAAATAGAGACTAGTAGGTTAAATGATTAAATGTTAAAACGGCTTGCCATACTCTATCTGTCGTTTCGACTAGTCACAATTACGTTACAGATATCTTAAATGATAATACAAACTATCCAAAATGTAATTACGACTAGAAAGACGTTGTTGATATCTACAATGTTAATTACGAATAGTCAAACTTAGCTTTTAAATGTTAAAAGGGCTTGCCATACAGAAGTGTAGGCTCAGAGAGACACTCAACATTTTCAAACCAAAATATCTGACTTTCTGTGGGTCCTAGCTCATGAGTGTAAATTAGAAAGTTGTCCGGCTTGAGGAGAATATATGAATATATGAAACGATGAGATCAACATGTGTACTGAGTTTCATATTATTACATGCAAGCGTGTTTGATTTATGGACCAAGTTTTTGGACCCCGTTCCAGGGGGCGCTGTCTAGCCCCCTTGCCACACCCGGGTACCATCTTCAGCCCGGCTCTGATGGCTGTGGGATCTGACCTGTGTGCAAAGTTTCAAGAGTTTTCAAACCCATTAAGGGCCCCAAAAGCCGCTAAGAGACTCAAAATCATCAAAAAAAGGAATGTTAAAGTTTGATGCGTTGCTATGGCAACATTATCTTAGATATTGAATAATGCTTTCACAGCTCTTCATCTGGCGTGTGTTTACATTATACAGATGAAGTTTGAAGCAAATCGGGTAAAAGTAAGAGTGTGATTTCAAAGCATTTTGAAAGTGAAACACTTTCTGCTGCCAGTTGGTGGCGCTATATATTTGACTCACAATAGTCACATCCATGTGATCGGCCTCTTACAACGAACACACTGCTGAAGTTTCATCAAGATCAGTTAATGTATGCAGAAGTTTTAACACACTTCCTTTTGATTTATTTACTTACTTTTTTGATTTATGGACCAAGTTAATTTAATTAATACACTAATTATATAAAACTATTGTCAATGCACTACAATTAAACAGGTTATATGCCTTTACTTATAAAAAAATAAAAACAAAAACTTATTTAAAAAATACCAGGCTTAAGAAATGTATTTACTTTAGCAGGCCAGACACACAGTGAAATGATTAAGCCCCCTCCCCTACACACACACACAGAGACTGTGTGTCAAAAGACTCAATCACACACACACACAGACTGTGTGACAGGCCTAGGCTCAGAAAGAGCATGATCATATTCAAACTACAATATCTGACTTTCTGTGGGTTTGAGCTTATTATTGTTAATTAGAAAGTTGTTTGGCTTGAATAGAACAATATACACGGCAAGTTTTGTAACTGTCAGTAAAACTAACCAAGTTATAACACACTTTATGTGTCCTTTTTAGTCAAAAAAATCCGCCACGGCCAAACCGTTCGAGATATCAAAAATCCGTCCGGAATATAGCATCCTCAATGTCTTGACTTCATGCATATCGAGTTTGGTGGTGATTGGTAACAGCATGGGTTGTAATTTGATGTTTGTCTAGGACAATTATTTAAAAAAAAAAACATAATTCCCGACTTCCGTTTGAACTGTCGTAAAACTTAGAGCACGAAAGTTGTTTGGCCTGATGTGATCTATGAGTGTACCGAGTTTCATATTAATCCATGCACGTGTGTTTAGCAATACGTAACTGATAACGAAGCAACATGA
>JAQIUQ010005156.1:0-26750 GCA_030378365.1 Hybognathus amarus
ATTGTTGGTCTTGTTTTTAATATGTGGCTCCAGAATCGCTCAGCAAAGCATCAAACTGTCCCGCTGACATTCTGAAGTAAATTTTGAATCGCCTGGGATAAATTCGCTCTTGATAAGAGGTGAAACTCTCCTTCCTCTCTGCGCAATTTCAGGATTGGATGGACGTAATATTTTCTCTTTCTTCTCTTTTCAATAAGAGAGAGGGCAAAAAAATCATCCTCACTGCTTGATGAATCCATTTGGTATTTTTGCGTTTTTTTTCCCGCAAAGGTTTAATAAATGCGCATCGGACTCGGTGTGCAAGGTTTCTATGCGTGACAAATTTTCAGGCTGACGAAAACGAAAAACGCATCCGAAAATGTCGTACTCAGTGTGCAATGGCCTTAACGGCTAATATTGCCCACAATCCGTTGCGCCATTGGACAAGGATTCAATTAGAACTACAAACAAGAATAAAAGTGTTAAAAAGCTACAAACATGACGGATGTGCGACGTCCAACGGTTACGATAAAGGGGTTTGAGTGATTCATTATCAGTATCTAACCTGATGAAAAGTGTTATCCACATTATATTTAATCTGCAAAAAAAGTTATAATAATACCTTTGGTCATTAAAGCTACACTGTGTAACTCTTTTATTTTATTCTTAGCTAAAAACACTTAGTTCTTTCAAAAATATATGTGCTCATTAATGTATATTTACTTTGTTCAAGTAATAAAGTATTCTCGTGAGTGTATAATATGCCATTGAAAATACATACGGGTAAGGGGTTCTAATGTCGGTCACCATGTTGCCCCTCCATCTTGAAAGTACATTAGCCAAAGAGGGACATACCCGTTAATTCAAGCTTCGCCTTTCGCGTTTACGTTCGAGTTAACCCTCATGGACGAGGTCGAACTGGAAGCCATGTTAATCTTGGACTGACACTGGCCTACACTGGGGGGTCAGTAGGAGTTAAAAAAAACTAGATAGGGGTAAAAATCACACAGTGTAGCTTTAACTTTAAAATGCATCATTATGCAAATTGTAGGAACTCCGCATGAGAACTACCACATTTCTCTCAAAAACGGTAGGAAAATAAATGGTATTTTAACTGTGACAAGATGATGGACAGGGCAGTTTAAACTGTGACAGCATGCACATAACTATGTCCCAAAAGTTGCCTACTCTTCTGTTACACATTAAAAAGTACGTAACTTTTCCTTCACAAAAACAGCACATACTTTTAGGGCATAATATAAGTAGGTGAACTGGGACGCAGCACATATGATCCATCATGGCTTTCATCATGTACAGGTGAAGGTAATTAAAGTGTCTGGTGTCATCATTGAGAACAAGAGACACACACTTTCCTCACCCGTCCACGCCCAACGACCTCCAGAGACAACACACACACATACAGTATACATACAGAATATGTACTTACATCCAGGGAATCTTCATTGACGATGATGAGGGACATGCCATGTGACACCAGCTTACAGGAGTAACCTGAGGCACAGAGGAGTTACAGTAGAGGCGTTAAACAAAGCCACACACACACCCCAACAACAACTTAACCTCTTTGTATATCTGTCATTACCCACTAATGCTTGCCTGCCGTCCAGTGCTTTATCTCCAGTCTCACACAATTTATTTTGAGCTGTCTGTCTATAGCGCCCGCCGGACTGCCTATCTGACCTTCCTTCCACGTCTCCATTAATCTGGGAGTTTGTTTGTGGGTTTTCAATCAGTGTCTGTTGGATTTTGTTTTCTGTCATACGTGTGTATTTATGTAAATTATACAAATGTAATATATTAAAAAGAAAAGCTTATTTTCTTTTTGTTTTTAAAGTCTTCAAGTCTTCCATGCTGAGCTTAAACCAGCCTAAGGTGGTTTGCTTGTCTGGTTTAAGTGGTTTAACTGGTCTCCCTGTCCAGCTGACAAGCACAAAAATCTCTACACAAAGCACAAAACCAGCAAAACAGACCCAGAACTTTAACGCAGATTTATTTTGTATAGGACAAATCTGACGTTTTGCCTTTGATTTAACCAGGAGAGTGACACCATTAAGTGTAACTGGGTCACAAGTTTACATTTTATATATATATATATATATATATATATATATATATATATATATATATATATATATATATATATAGAAAGGCTGTCAAACGATCGTGATTAATCGCATCCAAAATAAAAGTTTGTGTTTACATAATATATGTGGGTGCACTGTGTGTAATTATTTTGTAAATATATATATATATATATATATTAACACACATGCATGTATATTTAAGGAAAAAATATTTATATATAAAATATTTATATTTATATATAATATAAATTATATATAAATCTATATACAGTATAAACATGAAAATATTTCTTAAATATATACAAGCATGTGTGTATTTATATATATATATATATAAAATAATTATACACAGTGCACCCACATATATTATGTTAACACAAACTTTTATTTAGGATGCGAATTAAATGCAATTAATCGTTTGACAGCCCTAATATATATATATATATATATATATATATATATATATATATATATATATATATATATATTAGTGCTGTCAAACGATTAAAATATTTAATCGCGATTAATCGCATTAATGTCATAGTTAACTCGCGATTAATCGCACATTTTTATCTATTCTTAATGTCTTTTGATTTCTTTTTGTTACATTTTTTTCTCATTTTAATGCTCTTATCAACATGGAAAAGTGGATTGGCTTGTTTAGTGCAAATGTTTTTTTTTATTATTATTATTGAAAATAACATTGGAATAGTGTTCAATTTCACTCTAACATATATATATCCTAAATAATCTCTCACACAATGTAACACTGTCCATCAATAAAGGGGTGAAAGAAATACTGATGAGGTCCTGATATTGACGAGGGGTGGAGAATTTGCATCTGTGTTTGTGTGTGTGTGTGTGTTTGCTTGGCCATCATCAAGTGGTGTTTCAGGCTGGACGTGCTGCGATGATGATAGCTCAGTTCATAATGACAAAACATACAGATCGCTTTGGTCTTGTCAATGGTCTTGTCGTCTCGCGCTCTGTCATCCAGATCAAAACATAACGTTACTATTTGGCCGGCTCGCAAGCTGAGACGAGTGTGTGCGGCACAAAACGGCCTCGGCGCTGCGCTCTGAAACCCATTCATTTCAATGGCTTGCGCCGCGCGAGGACGTTTCGTTGCTTCTTCGACCAAAGCGCAAGCGGATCTAGCTAGACCGGAAACAAAACAACAGGCAAGACGCACACACTCGTTTCGAGCTTGCAAGCCGGCTTCAGTGGATGACGAGCGCGAGACGCTGAAATGGATCAGGGACGCATGCTGCGTCCTGTTGCAAAAGTATGTGAAAAAACTACAAAGTTTGCTAGGACAAAAAGACCGTTAATTGCACGATAAAAAAATTAACGCCGTTAAAATGGGATTTGCGTTTACGCCGTCAATAACGCGTTTAACTGACAGCCCTAATATATATATATAAATACACACATGCATACATATATATATATATAAATATATATATATATATATATATATATATACACATATATAAACCAATGACTTTGCCTCCTCATTTCAGGACACCACTACAAACCACTGGTGTATATCCATGTATGACACACACCGATATTGATGGCCGTCTCCTGCTTGTCCCCAGTCAGAACCCAGATCTTGATGTCGGCCTTCATGAGTGTTGCTATGGTTTCCGGGACTCCCGCTTGCAGCCGGTCTTCTATCGCAGTGGCACCCAACAACAGCAAGTTCTGCGTGACACAGAGATGAAAGAGGAAGATAAAAAGACATAGCTATTTTTTAAATTAAAAATCTATCACTTAAACTTTGAAAATTGAAATTGTAACTTCCCAATATAAATATGAATCAGACTTTAAATTTAATTGGACAGCATTCATTTGATTACAATTATTTGTGTAATTATTAATATTGTCTTGTTTCTGGAAAATATACAACATTGTGTATATGATAAAATGTTTATGGGTAATTTAAAGTGTAACATTTATTTAAATATGTATTTAAATAAAAACTACAGCAGAAAATTTTTATTTCTTTATATATTTAAAATAATTCTGTTCAATTCTGAATCCTGTTCACTAAAATGAACTGGATTATATTTCGGTGTTATGGATGGTTTACCAGGGTGTTACTTGCTGACCCTTAAGTCTTTATTATATCCTGGTTTCTAGATATTCCTCAAGTTCTATGGGAGTTTTAAATTCGCTTAATTCTCCACAGGCAAAAATCCTTAGAAAAGTAATAGCACACAACACCTTTCTACTAAATAAAGCCAGGTAACACAACACACCTCAACACCTTCTCACCACCACTCAATCTGCTCTCATGTACTCCTCTTCATCTTTTACCATATCTTATCCAATTCTTCCTATTTTATCTTATCCTCATGTGTGTGTATATGTAAAGGAATATTTGTGGAGTGTTTAGTGTATTTATGTGTGTGTGCAGAGGTAACACAGCAGTGTTGTTGACTCTGGTTTTATGGGGCTTTTGGCAGACCAGCGCAGGTAATTATACTCACTGTGGTATACCAACCCCTCCTCAGACTACTAATCTGGGCCAGAGCCCTGAAAAGCACACAAAACCCAACAAACTGGATTTTCACTGCTCCATATAACAGCGTCTGTGTCCTGGGGCTTAGATCTCTGATCAGTAAGTTCGAAGTTTTGCAAAACTGTGTAATCTGGCCTGATGGGGGGTCAGTGAGTTAATAGCTCGTAGCAGTTAATAAGAGAACAACAGAACACCACCTTTTGCACAATATGAGTTCACAGCTGTGAAAATGTAATGTTACAGTGCCACCTGTTGACCAATCAAAGCACTGCAGCTGAAGTACACCAATATACAATCTCAGCATCAGACTCAGATCTATCTATCTATCTATCTATCTATCTATCTATCTATCTATCTATCTATCTATCTATCTATCTATCTATCTATCTATCCATCTATCCATCCATCCATCCATCTATCCATCCATCCATCCATCCATCCATCCATCCATCCATCCATCCATCCATCCATCCATCCATCTCATCTCATCCATCTATCTATCTAATCTATCTACATTTCAGTTGTATCCGACTCTTTGGTGATTCTATGGCCATCTCTTGCCATATGCGAGAGACAGTCCATGAATTGTCTTGCCAATTATTCCTAGCAAATATACAAGATGTCCTTTCACAGTTTTGCTCAGTTCTGTCTTAAGAGGTCTGATTTCAGATCTACATCGTGTGTAACAAAATGTGGTTCATCTATGTGAACCAGTCTTGCAGTAAGACGTCTGGATTGGTGAGAGTAAACACACACTATCTCTCAAACAATCCCCTGATCAAACCTAATATCTATTCTCTAGTGATAAGCATTGCATAATAAATGATGCACCTTCTCTATGAGTTCGTAGCATTCCTCCAGTTTCTCCGCCCTGTCCTTTAGCACAGTACTGACACGATTGTACTCCTTCAGCCATTCCTGATATGCCCCCTCCTCAAGGTCCACATACGCAAAACAAAGTGTCCGCAGCCCTGTGCATGCAAACAAACACAAACCAAAGTTAATCCAAAAAGAAGATAAACTGTGACAAACAATGACAGGCTTGAGAAAGGCTCTTCACCTTCAGTGGCAAACTGCTCCAGATGGGCCAAAGTTAGGTCCTTATACTGTGACGTCTCGTTCAGACGCTCAAAAATCACATTGTCCTGTAATAGATGGATAGCATCATTACATGTGCCATATAATCATATCCATATTGAGTTCCATACTTTTATTCTGTAAGGATGCATTAAAATAGTCTAAAATGACAGTAAATACATTTATAATGTCATTTTTGTAAATATTTCACAATATTACATTTGTTGATCATATAAAGGCAGCCTTGATGAGCTTAAGAGACAAAAAATCTGAGCCCAAATTTTCAAACATTACTGTACATCCTGTCTCCATGCTAATTATGTGATTTATGAGATACTCACCGCTCCCTTGCAATACAGTCGAAGTTTGCCTGTAGGTGTTCTGACAATCACTGACATCCGTTTGCGATTGCTGCAAAAAAAGACTGTTATTGAAACACAACAATTATGTTTGTGATGATGTATGTGTGATGGTGGAAGAGTTCACAGCTGTTTGCTACCTGGAAAATTCTAGTACATTAAGAAGCTCATATGTCTGCTCTTTTTCTCTCTGAGAAACAAACACAGGAAAAGCACAAATTAAATACAAAAACATGCAGTTTGAGTTCTCATTATTAATGGCAAGAAAACACACACTAACCGCCTCTATGATGACTGAATGTGGTGTTCGTGCAGTAAAAACAAAGCCCAGACCCCTTGGCACCTTTAACCAGCGCTCCTTCATCTGAAAACACAAGATTATGGTGATATTAAAAAAAAGAAAAGAAACTTATCTTGTTATTTCGACATATTATCTCGTTATTACAACATAATTTATTGTTATTATGACTTAAGTCGTTATTACGACATAATATCTTATTCCGATATATGAAGAGTTCAGATGCAAAAGCCTCTAAACGCCATTTGAAATTTTCTTCTAAAATGACAATTTTTATCAAGCTTGTATATTCAAGTTCAGTAATTTCACTTAAATGACAATTAATAGGTAATCTTCATTGCCATTTAAGTGAAATTACTGAACTTTAATATACAAGCTTGATAAAAATGATCATTTTAGAAGAAAATTTAAAATGGCACTTAGAGGCTTTTGCATCTGAACTCTTCATATCTTGTTATTACGACATATCTTGTTATTACGACATAATATCTCGTTATTATGACTTAAGTCGTTATTACAACACGTCTCATTATAACGATATAATATCTCGTTATAATGTTCTAATATCTTGTTATTCACGTGTTAATGAGTCGTTATTTCGACATGATATCTCATTATTACGACATAAGTCGTTATTGCCACATAATATCTCATTATGTCAACATAATATCTCATCATTTCAACATAAGTAGTTATTTGGACATAATAAGGGGCGCATTCTAAAATGCATTATTATGACGAAATAACAACTTAAGTCGAAATAATGAGATATGTTGTTATAAAGAGATATGTCGTTAACGAATATGTCGATAACATGGTCAATAACAAAACATTATGTCGTAATAATGAGATATGTTGTATTAACAAGATATTATATCTTAAATAACAAGATATTATGTCTTAATAATGAGATATGTTGTATTAACAAGATATTATATCTTAAATAACAAGATATTATGTCGTAATAACAAGATTATTATGTCGATAATAACAGATATGTCGAAATAACAAGATATTATGTCGTAATAACGAATATGTTGAAATAACGAGATATTATATCGTAATAACAAGATATGTCGTAATAACAAGATATTATGTAGTAATAACGAGATATGTCGTAATAACAAGATATTGTGTCGTAATAACGAGATATTGTGTCAGTAATAACGAGATATTATGTCGTAATAACGAGATATATGTCAGTAATGACGAGATATTATGTCGTAATAACAAGAATATATGTCGTAATAACGAGATTTATGTCGATAATAACGAGATTATGTCGTAATAACGATATTATGTCGTAATAACGAGTATTATGTCGTAATAACGAGATATTATGTCGTAATAACAAGATATGTCGTAATAACGACATATGTCGTAATAACGAGATATGTCGTAATAACGAGATATGTCGTAATGACGAGATATGTCGTAATAACGAGATATGTCGTAATAATGACTTATTAAGTCGAAATTAAAAGATACGTTTTCTTTCTTTTTTTTCTCACTTTGCGGTTCAGGGCTTCTGTAAAAGACTTTATGATTCTAATCTAAAATAACTGATTTCTCTTATATTTTAAAATGTAATTAATTCCTGTGTTGGCAAAGCTACATTTTCAGCATTATTGCTCCAGTCTTCAGTGTTACATGATCCTTCAGAAATCATTGTAATATGCTTTGAAATAATGAGAGCAGCTAAAGAAACATATTGTTATCAATGTTGACAACAGTTGTACTGCTTAAGATATTTATGTAAACCATGATACACCTTTTTAATTATATGAAACCAGGTTTAAGCGTGACAATTAAGTGGTTAATTACTACATCAAGCTGAAGGAAAAGCTTCAAATACCAATCAGAAACCAAAAATAATATTGTGATACCTGGTGAGGAAGCCTGGTAGATAAGTTGGTTTTCTTCTCGCTCAGGAACAACAGTATGACAAACAGCCATCATGGTCAAAAACTTCACAAATCTGGGGGCACGTGGGCTATAGAGAAGGAGAAAAGGCCAGATTTATACTATTAACATACTGATATCCAAGAAACTGTGTTCTAATATCCAAGGTATAGTAGAGAACAGCTTAAAAAGCTATTACGTGGTTCTTCTCAATGTTTTGGATAAGAGCAGGATCATCAAACTCAGTAGAATTATGACTAGTAGAGGGAAGGTGACTGCAAAAAGACAGACAGAAATAAGATGTAATGGACAACATAATTTCATAATGGACATTATCCTCTTAGAGCTTGTGTAATATTTGCCAGGGTACAGGACAGATAGATTCGGAGGCATCTGACCTGAAGTCCTCCATGGATCAGATCGCATTCCAAGTCTGGGAAGTGCCTGGAGACAGCGTTATAGATTAGAGGCCACTCACACAAATATAAACAAAAAGTAACAGATCAATGCACCCTAATAGAGCCAGAACGATGCAAAGCACAAGGATAATGTGAGTGTATTGATGTACGAAAGCAAAAGGACACCACAATTACCCGTATGTAATTCCAGCTATGGTGCACTTCTTAAAGTGCATGATGTTGCAGGTGAGAGTGCCAGTCTTATCTGAAAATAGATATTTTACCTGAAAAAGAAAAAGACAGTGAATGAGGCGTACTGGAGTCGAAGTAGATTAACGTGTAAAAGTTAATAAGAAGAGCTTCTCCTCACTTGGCCAAGTTCTTCATTCAGATTGGATGTTCGGCGCCATAGCGGGAGTGTCTGTCTCGGCATAATACATCTCAACATCCTGTAAATACGCATGGAGAACAAAGCATTTATTCATAACAGTTCAAATTGTTAGGTTTCAGTTTGAATCACAGATCTCTACTCATGGTTTTGGTAACGTTTGAAAAATGCTGTATTTTAACATTGAGTGATGCAAAAATAACTCTAGAGGAGCATTTTGATAAATATATGTCACTGTATTACATATTACATACACACTAAATAATGAATACATCACTAATAGGTTATGTTTTAATAAATCTGTCATGAAACGAGTTATTTCAGTTTATTATCATTTAAATTTCACCAATCCCATCATCATACATTTTCAGATTTCGAGCCCAGAATTTTCCTTTCATTGATCCCAATGTAATTGGTGATATTTAGTCTTATTTTACCCAGTTAATGAAGAGAGCCTGTGTGAATTTGACCACTTCTAGAGTAACCAGTAGGCTGATTGGAATCAAGTTGTTATAGAGGATGATGAAGGTCAGCAGATTGTACCAGAAGTTCAGGGAGATGTCACCTGGATAGACAATGACATAAGCTTATTTTATACACATTATGCAAAATTATTCCAAAGCCTTTATTTAGGGCTAGTATTTGGGAATAAGTGAAAAGGTAGAATAAATAGTCTAAATCCACATCTAAAAGGGCAAAGAAGGTTTCCCTGTGTATATTTACCTGCACGGGAAAGATACCAGCAAGCCTTATGCGTGTGCTGTTCGTTCCATATGGCGGCCCCGATGGAGCTGATCAGCGCCATGACCAGGAGAATCCCAAACAGAACCAGGATCTGCATGTTTGTCACACGCTCCACATTCGAAGCGTTTCAGTGGAGCTTTGGTGGAATTCTGCAGGATGGAAACATATCCACTACTGGTCAGTAAAAATAATCTTTAATTAATTAGAATTATAATAATAATAAATGCAGCCTATTATAGATGTGAAGTCTCTAAAGCTAAATTTAAAATAGTCTATAATCTATACAATTTTTAAAAAGTACTGTTAGTGTAAATGACTGCAATAACATAACATTCTGATAATTTTGCATTTCCTTCAAATATATATATATATATATATATATATATATATTTATTTATTTTTTTTTTTTTTTTTTCAGTTAAAATTTTTTAAAAACTCCATTATTCATTTGTTATAATCCCAAAAAGTTATTTTACTATTATTTTAGGGCTGTCAAACGATTAATCGCGATTAATCACATCCAAAATAAAAGTTTGAGTTTACATAATATATGTGGGTGCACTGTGTAAAATTATTTTATAAATACACACACATGCTTGTATAGATTTAAGAAATATTTTCATGTATATACTTTATATACATTTATATATAATTTATATTATATAGAAATATAAATATTTATATATAAATAATATTTTTTCTTAAATATACATGCATGTTTGTGGATTTTAATATATACAAAATAATTATACACAGTGCATTCACATTTATTATGTAAACACAAACTTTACACAAATACTATTGCTGTATTTATGAATATTTTAGAAATACTTACGAATTTTGAAATAATAAATTAGTCATGTTTATGTGCTTTTTTCTTTTATATATATATATATATATATATATATATATATAGAGATATTTCGGTTTAGTTTTTATATTTATTTCAGTTTTAGTTTTAGCAATTTTATTACTTCAACTTGTTTTATATCAGTTCGTTGGCAAGGCAACATTTTTTACATTTTGTTAGTTATTTACCTGATTTATATATATTTTTTCCATTTTATTTAAATTAACAAAAAATATTTTAACAGTTTAAGTTAACAGTAGCAACACATCCAGCATTTTGAGATCCCTTACCTGCATGAGTTTAGAATCATGTCCAGTGTAGACTACAATTCCCACAACCCACTGTGTGTTCCTGAGCTGGGCGCCTCGTAACAGTACCTGGTCCGGCCCAAGTGGAACTGGGCTGTATTCAAGCACATGGTCACTGAGTGAAGTGTGTGTGTGTATGTGTGTTATATTTTTAATTCACACTATTTCAAATACTGAATTGGCGTACTTGAGATTGTCTAAGCGCAGTGTTCCAGTGAAGTCGTACAAGTGTCTGTTTGGCCCCTCACATTCAAGACGACCAGCCAAAGCTACCAGTTCCTCCAGAGACTGACAACTAGCTGTGAGTGAGAGACCCTGGAACAAAAAACAATTATGTTCAGAACTCCAGATTAACATTTGAGAGCAATAACACCTGGTGCCACAACGTTTGTGACTTTTCTTACCTCATACTTTGACAAAAAAGTTCAAACTTGGACAAAAATGACTTCTTGATGATTTGGTATTTTATAATAGTAATTTCATAATTTCTAAATATAAACCCAAAAGCAAAACATGTGGGGAAAAATAACCTTTTTGGTAACCTTTTTAAATAAAAGTGTTTGTTTGCCACCAAGTGTTCAGTATTCCTACAACTTGAAAAATCTTTTTTCAAGATGAATCTTTTAAGTTTTACAAATGAGGACAATCGTTGAAGGATGAATTTAAAAAAAATATATTTTTGGTTACCACATTAAAAATACATTTTAAATTGCATAATATTTAGAGCTTTCGAAGGGCTGGAAAAGTGTAAAGCACTTTAAAGTCCTTTAAAAGTGCTTGAATTTTACTCTCAATAGGTTGTACAAACCCTGAAATAATATAGTGTAAAAACAGCCGACTGTTTCTGCCACAATACCATGGTTACGGTTTATGCTACTACATTAAATCCATGGTGAATGCTGGTGATTTGTGGAGTAAAAAACCTTCTAGAACTTTCCCGTTCATATAGTCAGTGCTTCATTGTCGTGTAATAACAGTATCATATAATCGTCAATTATTCGGGTGATTCTTGCAAAATTAGACTTATGAGGTGTCATGAAACATTTTGATTATAAAAGTAAATGCTATCAAAATAAAAAGGATACAGTTATAAACATCTCATCATGTACTATTTTGCACATGATTTCAAATGACATCATAAATACCAATTTTGTTGTTTTTTCCACATTTAAGGGAAATTTCTCATTACCGCAACGTGTTCCATGACTGGATTTGGGTTCTTTGAGATGAAAATATTTATAATTAAAAAACATAAAAAATAAAAAACTTCAGTGCATGTTATACTATAAATATTTACAATAAAGAAACATGTGGTATTTGGTGATCATTGGTAAATGTAGTGGCAATAATAAGGAATATAAATGTGTCCAAGACCAATTATCTCATCCTCCGCAACAATTTTCAATTATTAAGTCCTCAAGGAACTAACATTTTCAAGATTTTTTATTGGAAGGGACATAATTGACTGTGACACACAAGATGCCTACTAGATAAGCAGTTCTTATTTTTTCTCTCCAGATAAAAGTTACATTTTTTTGTTTGTCATAGTACCTACACGACTTTTTAGTTCTCATTACCGAAACATATACCATATATTTAAGGTAATGTCATGTTGCGGTAATGATAATTTTTTATGGACTTCATCTAAAAATGTAAATAATAATATAGTAAATATTTTTTTAAATCTTCTAAAAATAATGGTTATAGTAAGTTCAGACCCTAATCTTATATGTGCAAAAAGAAAATAGGCATTTTAAAGAAAAAAGAAAGAAAAAAAATGCCATTTTAAAAATTCTGATGCTGGGCACCTTCTAAATCTGGATTTCGTGAGAATCACCCATTCGTCTGTGCTGATAAACAGTCTGTGCAGCTCAAACAAGAGGTTTTCGCTCTGCTTTCGTTCCTAATATGCAACAGAAATGGCAGCTCTTATCAACTGAGAAATGTGGTCATGGAACCAGTGTGACCTCTAACTAAATTTAGTCGGAAAAGAAAAAAAGGTTGTATGTACGCAGTATTGAGCCCTGATGTTACACTCTTAGAGCACATTATACAAAACACACGACTTTAATAATATGTACCTGTCGGATCTTGAGGTTGGTTTCGCCATCTAAGTTGGATGTTTCAGTATAGCACATCGCCTGAGGTTCACTGTGAGAAAAACAGCCGCAGATTTTGAACACAAAACAGCACAACACACAATATAAGACAACACACAAAATTATTTCATTGAAAAGTATTCCCAAAATCCCAATTACAACTTCTTTTTCACAGCTATGAAATCACATTACAGGACGACAAACTCCACGGATACACACAGAATACACTGCGGTGCTGACCTGGAGGACACTATGACCATGTCAGCCGGCAGATGCTGGCCATTGGTCACCTTGACTATGTCTCCCACTGCCACCTAGTGGGCAGGTGCAGCATTGCAACAGCATGAGGAGGGAGAAAATGAGATTAAGAAATAGATCGCAGTGCTTGGAAACAAAGAAAAGGAGCAACAAACAGCAGGATGCAAAAAAAATTAGGAGAAAGTTTTTTTTTTCATTCACCTCTAACTGCTGTTTATAAAAAAAACTTTCTCCTAATTTTTTTTTGCATCCTGCTGTTTGTTGCTCCTTTTCTTTGTTTCCAAGCACTGCGATCTATTTCTTAATCTCATTTCTCCCTCCTCATGCTGTTGCAATGCTGCACCTGCCCACTAGGTGGCAGTGGGAGACATAGTCAAGGTGACCAATGGCCAGCATCTGCCGGCCGACATGGTCATCGTGTCCTCCAGGTCAGCACCGCAGTGTATTTGTGTGTATCCGTGGAGTTTGTCGTCCTGTAATGTGATTTCATAGCTGTGAAAAGTAAGTTGTAATTGGGATTTTGGGAATACTTTTCTATTAAATGTTTTTGTGTGTTGTCTTATATTGTGTGTTGTGCTGTTTTGTGTTCAAAATCTGCGGCTGTTTTTCTCACAGTGAACCTCAGGCGATGTGCTATACTGAAACATCCAACTTAGATGGCGAAACCAACCTCAAGATCCAACAGGTACATATTATTAAAGTCGTGTGTTTTGTATAATGTGCTCTAAGAGTGTAACATCAGGGCTCAATACTGCGTACATACAACCTTTTCTTCTTTTCCGACTAAATTTAGTTAGAGGTCACACTGGTTCCATGACCACATTTCTCAGTTGATAAGAGCTGCCATTCTCTGTTGCATATTAGGAACGAAAGCAGAGCGAAAACCTCTTGTTTGAGCTGCACAGACTGTTTATCAGCACAGACGAATGGGTGATTCTCACGAAATCCAGATTTAGAAGGTGCCCAGCATCAGAATTTTTAAAATGCCATTTTTTTTCTTTCTTTTTTCTTTAAAATGCCTATTTTCTTTTTGCACATATAAGATTAGGGTCTGAACTTACTATAACCATTATTTTTAGAAGATTTAAAAAAATATTTACTATATTATTATTTACATTTTTAGATGAAGTCCATAAAAAATTATCATTACCGCAACATGACATTACCTTAAATATATGGTATATGTTTCGGTAATGAGAACTAAAAAGTCGTGTAGGTACTATGACAAACAAAAATTTAACTTTTATCTGGAGAGAAAAAATAAGAACTGCTTATCTGGTAGGCATCTTGTGTGTCACAGTCAATTATGTCCCTTCCAAAAAAAAAATCTTGAAAATGTTAGTTCCTTGAGGACTTAATAATTGAAAATTGTTGCGGAGGATGAGATAATTGGTCTTGGACACATTTATATTCCTTATTATTGCCACTACATTTACCAATGATCACCAAATACCACATGTTTCTTTATTGTAAATATTTATAGTATAACATGCACTGAAGTTTTTTATTTTTTATGTTTTTTAATTATAAATATTTTCATCTCAAAGAACCCAAATCCAGTCATGGACACGTTGCGGTAATGAGAAATTTCCCCTTAAATGTGGAAAAAACAACAAAATTGGTATTTATGATGTCATTTGAAATCATGTGCAAAATAGTACATGATGAGATGTTTATAACTGTATCCTTTTTATTTTGATAGCATTTACTTTTATAATCAAAATGTTTCATGACACCTCATAAGTCTAATTTCCGAAGAATCACCCAAATAATTGACGATTATATGATACTGTTATTACACGACAATGAAGCATGACTATATGAACGGGAAAGTTCTAGAAGGTTTTTTACTCCACAAATCACCAGCATTCACCATGGATTTAATGTAGTAGCATAAACCGTAACCATGGTATTGTGGCAGAAACAGTCGGCTGTTTTTACACTATTTATTTCAGGGTTTGTACAACCTATTGAGAGTAAAATTCAAGCACTTTTAAAGGACTTTAAAGTGCTTTACACTTTTTCCAGCCCTTCAAAGCTCTAAATATTATGCAATTTAAAATGTATTTTTAATGTGGTAACCTAAATTTTTTTTTTAAATTCATCCTTCAACGATTGTCCTCATTTGTAAAACTTAAAAGATTCATCTTGAAAAAAGATTTTTCAAGTTGTAGGAATACTGAACACTTGGTGGCAAACAAACACTTTTATTTAAAAAGGTTACCAAAAAGGTTATTTTTTCCCCACATGTTTTGCTTTTGGGTTTATATTTAGAAATTATGAAATTACTATTATAAAATACCAAATCATCAA
Organism: Hybognathus amarus; assembly: GCA_030378365.1. Classification (NCBI taxonomy): domain Eukaryota; kingdom Metazoa; phylum Chordata; class Actinopteri; order Cypriniformes; family Leuciscidae; genus Hybognathus; species Hybognathus amarus. The sequence continues at coordinate 15,606 of JAQIUQ010005156.1, forward strand.
GAAGTCATTTTTGTCCAAGTTTGAACTTTTTTGTCAAAGTATGAGGTAAGAAAAGTCACAAACGTTGTGGCACCAAGTGTTATTGCTCTCAAATGTTAATCTGGAGTTCTGAACATAATTGTTTTTTGTTCCAGGGTCTCTCACTCACAGCTAGTTGTCAGTCTCTGGAGGAACTGGTAGCTTTGGCTGGTCGTCTTGAATGTGAGGGGCCAAACAGACACTTGTACGACTTCACTGGAACACTGCGCTTAGACAATCTCAAGTACGCCAATTCAGTATTTGAAATAGTGTGAATTAAAAATATAACACACATACACACACACACTTCACTCAGTGACCATGTGCTTGAATACAGCCCAGTTCCAGCTTGGGCCGGACCAGGTACTGTTACGAGGCGCCCAGCTCAGGAACACACAGTGGGTTGTGGGAATTGTAGTCTACACTGGACATGATTCTAAACTCATGCAGGTAAGGGATCTCAAAATGCTGGATGTGTTGCTACTGTTAACTTAAACTGTTAAAATATTTTTTGTTAATTTAAATAAAATGGAAAAAATATATATAAATCAGGTAAATAACTAACAAAATGTAAAAAATGTTGCCTTGCCAACGAACTGATATAAAACAAGTTGAAGTAATAAAATTGCTAAAACTAAAACTGAAATAAATATAAAAACTAAACCAAAATATCTCTATATATATATATATATATATATATATATATATAAAAGAAAAAAGCACATAAACATGACTAATTTATTATTTCAAAATTCGTAAGTATTTCTAAAATATTCATAAATACAGCAATAGTATTTGTGTAAAGTTTGTGTTTACATAATAAATGTGAATGCACTGTGTATAATTATTTTGTATATATTAAAATCCACAAACATGCATGTATATTTAAGAAAAAATATTATTTATATATAAATATTTATATTTCTATATAATATAAATTATATATAAATGTATATAAAGTATATACATGAAAATATTTCTTAAATCTATACAAGCATGTGTGTGTATTTATAAAATAATTTTACACAGTGCACCCACATATATTATGTAAACTCAAACTTTTATTTTGGATGTGATTAATCGCGATTAATCGTTTGACAGCCCTAAAATAATAGTAAAATAACTTTTTGGGATTATAACAAATGAATAATGGAGTTTTTTTCTGAAAAAAAATTATAACATGTATAAATATATATATATATATATATTTGAAGGAAATGCAAAATTATCAGAATGTTATGTTATTGCAGTCATTTACACTAACAGTACTTTTTAAAAATTGTATAGATTATAGACTATTTTAAATTTAGCTTTAGAGACTTCACATCTATAATAGGCTGCATTTATTATTATTATAATTCTAATTAATTAAAGATTATTTTTACTGACCAGTAGTGGATATGTTTCCATCCTGCAGAATTCCACCAAAGCTCCACTGAAACGCTCGAATGTGGAGCGTGTGACAAACATGCAGATCCTGGTTCTGTTTGGGATTCTCCTGGTCATGGCGCTGATCAGCTCCATCGGGGCCGCCATATGGAACGAACAGCACACGGATAAGGCTTGCTGGTATCTTTCCCGTGCAGGTAAATATACACAGGGAAACCTTCTTTGCCCTTTTAGATGTGGATTTAGACTATTTATTCTACCTTTTCACTTATTCCCAAATACTAGCCCTAAATAAAGGCTTTGGATAATTTTGCATAATGTGTATAAAATAAGCTTATGTCATTGTCTATCCAGGTGACATCTCCCTGAACTTCTGGTACAATCTGCTGACCTTCATCATCCTCTATAACAACTTGATTCCAATCAGCCTACTGGTTACTCTAGAAGTGGTCAAATTCACACAGGCTCTCTTCATTAACTGGGTAAAATAAGACTAAATATCACCAATTACATTGGGATCAATGAAAGGAAAATTCTGGGCTCGAAACTGAAAATGTATGATGATGGGATTGGTGAAATTTAAATGATAATAAACTGAAATAACTCGTTTCATGACAGATTTATTAAAACATAACCTATTAGTGATGTATTCATTATTTAGTGTGTATGTAATATGTAATACAGTGACATATATTTATCAAAATGCTCCTCTAGAGTTATTTTTGCATCACTCAATGTTAAAATACAGCATTTTTCAAACGTTACCAAAACCATGAGTAGAGATCTGTGATTCAAACTGAAACCTAACAATTTGAACTGTTATGAATAAATGCTTTGTTCTCCATGCGTATTTACAGGATGTTGAGATGTATTATGCCGAGACAGACACTCCCGCTATGGCCGAACATCCAATCTGAATGAAGAACTTGGCCAAGTGAGGAGAAGCTCTTCTTATTAACTTTTACACGTTAATCTACTTTCGACTCCAGTACGTCTCATTCACTGTCTTTTTCTTTTTCAGGTAAAATATCTATTTTCAGATAAGACTGGCACTCTCACCTGCAACATCATGCACTTTAAGAAGTGCACCATAGCTGGAATTACATACGGGTAATTGTGGTGTCCTTTTGCTTTCGTACATCAATACACTCACATTATCCTTGTGCTTTGCATCGTTCTGGCTCTATTAGGGTGCATTGATCTGTTACTTTTTGTTTATATTTGTGTGAGTGGCCTCTAATCTATAACGCTGTCTCCAGGCACTTCCCAGACTTGGAATGCGATTTCGATCCATGGAGGACTTCAGGTCAGATGCCTCCGAATCTATCTGTCCTGTACCCTGGCAAATATTACACAAGTCTCAAGAGGATAATGTCCATTATGAAATTATGTTGTCCATTACATCTTATTCTGTCTGTCTTTTTGCAGTCACCTTCCCTCTACTAGTCATAATTCTACTGAGTTTGATGATCCTGCTCTTATCCAAAACATTGAGAAGAACCACGTAATAGCTTTTTAAGCTGTTCTCTACTATACCTTGGATATTAGAACACAGTCTCTTGGATATCAGTATGTTAATAGTATAAATCTGGCCTTTTCTCCTTCTCTATAGCCCACGTGCCCCAGATTTGTGAAGTTTTTGACCATGATGGCTGTTTGTCATACTGTTGTTCCTGAGCGAGAAGAAAACCAACTTATCTACCAGGCTTCCTCACCAGGTATCACAATATTATTTTTGGTTTCTGATTGGTATTTGAAGCTTTTCCTTCAGCTTGATGTAGTAATTAACCACTTAATTGTCACGCTTAAACCTGGTTTCATATAATTAAAAAGGTGTATCATGGTTTACATAAATATCTTAAGCAGTACAACTGTTGTCAACATTGATAACAATATGTTTCTTTAGCTGCTCTCATTATTTCAAAGCATATTACAATGATTTCTGAAGGATCATGTAACACTGAAGACTGGAGCAATAATGCTGAAAATGTAGCTTTGCCAACACAGGAATTAATTACATTTTAAAATATAAGAGAAATCAGTTATTTTAGATTAGAATCATAAAGTCTTTTACAGAAGCCCTGAACCGCAAAGTGAGAAAAAAAAGAAAGAAAACGTATCTTTTAATTTCGACTTAATAAGTCATTATTACGACATATCTCGTTATTACGACATATCTGCTCATTACGACATATCTCGTCATTATCGACATATCTGCCATTATCGACATATGTCGTTATTACGACATATCTTGTTATTACGACATAATATCTCGTTATTACGACATAATCTCGTCATTACGACATAATATCGTTATTACGACATAATCTCGTTATTACGACATAAATTCTCGTTATTACGACATATATCTCGTTATTACGACATAATATCTCGTTATTACGACATAATATTCGTTATTACGACATATATTCTCGTTATTACGACACAATATTCTCGTTATTACGACACAATATCTTGTTATTACGACATATCTCGTTATTACTACATAATATCTTGTTATTACGACATATCTTGTTATTACGATATAATATCTCGTTATTTCAACATATTCGTTATTACGACATAATATCTTGTTATTTCGACATATCTGTTATTATCGACATAATAATCTTGTTATTATCGACATAATATCTTGTTATTTAAGATATAATATCTTGTTAATACAACATATCTCATTATTAAGACATAATATCTTGTTATTTAAGATATAATATCTTGTTAATACAACATATCTCATTATTACGACATAATGTTTTGTTATTGACCATGTTATCGACATATTCGTTAACGACATATCTCTTTATAACAACATATCTCATTATTTCGACTTAAGTTGTTATTTCGTCATAATAATGCATTTTAGAATGCGCCCCTTATTATGTCCAAATAACTACTTATGTTGAAATGATGAGATATTATGTTGACATAATGAGATATTATGTGGCAATAACGACTTATGTCGTAATAATGAGATATCATGTCGAAATAACGACTCATTAACACGGAATAACAAGATATTAGAACATTATAACGAGATATTATATCGTTATAATGAGACGTGTTGTAATAACGACTTAAGTCATAATAACGAATATTATGTCGTAATAACAAGATATGTCGTAATAACAAGATATGAAGAGTTCAGATGCAAAAGCCTCTAAGTGCCATTTTAAATTTTCTTCTAAAATGATCATTTTTATCAAGCTTGTATATTAAAGTTCAGTAATTTCACTTAAATGGCAATGAAGATTACCTATTAATTGTCATTTAAGTGAAATTACTGAACTTGAATATACAAGCTTGATAAAAATTGTCATTTTAGAAGAAAATTTCAAATGGCGTTTAGAGGCTTTTGCATCTGAACTCTTCATATATCGGAATAAGATATTATGTCGTAATAACGACTTAAGTCATAATAACAATAAATTATGTTGTAATAACGAGATAATATGTCGAAATAACAAGATAAGTTTCTTTTCTTTTTTTTAATATCACCATAATCTTGTGTTTTCAGATGAAGGAGCGCTGGTTAAAGGTGCCAAGGGGTCTGGGCTTTGTTTTTACTGCACGAACACCACATTCAGTCATCATAGAGGCGGTTAGTGTGTGTTTTCTTGCCATTAATAATGAGAACTCAAACTGCATGTTTTTGTATTTAATTTGTGCTTTTCCTGTGTTTGTTTCTCAGAGAGAAAAAGAGCAGACATATGAGCTTCTTAATGTACTAGAATTTTCCAGGTAGCAAACAGCTGTGAACTCTTCCACCATCACACATACATCATCACAAACATAATTGTTGTGTTTCAATAACAGTCTTTTTTTGCAGCAATCGCAAACGGATGTCAGTGATTGTCAGAACACCTACAGGCAAACTTCGACTGTATTGCAAGGGAGCGGTGAGTATCTCATAAATCACATAATTAGCATGGAGACAGGATGTACAGTAATGTTTGAAAATTTGGGCTCAGATTTTTTGTCTCTTAAGCTCATCAAGGCTGCCTTTATATGATCAACAAATGTAATATTGTGAAATATTTACAAAAATGACATTATAAATGTATTTACTGTCATTTTAGACTATTTTAATGCATCCTTACAGAATAAAAGTATGGAACTCAATATGGATATGATTATATGGCACATGTAATGATGCTATCCATCTATTACAGGACAATGTGATTTTTGAGCGTCTGAACGAGACGTCACAGTATAAGGACCTAACTTTGGCCCATCTGGAGCAGTTTGCCACTGAAGGTGAAGAGCCTTTCTCAAGCCTGTCATTGTTTGTCACAGTTTATCTTCTTTTTGGATTAACTTTGGTTTGTGTTTGTTTGCATGCACAGGGCTGCGGACACTTTGTTTTGCGTATGTGGACCTTGAGGAGGGGGCATATCAGGAATGGCTGAAGGAGTACAATCGTGTCAGTACTGTGCTAAAGGACAGGGCAGAGAAACTGGAGGAATGCTACGAACTCATAGAGAAGGTGCATCATTTATTATGCAATGCTTATCACTAGAGAATAGATATTAGGTTTGATCAGGGGATTGTTTGAGAGATAGTGTGTGTTTACTCTCACCAATCCAGACGTCTTACTGCAAGACTGGTTCACATAGATGAACCACATTTTGTTACACACGATGTAGATCTGAAATCAGACCTCTTAAGACAGAACTGAGCAAAACTGTGAAAGGACATCTTGTATATTTGCTAGGAATAATTGGCAAGACAATTCATGGACTGTCTCTCGCATATGGCAAGAGATGGCCATAGAATCACCAAAGAGTCGGATACAACTGAAATGTAGATAGATTAGATAGATAGATGGATGGATGGATGGATGGATGGATGGATGGATGGATGGATGGATGGATGGATGGATGGATGGATGGATGGATGGATGGATGGATGGATGGATGGATGGATGGATGGATGGATAGATAGATAGATAGATAGATAGATAGATAGATAGATAGATAGATAGATAGATAGATAGATAGATAGATAGATAGTCTGAGTCTGATGCTGAGATTGTATATTGGTGTACTTCAGCTGCAGTGCTTTGATTGGTCAACAGGTGGCACTGTAACATTACATTTTCACAGCTGTGAACTCATATTGTGCAAAAGGTGGTGTTCTGTTGTTCTCTTATTAACTGCTACGAGCTATTAACTCACTGACCCCCCATCAGGCCAGATTACACAGTTTTGCAAAACTTCGAACTTACTGATCAGAGATCTAAGCCCCAGGACACAGATGCTGTTATATGGAGCAGTGAAAATCCAGTTTGTTGGGTTTTGTGTGCTTTTCAGGGCTCTGGCCCAGATTAGTAGTCTGAGGAGGGGTTGGTATACCACAGTGAGTATAATTACCTGCGCTGGTCTGCCAAAAGCCCCATAAAACCAGAGTCAACAACACTGCTGTGTTACCTCTGCACACACACATAAATACACTAAACACTCCACAAATATTCCCTTACATATACACACACATGAGGATAAGATAAAATAGGAAGAATTGGATAAGATATGGTAAAAGATGAAGAGGAGTACATGAGAGCAGATTGAGTGGTGGTGAGAAGGTGTGGAGGTGTGTTGTGTTACCTGGCTTTATTTAGTAGAAAGGTGTTGTGTGCTATTACTTTTCTAAGGATTTTTGCCTGTGGAGAATTAAGCGAATTTAAAACTCCCATAGAACTTGAGGAATATCGTAGAAACCAGGATATAATAAAGACTTAAGGGTCAGCAAGTAACACCCTGGTAAACCATCCATAACACCGAAATATAATCCAGTTCATTTTAGTGAACAGGATTCAGAATTGAACAGAATTATTTTAAATATATAAAGAAATAAAAATTTTCTGCTGTAGTTTTTATTTAAATACATATTTAAATAAATGTTACACTTTAAATTACCCATAAACATTTTATCATATACACAATGTTGTATATTTTCCAGAAACAAGACAATATTAATAATTACACAAATAATTGTAATCAAATGAATGCTGTCCAATTAAATTTAAAGTCTGATTCATATTTATATTGGGAAGTTACAATTTCAATTTTCAAAGTTTAAGTGATAGATTTTTTATTTAAAAAATAGCTATCTCTTTTTATCTTCCTCTTTCATCTCTGTGTCACGCAGAACTTGCTGTTGTTGGGTGCCACTGCGATAGAAGACCGGCTGCAAGCGGGAGTCCGGAAACCATAGCAACACTCATGAAGGCCGACATCAAGATCTGGGTTCTGACTGGGGACAAGCAGGAGACGGCCATCAATATCGGTGTGTGTCATACATGGATATACACCAGTGGTTTGTTTGCAGTGGTGTCCTGAAATGAGGAGGCAAAGTCATTGGTTTATATATATATATATATATATATATATGTATATGTATGTATATATATATATACAGTATGTATATGTGTATATATATATATATGTATATGTGTGTGTATATATATATATATATATATATATATATGTGTATGTATGCATGTGTGTGTATATGTGTGTGTGTGTGTATATATATATATATATATATATATATATTAGGGCTGTCAAATGATTAATTGCATTTAATTGCCATCCTAAATAAAAGTTTGTGTTAACATAATATATGTGGTGTGCACTGTGTATAATTATTTTATATATATATATAAATACACACATATGCTTGTATATATTTAAGAAATATTTTCATGTGTATACTTTATATAGATTATATATAATTTATATTATATATAAATATTTTATATATAATATTTTTTCCTTAAATATACATGCATGTGTGTTTATATATATATATATATATATATATATATATATATATATATATATATATATTTACAAAATAATTATACACAGTGCACCCACATATATATATGTAAACACAAACTTTTATTTTGTATACGATTAATCACGATTAATCGTTCGACAGCCTTACTATATATATATATATATATATATATATATATATATATATATATATCAAATGTAAACTTGTGAACCAGTTACACTTAATGGTGTCACTCTCCTGGTTAAATCAAAGGCAAAATGTCACATTTGTCCTATACAAAATAAATCTGTGTTAAAGTTCTGGGTCTGTTTTGCTGGTTTTGTGCTTGTGTGCAGAGATTTGTGTTTTGTCAGCTGGACAGGGGAACAAGCAGTTAAACCACTTAAACCAGACAAGCAAACCACCTTAGGCTGGTTTAAGCTCAGCATGGAAGACTTGAAGACTTTAAAAACAAATAGAAAATAAGCTTTTCTTTTTAGTATATTACATTTGTATAATTGACATAAATGACAGAAAACAAAATCAAACAGACACTGATTGAAAACCCACAAACAAACTCCCAGATTAATGAGGAGACGTGGAAGGAAGGTCAGATAGGCAGTCCGGCGGGCGCTATAGACAGACAGCTCAAAATAAATTGTGTGAGACTGGAGATAAAGCACTGGACGGCAGGCAAGCATTAGTGGGTAATGACAGATATACAAAGAGGTTAAGTTGTTGGGGTGTGTATGTGTGGCTTTGTTTGACGCCTCTACTGTAACTCCTCTGTGCCTCAGGTTACTCCTGTAAGCTGGTGTCACATGGCATGTCCCTCATCATCGTCAATGAAGATTCCCTGGATGTAAGTACATATTCTCTACTGTATATTGTGTGTGTGTGTTGTCTCTGGAGGTCGATTGGGTCGTGGACGGGTGAGGAAAGTGTGTGTCTCTTGTTCTCGATGATGACACCAGACACTTAATTACCTTCACCTGTACATAATGAAAGCCATGATGGATCATATGTGCTGCGTCCAGTTCACCTACTTATATTATGCCCTGAAAGTATGTGCTGTTTTTGTGAAGGGAAAAGTTACGTACTTTTGAGTGTGTAACAGAAGAGTAGGCAAATTTTGGGACGTAGTTATGTGCATGCTGTCACAGTTTAAACTGCCCTGTCCATCATCTTGTCACAGTTAAAATATCATTTATATTCCTACCGTTTTTGAGAGAAATCTGGTAGCTCTCATGCGGAGTTCCTACAATTTGCATAATGATGCATTTTAAAGTTAAAGCTACACTGTGTGATTTTTACCCCCATCTAGTGGTGAAAAGGTATATGACCATCCAGTGAATATTAGTTTCTGCTCTCTTAATTCCGATTTTGTTTTAACTCCTACGGTGGCCAATGTAGTCCAAGGTTAACATGACTTCCAGTTTCGACCTCGTCCATGAGTGTTAACTCGAACGTAAACGCTAAAGGCGCAAGCTTGAATTAACGTGTACGTCCCTCTTTGGCTAATGTACTTTCAAGATGGAGGGGCAACATGGTGACCGACTTTAATGGCATATTATACACTCACGAGAATACTTTATTACTTGAACGAAGTAAATGTACATTAATGAGCACATATATTTTTGAAAGAACTAAGTGTTTTTAGCTAAGAATAAACTAAGAGTTACACAGTGTAGCTTTAATGACCAAAGGTATTATTATAACTTTTTTTGCAGATTAAATATGTGGCATAACACTTTCGTCAGGTTAGAACTGATAACGAATCGCTCAAACCCCTTTATCTTAACTCTGTCAGACGTGCACATCCGTCATGTTTTGTAGCTTTTTAACACTTTTTTTCTTGTTTGTAGTTCTAATCTGAATCCTTGTCTCTCGATGGCGCAACGGTATTGTGGGCAATATTAGCCGTTAGAGTGTGCAGGGATCTACACTAGGGATTCTAACTGGAAGAAGTAGACCATCCGTAGCATATCCTCTGTAATACTCATTTTAACATTAAAAGGGCGGGTTTACTGCTCTTTTTCTTTGCATGATTGTGTTTATGGGGTGCAATATAACATGTATCCGTGGTTTTACTTTTTTTAAAAGTCTTATTTTTCATAAATTTCACCTTTATTGTCAGCCGCGCTCTCCTCTGTCCCCTGCACGAGCGGATGACTTCTTGAGTCTATGAAAACACTCCCTCAGAATGACGTTGTGAGCTCAGATTGGTTCGTTTGGGCTGGTGTGTTGTGATTGGCTAAACCTGTCGCTCACGTTGCTCGCGAAGATTAACGCCCATTACCTTTTACGCGGCGTTTAAACGGGCGGGCATGCCAAATGTGGATAACATAGACGGTGGATACACGTAAATAATGATATGGAGACTGCAGTATCAGTGAGGCAGAATCAGACCGAGAAAGCTGCGATGAATCGAGTTAAGCAGAACCTCACCACACACGGCTCATAATAAAGGTTTCTGAATGATAATTTGCTTCATTTTTTAACTTAATACACGTTTGTTTTCATAGCATCTGACTGGCAACGATAGCAACTGACTGGCTAACTAATGTTATACTCAAACAGCGTTTGCAGGTTTACGTTCTTGATCAAATCGAAAATAAAGTCATAAAGCATATATATATATGAAAAATACATTTACAACATTAGTACTTATACAAAATTCAGGTCCATAATGTTTGTACGCATTTGCCGTAGACACAAAATAGCCTAACTAGTAGCAGCTAGCCCATAAAGCCTACAAAGCAAGCGCTGGCATTTGAAATAAAAAAAAAAAAAAACGCTCCGTCGGTAATTATACATGCAAATACATTTAAAATGATGAAGTCTTAGCCTACTTACAGTGTGGCCCAACAACTGCTGACTTTTAACTGCTGGTTTTAAAGCTGGAATCTGCTTCATGATTCCAGAAACAGTTTCTTGTTT
>JAQIUQ010005157.1:0-15000 GCA_030378365.1 Hybognathus amarus
AATCACTGCAGCGCTCTATAGGGCCTGAAACCAAAAAATATTTTTTTCCTAAAATATGAGTGATGTTGTCAGATGTACTTTAAAATCACATTTCTCTGGCTAATGTTTTAAAGCTACTGGATTTATTCATCACAACATGGATAAGCTGAGCAGAATCTACCCAGCCGGCAGCAGAACCAATTCGTCCAACTACAATCCGGTGCCCTTGTGGAACGCCGGCTGCCAAATAGGTGCAAAGCCCACTGTGATATGACACAATATGAGTCTAATTCAATTCAGAAAGTCTGTTTATAATATTAATCTGTTTTTATCCCTCAAATTGGTTTACAGTGGCTCTAAACTTCCAGACTCCCTGTAAAGAGATGGATCTGAACCAGGCCCTCTTTTATCCTAATGGCAAGTGTGGCTACATACTGAAGCCAGAGTTTCTGAGGGACCCGGACTCCCAGTTTGACCCCTTGAAACTCACCGTAGGCCCCTGGCTGAAGAGGAAGATCCTGCATATCATGGTGAGATTCTTCTGACCTGCACGGCAAAAAAAAGAAGAAAATAAAATATGGATTATTCTGCCTAAAACAATAAATCAATAATAAATGAGTTAATAAAAAAAAATACTTAAAATCAAATATTTATACAAATGCATTTTAAAAAATTAAAAATGAAACACTAAAAAAACAATGATTTTAAATGCTACAAGTACATTTAGGCAACACAACATTATAATGTACAGCATAAAAATTTAGGGCCGGGCAACGATTAATGGCATCCAAAATAAAAGTTTGTGTTTATATAATATATGTGTGTGTAGTGTGTATAATTATATAGTATATATAAATACACACATATGTGTGTATATATTTAGGAAATATTTACATGTATATATATTTATACATAATTTAGATTAAATATAAATATTAATATTTGATATATTAATAACAAATTGTTCTTAAATATAAACTTGCATTTTTTTTATATACAAATTAATTATACATAGTTCACACACATATATTATGTTAACACAAACTTTTATTTTGGATGTGATTAATCGTGATTAATCGTTGCCCAGCCCTAATTAAATTGAATATTCATTTTGAGATTTGCTATTTAGAATTAGGTTACACTTAACATTGTTATTAAATTAGTGTTTTTACAGATTAACTTTAAGTGAGTGTCGGTGATGGCAAAGATAACGTAAAAATGGGGGAAATGAGGATGAACAATTATCCAATATTGACTGATACAGATGAATGAATCCCTTACTGATATGACACTGATGCATCCTTAAATCTGAAACCAAATGCAATCCTATCGAAACAAATCCAAACACAGTGCCCAATTACTCCATTTGTCTGTTCAGATCATCTCAGCCCAGCAGCTGCCTAAGATCAATAAGGACAAGCAGAGCTCCATTGTGGACCCTCACGTCAGAGTGGAGATCTATGGTGTGCCAGATGACAATGCCAGCAAACAGACGCATCACATTGAAAACAATGGCAAGTTTCAACTGTGCATTTACATGTACGCATTTAGCAAACACTTCGTTTTTACCAAAGTGTAGGTCACTTCAATGTTTGTTTTTTGTTACAGGTTTCAATCCTATGTGGAACACAAAATTCCAGTTCACTGTTCATGTGCCTGAACTGGCTTTTGTGCGGTTTGTGGTGGAGGATCATGATGTTGCTAAACAGAATGATTTGATTCGGCCTGTACACTGTCGCCTTCACCAGCATGCAGAATGGTGAGCCGGTAAAAAATAAGTGAGAAATGACTTTCTGTTGTGCAGTTATTATGAATTTGCTCACCATAAGTCCTATCTTCTGTCTTCAGGATATCGGCACGTGCCTCTGCTCACAAAGAGAGGAAGCCTCATTCCTTCAGCGGGACTGTTTGTACACATCATGGTTCTTGATGCTTAAGAAACTGCAACATTCCTCTCAGTCATCTCAATGTCAAGTGTGCAAATCACTAAAAAGGACAATCAACTAAAATCCTATGCAAACACTTTCTAGGATCAGATTTGGACTTCCTTTTCCGATGCGCCTTCGCGGTTTTACCAATTAGCCCTCCTCACTATATGAGTACCAAGACGAGCGCTTAAGTGATTCGTGGAATTAGTGTGGTTCAATTTAGAAGGTGGGGTAAAAAGTCTTTGTTAGGCCAAAAAATATATATTTAAGCACTCTCTACACATTCCCCAAGTCTTGTTTTTTTGTCTTTGATAAATATTGTTTAAAAATAAATTTAAATATTAATAGTTATTTAGTCTATTTTCTATATTTTAAGTATATATGAAGAGTTCAGATGCAAAAGCCTCTAAATGCCATTTGAAATTTTCTTCTAAAATTACCGTTTTTATCAAGCTTGTATATTTAAGTTCAGTAATTTCACTTAAATGACAATTAATAGGTAATCTTCATTGCCATTTAAGTGAAATTACTGAACTTAAATATACAAGCTTGATAAAAATGATCATTTTAGAAGAAAATTTCAAATGGCACTTAGAGGCTTTTGCATCTGAACTCTTCATATTTTATTTAACTAATTTTTATTTTTGGCTTCTGGCTAACAATAAGAACTTAGTGCTTTCAGGTCAATTTGACCATATTGAAATAAATGTTAGAGATTTACACAGATTTTACCCTACAGTCAGTGCAGAAAATGTTAAAAGTTTAAAGCAGATGTAGTAAAAAAGTAAATATGTTCCAGTCTCTTCTAGTCCGAATCAGTAGTGTGTGTATATCACAAAAAAAAAAAACACTTTCAAAACAGTTTACGGTCAAAGATTTGTAATTGGACACATAAAACACTCTTTTATGTTGTAATTTTTAAAAAGTATGTATTCAAAAATATACTACACTGATGCCTTTTTACATTAACAGAGTATTTCAACAGTGTTTGTATATTATTTCTATCGAATTATCAATGAAATTGTGTTCTTGGCTAAACATCACCTTGAAGTCTGTATGTACTAAAAACGAAACCGTTTTTTTCACCTACAGATATGACGATTCAGATATGATTCACACAAATCTGCAAATATGCTGTATGGATGTAAGCCAAGTAGTTGGCAATGTCACTTTGTAAAGAAACACTACACGCCCATATAATTAAAGGGATAGTTCACTTTGAAATTAATTTTTGATAGGTTTTAGCTTACCACAAGTGCATCCAAGATATAGGCGTCTTTGTTTCCACAGTATTTTCAATTTTGAAATTTTTAGGTCAAACCGTTTGTGTCTATCAGTCATATAATGGAGGTATATGGGGTCCACCTCAAAGAGCATGCACAGAGAAGTCCAAATTAAACATGATTCAATGAATTGTAAATGTAAGTACACATTGACGTCCTAAGATACGAAACGAGCGGTATGTGTGAGAAAACGAACAGTATTTATATCATTTTTACTTCTTGTAACCACAGCCACAAAGCCCCCGCGCCTCAGATCAGTTGGACGTGGCTGTGGTTACAAGAGGTAAAAACAATATAAATACTGTTCGTTTTATCACACAAACCGCTCATTTCGTGTCTTAGGCCATCAATGTGTACTTACATTTACGATTCATTGAATCATGTTTAATTTGGACTTCTCTGTGCATGCTCTTGTGGGTCCCATAGACCTCCATTATATGACTGATGAACGGTTTGACCTAAAAATATTAAAATTGAAACTACTGCAGAAACAAAGACACTTACATCTTGGATGCCCTTGAGGTAAACTAAAACATATCAAAATTTAATTTCAAAGTGAACTATCCCTTTAACACGGAATATGCATGCGCATGACAAATTCACGTGTTTGTAGTTTACACGGTGAAATCCGCATTCAAAAGTTAAAAAGTTAAAGCATAAAAAGTGTAAAAACACAAAGCAAAAATGTTTTCTATTTTTAGTTCATGGTTGTCTTGTAAACGTACCCGTTAAATAGAAGATCTTAACAATAGCACCCATGTGTTACACAGTGTTGTGTGAAATGTGTTAAAATATAATATTTTTGTTTATTACTGTGTGGTCAATATTTTTTAAAGTGGCTTATGTTCAGGTTTAATACATCATGTTCTTAATGTGAACTCAGGATACAAGCTAAGCATTTACCACATATTACCAATACATGCTATCCAATATTTTCTGATAAATATGTTCAGCTAATGTTTAATGTCAGCAGGCGTTTGTCTAGTTATCTAGCAGTTCTGGAGAGTTGCACTACACATGTGTATAACATAAAAGAATGGAAAAGTTATACATTTATCTAGGTGTCTTTTATATTTTTAAGGTGTTTATTTTTGTATTAGTTGTTGTTGGTGTAAGGTATTGTTGCTTTTATCTGCTCTACAAAATATTTCTATTTTTATGTCATTTCTGAACTAATGTGCCTTATAGGAAAGTTGTTACATCAGTAATACTAAGCCATAACAACATCTGTTTCTCATGTCCTGTTCTGACGTCCTCCTAACAGGAAAGAATTGGCTTTACTTACTCTAAAATGCTGTGAGAAACTATTACATTCATTAAAAACTGAATCTGAAAAACGTTTCTTGCCATACAGTCTTGTATTTATTAGTACTAAAAAGCATTTAGACATGTTGTACGTGACTGATGATATCAGAATCCATCACTTTGGTGGTGTATCATTTGTGTGCAAGACATTTACAAAGCATTTCTATTAGGTCATACCTTTAAATGTTCACTTTTAATGTGTCAAAACATTTCTTTGATGAATAAATAATAGGTTACAGTCATCTAGCCCTAAATACCCAAGCACATTAATCTTGTGTGAGATCAGAATTTATAAGTGTATCCCAATTTGTGTGCTTATACACTACTCTGACGTTTTTAAGTAGGCCTATAAATAATGCGAGCAATTTTAAAAATAAAAAGTGCACTTTAAATACCCGGATGATGGACTAAATAAGTGCACTCCTCATGCACTCAACTTTTGCAAGTCACCAGAGGGGGGGGGCATCAGACTCTGACGTTGAATGACAAAATAACCGTATAAAAATTCATACACTACATTGAGGAATACATTTTGCAAAAGTACACAGTAGCGTATAGGTACATGGTGTATAGTGAGTAATTTAAGAGGCAACTTATCTCATTTTAGGAAAAACCAACTCAAAACAGACCTGCTTTCTTTTTAAGGTTCGTTCTGACGCCATTTAGGCAGTCGCTGGAAATCATTACGGCTGCAGCCGAGAAGATTCTCAAATTCTGCGTCAGACAAAAATTCCTGAAATAAAGACAATGTAAGAAAAATGATAAATCGTGCAACTTTATCATACCAATCAAAAATATTTCATCACCCACCTCTCGTTTTTCAGGGTCCTCTCCCTGACGCAGCTTGTTAACGTTAGGTGTTTGAGCTAGCTCAGAATTGTGTATCCCAAAAGGCTTTGCTCTGATGGGAGACTGGTCTGCATGTGCATTGGGGATGGATGATGACATCCGCTGGTTATGGGACCTTATATTTCCCGGTCCGCCCGGAGCGCTGTAACTCCCGCACCTCCTGTCTTCTTATTCAGGTCTGTGTTGTTGAGATTCTACAGGAAACGAGGTCAACATTATGTTTAGATCTGCACATAAGTGTGAAGACCATACCAATATATAAATGTAATTAGATAATCAATTTAATCAAATAAGATGAATCAATTGAAATGCTTAATCTGTTGACATCAAGAACAAGATCAGTAAGGTGAAAACTTTTTACCACAGTGATTTGCGAAATATCACCCAGCTTGCTTTTCATCTCCTCATATGAAAGGCCTCCCTATAATATAGAGTGAAACTGAAAAAGTGTCTCTGTGTAACATTCATTCATTATGTGGTGTGAGGGTGGATCAAGTATTTCAACTCAACATAACGTGGCACTCTGAACCAATTTTACTTTCATAATATTTGAATATTTAACCAGAGAAAAATTTAAGTTAACCATTAGGAATATGCTTAGACAGTAAAAGAAATATGTTGGATTGTGAAAAGTAAACGTGGCCTAAATGTGATAATACCTACTACTTCCACTAATAATAATATAAAATAGTAATAACAACTTGAATGTACATTTCCAGAAGAAAATGTGAAGTGGTGCTTGCAGTGGCAAAACTCACCACCCGGTTGCTAGGGTGTTCTGGGTGGTTGCTAGGTGGTTGTTAGGGTACTCTGGGTGGTTGCTATGGTGTTTCTATGCGGTTGCTAGGTTGTTGATAGGGTGTTCTGGTTGGTTGCTAGGGTGTTGCTAGGCGGTTGCTAGGGTGTTGCTAGGTGGTTGCTAGGGTGTTGCTAGGTGGTTGCTAGGGTGTTACTAGGCAGTTGCTAGGGTGTTACTAGATGGTTGCTAGGGTGTTCTGGGTGGTTGCTAGGGTGTTGCTAGGGTGTTCTGGATGGTTGCTATGCGGTTGCTAGGGTGTTGCTAGGGTGTTCTGGGTGGTTGCTAGAGTGTTGCTAGGTGGTTTCTAGGGTGTTCTGTTGGTTGCTAGGGTGTTGCTAAGGTGTTCTGGATGGTTGCTAGGCGGTTGCTAGGGTGTTGCTAGGCGGTTACTAGGGTGTTCTGGGTGGTTGCTAAGGTGTTGCTAGGTGGTTGCTAGGATATTCTAGGTGGTTACTATGCATTCATGGGTCTGTGACAAAAACTGTGGATGTTGGAGTGTGCCAAACTTTTTCCTGGAATAGTATATGCTATACTAGAAAATTTTCATAACATTGTGGTCAATGGGGACATTTTTGGCAGCTCCTGCCCCCCAGGGGTGCAACTTTTACCCCATTGTGAGGTATGTTCTTACAGAGCCTGTCAGCCTCTTCAAATGTGGTAAATCGCAGGCTTCTGTGAAATCCTCGCTCGGAGCTATGAATCGTCAAAGTTCGTCGCAATGTTAAGTCTATAGGATTTTTCGGCCCGATTTTCGCCCCTGGGGCGAACATCGTACCCCCGATCGCTTAGAAAAGTCATAGCACACCATTTCCAATAATTCGCACGATTTGATGCCTCATTCATGAGTCTGTGACAAAAACTGTGGGAGGAGTAGCGTGCCAAACTTTTTGGCTGACTTAAAAAACACAATAGTAATAGTGTTGCCTTGCTTTCAGCAAGCACCACTAATAATAATAATTATTATTAATAGCCAATTTCTTCTCTAAATATGATGAGGATAATATTGTATCATTATTCCTATTAGAAATAGTATTATTTTTCCATTATTATTTGTATTGCTATATTTTTGAGAAGGAACTGGCTAGAATAATATTGGCTTTCGGTTAATATGAATGAATAGCCTGCGTGAATGAAAAGGAAAGTTGTGTCAGAGGCTGTTCATATTATTATGGAAATAAACCTGTTGCAATTATTAATTATTTGTTCGATCGTGGTTATCCAATTTACACACAATTTATTATTTGCTAAATTATTAATTATTAAAGTTGCCATCAAATGCACAACAATTATTTTATATTACATTAGATAATTGTTTTTTCTTCACAATAATAAAGTAAATCATTCAGGCCTAGAGGCCTATTATATAATACACAAATCCAATAAAAAAATGTAAATCATTAATTGCAAGACAATAAATAGTCTTGCACAATAAGACCAGGGAAATACCTTATGAAAGTAAATAGGGTCCATTTTGCTTTCATGTTGATGATTAAGTGAGAATCAACAATTATGTGGATTGAGAGATTGTGTTAGTTTGTTAGTGACTTTATGTTGTGCATTACTGCCCCCTGCTGGGCAACCTTAGCCTGCTCGACTCACGCTCCACTTGTGAGCATCCCAAGCATTAAACCAGCCTGTGAAGGTCGGTGGCTCATAGCCTTGTTTAACAGTGGAGATCGGTGTTCCAGGGTCCCGTCCTGCTGGGTGGGTTTTAAGATAGTCCACTGCACTGCTATGGGACTCCTGAATCTCGTACTGGTTGGCTGAATTGCCAATCCAAAGGAAAATCTAAGGAAGAAGAGACATTGGGACATTTTTTTAAACTTTTTGATGCTACAGCCACCAATTTTGACAACCCCTTCGAACAGCACCCCTATATATACCCAGCTATACAATTTAATTAGCAAAACATAAAGATAAAACCATACCTGTCAATAAATTAAAATAAGCTTAGTCAAAGGATCAAATGAATATGTATGGGTATTCAGGGCTGTCAAATCGATTAATCGCGATTAATCTCATCCAAAATAAAAGTTTGTGTTTACATAATATATGTGGGTGCACTGTGTGTATATATATATATATATATATATATATATATATATATATATATATATACACACAATCACGCATGCTTGTATATATTTAAGAAATATTTCATGTGTATACTGTATATATATATATTTATATATAATTTAGATTATATATAAATAGAAATATTTTATATATAAATAAAAAAAATCTTAAATATACATGCATGTGTGTGTATTTATATATATATATAAAATAGGGCTGCAGCAAACGATTATTTTGATAATTGATTATTCTAACGATTATTAGAACGATTATTAGAACGAATTAATTGACTAATCACCGAGCTAATAAATTTTGCCAGCTAATCATTAAGTTTGCAACGATTATTCAGCTTTTTCAATTAGTTAAAACATTGAGTTATACATATTCTTACTATAAAATAAAAAAAGAAAATCAGTTCAGCTTTTGAAATAGTAGTTTTAATGAACTTAGAGCCAACTAAACAGGTCATTCTCTTTAAGTTTAACTCAAATCACACACAAATGCTCTCTAAGCATTGTTTAATAAGCCCACTGCTTTTCATAGAACTGAAACAGAAAAAGGGTCATTACTTCAGGACACAAAAAGGGTAAAATATTAATCTGCAAACCATTATTATACATATAAAAATTACAATCGTTTTTTTTTTTTACATGAGCATTGAGCTGACAGAGATGTTCTCATTCACCTTTTAATTTACAGAATGAAAAAGAAAAAGTAACTGCCATGATATTATTCCTAACATCTCCTTTTGTAAGTCTTCATGATTATGGAACAAAATACAGGCAAGTAATAAGACTATAATACCTAATAGTGTTACAATAATAAAAACAGCCCTGACTCCTAAGCTCAATCAAGCTTTATTCTATGCAAAATAAATCATCACATCACTGTAATTATATTATTATTGATGATTATTATTACTATTATGTAGTATTGCATGATCTAATAAAGAGATTTACCACTAGTTTAGTTAGCTCCAGCTGGAGAACACTTACTCGATTCTCACCGGCTCCTCTTTTGCCCGGATGTTTCTTCTTTAAGTGCTCCAACATGCATGTTGTGCTCCCGTGAAAAGCAAGTTCTGCCTTGCATGTATTGCACGACAGCATTGTTGGTTTTACGTTTTGGTAAACTTTGCCAAACCTTGCTAGTTCGGATTTGTTTGCACTCGTCATAATTCGCGCTGTTTTTTCTTTTACCGCACTTGCATTACAATCTAGCGCCAAAGCGCCGTAGCGGTCAAATCGCGATATTGCACGCCCTTACATTAGGTCACGTGAGATCAAACGACTACTCGATAACAAAGATATTTGTCGACAATTTTTTTTATTGTCGACGTTGTCAAATAATCGTTGCAGCCCTAATATAAAATAATTATACACAGTGCACCCACATATATTATGTAAACACAAACATTTATTTTGGATGCGATCAATCGCGATTAATCGTTTGACAGCCCTAATGTGTATGTGTGTGTGTGTATATATATATATATATATATATACACACACACACACACACACACACACACACACACACACACACACACACACACACACACACACACACACACACACACACACTCTTTTTTGTTCCTACTTTTTTTTTTCTTTACAATTTTTCTTCCTGGTTTGAAAACCCCTTGGTTAGAATTATTCTAACCAAGGGGTTTTCAAACCAGGGAAGAAAAATTCTGAATAACTTAAAACTCAAAGCATACATTGGAATTGTTCTTTGATATAATTTCTGTTTCTTTTGCATAACCCAGAACGGCACCACCATTTCACCGCAGCCGCATGCAAAAGAAGCTGACAGCGTGACCTCACGCAACCCACCTCCTCCCAGGTGTCTAATAGCATGACATCATCCTCATCCAGATCGTCCTGAGAGAAGTCAAACACTTCCGTCATGACGAATCGGCCCGTCTGATTGGAGCATTCGAACAGACGAGGATCGTGAGGCGCCACTTCTTTCTCCAATCTGGTGGAGATACAGAGAAAGTCAGTGGAAACGATCAACTGTCCTCTGAGTTGAGTTAAAGTATGAGCTGGTGTTTTTCTGGCTGTACCTCTTGTCACTGGCATATGGAGCTTTCCCTCCCAAAGCCACCCAGAAAGCAGCAGGTTCCTGTCCTTCCATCACATTCTGCTTATCCTGCTCAGAAAGCAAGTCAGCTACTGCTTTCCCCATCTCCCTCTCATCTCCACTGCAGCCCTGTGGGAAACATAAACACACACCACACACACACACTGAGTTTTCATGTTTTATGGAGACTTTCCATATTGATTTTTATACTGCACAAACTGTATGTATTCTATCTCCTAACCCTAAGCACAACCCTGAACCCACACAGAAAACATTCTGCATTTTTTTCAATTTTCCAAAAACAAATAAATAAATTGTTAGCTCTTTTCCTTATACACACACCACATTGGGACCAAAACATGTCCCCAGAAGGACAAGGATTTCAGATAGCCTACTGCCAAATTTGGTGGGATTTGGTGGTTTGTCCACATAATGTTGGGATTACCTGATCCACACACACACACACACACACACACACACACACACACACACACACACACACACACACACACACACACACACACACACACACACACACACACACACACACACACACACATAATAGTTCTGTCAGATCAATAAATACCCATTCAAATCGCATCGAACACACTCTAAAAAACGATTCGTTGGCTGAACACCCATTACTTATAAAACTAATTATATAAAACGCAGAAAAATTCGTTTTCATAACTTTTCCAATATTTGACTTCACGCAACATTCTTAAATTAAAAATATATGCATCACATTACATGTATTTTTAAGAATATTGCATGAACTCTAATATTTAAGTACATATAACAAAGGTTTTCTTGTTAATTTAAAGTAAAATTAGTCCATGTTGGGATTAACATGAAAAGTATGATGCAAAAATGGTGCATATATATTTTAAGTAAATCCAACACATCATTTTTTAGAGTGCATAAAAGTAATATATATATGTGTGTATATACACATACACACTGTATATGTATACATATATATTTACAAACTTTCATGTTTGAAGCGATTAATCGTGATTAATTGATTTGACAGCTCTAATTAATATATATTTAAGAATTTAAATTCTATTCATTATGATTAATTCATTTATATATTTAATGTAATTAATACATTTTTGCTGAAGTATAATTGCTTCTTGTAACTCCAGACATTTTAGTTTTAGTGTACTGTATATTTATTTACACATTTATTTATTTCAAGTTATTATTTATTTATTGTGTATTTGTACTCACCTTTCCATACCACAGGAACACAGTCTGAGGAGTTTTGAGCAGAAAGACATCATTGGTGTTGAGAGAGGAAGCTCGGGCGGGCACCTCTGTTGCCTTGGTGTTCATCTCATGTGTTCCTTCTGACCTGAAAGAGCCGGGCACCAGGGTCAGGGTTCACAACGCCCGCTCTGCCTGTCCCACCCTAAGAAAGCATCAGCACGTGGGTCAAGAGCACTGAAAAGCAAAATGCTCAATAATAAATGTAGCTCATTCAAATACGAATATAGATGAAAATGACAGTTCTATTTATTTGTAAAATGCATAACTAATGATTGTTATGGATTACATATTGTAAAAATGTTTGATAATGTCAGTAATAATGGTTATTATTGTTACTTTAAGAAAAAAGAAGAAAGAATAATTTCATTTAAAATAAATCTATTCTTATTTGGATTCCTGAAAGTGATACAATTATAAAATAATATACAATTTAGAGCTAATGTTCCATTGGAATGAAGGGACAATCACCTCAAATATGATGAGTCTGGCCTTAAAGATGGCCAGGAAGTGTCTGGGCTCTTTTCCCATGACCACTCTGACCTGTGTTGGGGCTCCATTGTATTTGTTATCCAAATTTACCGCTTGATAAGCGCATGCCGTCACCTCATCCTGTGTGGCATGGCGACCCTGCGGAGAACACATGCTTCGTGTCATAGGGTCTCCAATGTGTAGATCCAGAT
Source organism: Hybognathus amarus (assembly GCA_030378365.1). NCBI lineage: Eukaryota > Metazoa > Chordata > Actinopteri > Cypriniformes > Leuciscidae > Hybognathus > Hybognathus amarus. Next base: position 12,257 of record JAQIUQ010005157.1, read on the forward strand.
TATAACACAGTGGAAGTCTAGTTTTACAGGTCAATCCAAGTGAATATAATTTATGTGAAAAAGGTTGCTGTAAATTGTACAGTATCTTACTGGCAGCTGGATGTATCACTACTGTAATTTCATTTACAGTGATACAATTGTAAACTCCATTAATATTTACAGTATGAGTACTGTATCTTTCATATACAGTACAAGTACCATATTTTAATTTACAGGAATAATACTGTATATTGTAATACTGGCAATACTGGCACATATTACAGTAAAATACTGTTCAAATTACAAAAATCCGTTACAGTGCAGAGTTCAAACTTTAGAAATACTGCATTATTTATTTTGTACTGTAGCTATAGTATTTTATATACAGTGGCTCAAAATATTTATGTCATACTAAAATGACATCCTATGACTGTCTTCGCATTATATAACAAATAGTGCCATTTATTTGAAGTTTATATAGCACAAACCCAATTTTACAGCAAAATGATTCACAAAATTTTGATTTGTGTGGGGAACTGACTGAGGCCCCGTCCACACGAAGACGCGTTTCGCTGGATCCGTATAAATTTTTTATCGTATTGGTGTTTTCGTCCACACGGATCCGGCGTTTTGGGAGAGTGAAACCGCTATTTTTTTAAACCGGGTCCTAAGGTGGATAAATCTGAAAACGACACCCTTGCGTTTTCGTGTGTACGGCCAATCCGTATATTTTGTGAAAACGATGCTGTCATCACCCCACGTGTTGACTTGTCAGACAACAACAACTGGCAAACTGCTTAATAATAATATAATACAATGCGGCAGAAACTTCTGAGCCTCTTGTATTCCTTTATTTATTATTTACTTGAATGTTTTTTTTTAGGCCTATACTTTCTTTTCGTATGCTGCTTGTCTGTTGTCTGGTAACATTTCGTATTTTATAGGGATGGGGATTTAAAGCAAAAATAATATTCGACGATCGATGTAAATTATTTGATTATTTTGAAAAACGCACCCCTAATTTTCCACTCCGACATTACATTTCTCTGTAGGTTAGGCGTAGGCTTAAAATTTATGTTTAAATATGTTATTCTTTTATTGAATCTATGTTGATTATGAAAAGTGAACCGCGTGCATATGCGCAATAGGCTATATCGGGAGACCTAATTTTGACCACGTTAACTTTTGTTTTGTATAAAGCCCTTCTTTGAAGTGAATTTCGTTTTTTAAAAAATTGTATCTTTATTTTAATAAATGTTTCATCAACCAGTTACCTGGATTTAATAAATAAGAAGCAAATATATAGCAGACAAAGCCATAATCAGGACGTGGACGCCCCGGCGCGAAATAACTTGCATTGATCGTGAACTGGAGCTCGTCTCATAAATGAACCGAAAACTCAGAAATATCTAGAAATCTTGAAATGGCTACATTTAAACAACATCGACAAACAACAATTAAAAACGAACAGAAACGGATAGCTCTCTCTTATAGCCTAATCCGTATGAAGTGCATTAGCCTACGTTACTCCATAGGCGCGTTCACAATACTGTGAAGTGGCGAGTCAGCAGCATCATCTTTTTAGTCAAGAATGACACAGAAAACATTAGTTTATTAATAATGAATGAAAATGTCTATATTTGACACATTCGAATGTCCTGAATTGTAACGATCGTTACTTTTGCCGGTCTTTGTGGCAAGCTTTCTGAGTCCGCTAACTAATCGAATATCTTGACTCTCTATTTTGTACCAGGCAATTTATGGTTGTTCAATAAAGTCCTTGGTAAAAAAGAAAATAAGCAACTGTGCATAATATTTCATAGCCTTTTATTTTACTGCCTACAGCGCGCAAGGTTTTATGCGCATGCTTTAAGTCTTCTTCTCGCATTTTTAGTGGATATCTATTGCAGAATTGCAGCGCCGCATACTGGTCTGGGATGTCTACTGACATCGTTTTAGGTCGGTTTCAGTGGTTTCGTGTGGACGCAGATATTTTTCGAGACGCCGCCGTGTTTACGGACTTTTTTTTAGAACGAGGAAAAAAAATATCGGATAGGGAAGCTCTGGCTTCGTGTGGACAAGGCCTGAGACATCCAATTAAAATCAGTTAACCTATAGGTGTTGCAAAAAAACCAAAATGTTTTTTTTTTTATGTTTTGTTATCTAATGCAATGAAATGAATTAAGTGTGATTGTATTGTCCTAACTTGGATCTGTAACTGTGTTGAACTACAGCCTGTTATATGTTTTCTCCTCATTATGACATAAAATATGATAGGGCCCAGAGTATTGACGTTATGCTCCTCACCTGCCACATGTAGAGGATGTACTGAGGTTTGTTGGCTTTGTTGTAAGTGTACAGCACTAGATAACAGTCTCCACCATAGAACTGTCCATAAGTGCTTCGAGTCCACCTCCTTCAGTTCAAGATTCTCAATCCGCCAAATCTGAACACAAAGCAGTGGCGATGTTTGGTAACAGTGTGACAGCAGGCCCAAACTTCTGAATTCAAGTATTATCATTGCACCATACCTGAACGTGTCCTGAAGCATCATCCACCATCCTCTCCTGAGCAGCCAGCTTTGGCTGGGCACTGAAGCTCCATTACGTCAAACTTCACCTGATCCACTTTAGCTGCGATAACAGATGTGTACACAAACAACACATTATGATGAATATACTAAAATGACAATACTGAAACATCTATACTCTCACAAAAATAATGCTGAATGATCGAATCACCTATCTTTCCTACTGTGTGGATCT
>JAQIUQ010005157.1:20000-23678 GCA_030378365.1 Hybognathus amarus
ATCGATTATCCAGACAATCCGATTAATCGCCAGATATACGATTCTTTGTCAGACAGAAAGACAGATTGATTGACAGTTAGACAGATCGACAGACCTAGACAGATCAATCAACAGACAGACATGTCGAACCAAAAGAGAGACAAATTGATTGACAGAAATTGATGAATGACAGACAGACAAACAGAGACACAGATAGACCGACAGACAGATTCGAATCAACAGACAACGATTTAATCGTCAGATGCATACAGACAGACCAACAGTTAGACCGATCGAATCGACGGACACACTTAATTGCCTGACAGGCAGATTCTTTGTCAGACAGACAGATTGATTAACAGTTAGACAGATCGACAGACCAGACAGATCAATCAACAGACAGACAGAAATGTTGACCAAAAGAGAGACAAATTGATTGACAGAAATTGATTCGACAGAATGACAGACAGACAAACAGAGACACAGATATACAGACAGACAGATATCGATCAACAGACAGATTAATCGTCAGACAGACAGACAGATCAAACAGTTAGACCGATTCAATCGACATAGACACATTAATCGTCTGACAGGCAGATTCTTTGTCAGACAGATAGACAGATTGATTGATAGACAGACTGATTGTCAGACAGACAGATTGATCGACAGTTCAGACAGAGAGATCAACAGACAGATTCTTTGACAAAAATAGACAGATTGATTGATAGACAGACAGATTGATAGACAGACAGACCAACAGAAAGACCGATCGATCTGATACAGACAGATTCTTTGTCAGAAAGATAGACAGATTGATTGATAGACAGACAGACTGATAGACAGTTAGACAGATTGATCGACAGACAGATTAATCATCAGACAGACAGATAGATAGAAAGATAGGCAGACAGATTGATCGAACAGACAGATTCTTTGTCAGAAAGATATACAGATTGATTGATAGACAGATTAAATCGTCTAGACAGACAGATAGAAAGATAGGCAGACAGATTGATCGACAGACAGATTAATCGTTAGACAGACAGATAGAAAGATAGGCAGACAGATTGTATTGACAACAGATCGATCGTCAGACAGACAGATAGAAAGATAGGCAGAGAGATTGGTCGACAGACAGATTCTTTGTCAGAAAGATATACAGATTGATTGATAGACAGACAGATTGATTGTCAGACTGACAGATAGACAGATTAACATAAAGACGTATCATATCGACATACAGATTAATCATCAAACAGATGATTCTTTGTCAGACAGATAGACAGATTGATTGTCAGACAGATAGACAGATTGATCGAACAGTTAGATCGATCGACAGTTAGACAGATTCAATCGACAGACAGAAAAGATTGATAGACAGAACAGACCAACAGAAAGACGGATTGAATCGACAGTACAGATTCTTTGACAGAAAGATAGACAGATTGATTGATAGACAGACATATTGCATAGACAGTTAGACAGATTGATCGACAGACAGATTAATCATCAGACAGATAGATAGAAAGATAGGCAGACGGATTTATCGACAGACAAATTCTTTGTCAGAAAGATATACATATTGATAGACAGACAGATTGATTGTCAGACAGACAGATTATCAGAGAGACGGATTATATCGACAGACAGATTAATCATCAAACAGATGATTCTTTGCTCAGACAGATAGACAGATTGATTGTCAGACAGATAGACAGATTGATCGACAGTTAGATCGATCGACAGCTTAGCACAGATTCGATCGACAGACAGAAAGATTGATTGACAGACAGACAGATTGATAGACAGACCTACAGAAAGACGGATCGATCGACAGACAGATTCTTTGTCAGAAAGATAGACAGATTGTTTGTCAGACAGCAGTATAGACCGACAGACAGATTAATCGTCAGACAGACAGATAGATAGGCAGACAGATTGATCGACAGACAGATTCTTTGTCAGAAAGATATACAGATTGATAGACAGACAGATTGATTGTCATAGACACAGACAGACTATCAGCAGAGCACGTTATTTTTCTACAGACAGATCAATCATCAGACAAGTATGTACTTCTTTGGTTAGACAGAGAGACACAGATTGATTGTCAGACAGATAGACAGATTGACGTGACAGTTAGATTCGATCCGAACAGTTAGACAGATCGAGTCTGACAGTCGAGATAAAAGATTGATTGACAGACAGAGACAGATCTGATAGACAGACCTACAGAAAGATCGGATCGATCGAGAGACAGATTCTTTGTCAGAAAGATAGACAGATTGTTTGTCATGACAGCAGATAGACCGACAGAGACAATTAATCGCTCAGACAGACAGATAGATAGGCAGACAGATTGATCGACAGACAGATATCTTTGTCAGAAAGATAGACAGATTGATTGTCAGACAGACAGATCAAACAGAAAGACGGATTCAATCGACAGACAGATTAATCATCAGACAGACGATTCTTTGTCAGACAGACAGATTGATTGTCAGACAGATAGACAGATTGATCGACAGTTAGACAGATCTGAATCGACAGACAGACAGATTCTGTCAAAAAGATAGATAGAGATAGATAGATAGATAGGTTGACAATACAAATATCTTGTCAGATAGACAGACAAACAGATTGATCACCAGTTAGACCCAGATCGATCAACGAACAGATTAATCGTCATGACAGACAGATTCTTTGTCAGAAAGATAGACAGATTGATTGATAGACATACAGATTGATTCGAACAGTTAGACAGATCGACAGACAGACAGATTTATCATCAGACAGAAATGTCGACTCAAAAGAGAGACAACATTGATTGACAGAGATTGATCGACAGAATGACAGACAAATAGAGACACACATATATACATATATATATATATATATATATATATATATATATAGAGAGAGAGAGAGAGAGAGAGATATATATATATATATATATAGATATATAGATAGTATAGATAGATAGACAGATAGTATATTTCAGTTTTAATTAAATGTTATGACAGATCTTTGCAAATGTGAAACATCAGGGCAGCAATATTTTGAAGAAACTGTTCCTTCATCACTCATAACACTGAGTGACTTGAGAACAGATGGTTTATGAAAGGATGAAGATGATATGTGGAGATTCGGCTTCCTCCAGAGATTGTGTGCCTCTAGTAAACAGTGCCACCCAGTACCATGGCAACAAATGGATTTCACATTGAGGAATCTGCTCAGGAAACACAAAAACTATACTTGGCAATAGAAATTTGTATCAAAAGCTAATTTGATGATGGCCTCATATGATGGCCAAGATGTGTTTCAGATATTTTATCATATACTATTGACCTGTCCTGCTAAGGGCTTTGCTTGAGAATCCATTCAAAAAGCATATACGGACAAGCTGTGAAGGTTGCCTGCAAATAAACAACAACTACACATCAGCAACCAATCCTCTCTATAAAACTCAACGCTAACAGTGAAAAGAAACGCTGACCTTTCATAATCACAGCAGCTGTTGCTAAGAAACTGGGGCACGAGAATATTGACCGAAATATTGTATTGAGGGTGGAGCCTGAAGACCCCATCCCACGTGAAAAACTGCAGTCATTTACCCAAAACAAAGAAAAATGTTTGATTTCTTCTGAAATCTCTCATATGATCCTAGCAATACGTAACTGAACGAAGAAACATCGC
>JAQIUQ010005158.1:0-25000 GCA_030378365.1 Hybognathus amarus
ACATAAACACTGATGAACTGAAACCGAAACTGAAGCACGCAAATGTGCAATGATTTGAGGACGAGCTCCCCCTGGCCCTGAATGGTCAAAAGACCTCTCAAAATGCTGGCTCTGGATGCGAAAACGCAGAAAATCGAACCCGATCCGATTAATTTTATGACGGACGAAAGTTTCGGAGGCGGTGAGCAAGCATGATTGACATAACGTGAGGTCAAATTTTTTTTTTAACGTGCGAAAATTTCGGATGCGAATTTCAGACTACAGTGTGCAATGGCCTTTAGAATGTGCAGGGATCTACACTTAGGGATTCTAACTGGAAAAAGTAGACCATCCGTAGCATATCTCTGTAATACTCATTTTAACATTTAACATTAACTAGAATTTGGGACAACACTAATTTTAATTTCGAATAATATTTTGGACGAAGCAATGGACACACTCATTAAGCACATGAGAAAAACCTGAAAAATTTCTGTCCTCTAGGTGGATTTTAAAGAAAAGAATGTCTTAACGAATGCTTATGATTCTAGTTTTTAAAGGTGAATTATAATAGCTATCAATCTCTTTGATAATGTTTTCCTTATTTTTCCCAACTACTCTGTTGTTGGACAACTAGTCCGCTCCTCTATTTTTTCTTACACACAAGGCTAATTACTTCCAGGCAAAGATAGTCATACTAGGGAGCATGTAAAGTCTCAGATCTCTGAGAACAGTTGGCCAGACAGCAGAGCATCACTCACACACATAGACTGAGCAGAGATCTGGAAATAAAAGCTCCCAGGAAGAAACAGGATGACTGTTATGTGTTTAATTTTTCCCCTTGTTAAGAAACACTGATAACGGTTTGTAAAAATACAGTTGGCAGATTTTTGGCTCTTTTTGTTTCCAGTCATTTTGTTTGTAAAATGAAAACAGTATGTTCAGATGAGTGCGTTTAGTTGTTGTTGGAAGAGGCCATGCTATAATTGTAAATTATAATTACAGTATGGCTGAAGGGTATTGTTACCCTAGCATCAAATTGCCTATTTTAAACTCATATCCATTTTCAGATGAGAAGCATGAGTTTGGCCGAATGTTGCATGAAATTTTTAAAGTAACTGTAAGGCTGCATTTATTTGATCATAAATAAGTAGTGGAATAACATATTGTAGTATACTATATTAAAATAATACATTGAAATAGCTATCAGCATCATTACTCCAGTCTTCAGTGTCACATGATCCTTTAGAAACCATTCTAATATGTTGATTGGCTGCTTGAAAACATTTCTTATTGTTATCAGTGTTGAAAACAGTCCTGCTAAATGTGTTTGTTAAAATGCTGATGCACTCTTTTCAGGATTAGTTGATGAAAAGAAATGTCAAAATAACATTTATTTAAAATTGAAATGATTTGGAACATTATAAATGTTGAATAAATCTGCATAAATGTATCAATTATTCTTTTGAATAAAATCTTCCTGACTTAAAACATTTGAAACTGTAGTGCAAATAGAAAAATTTATATAAATAGATATATTTTTAGCAAATATAAAAGAATACAAACAGATATATTATTCAAACAGATAAATATAGAATGGAATTTATTTTTTTTATTTAAATGCACATTTTATTTACTCTACATGTTTTAGCGCAGCTGCTCGGATGAATTGACCAATCAGCATCCAGAACTGGATCTATTTTATAAGGGCATATAATCCATTCCCATTTGATCAGTATTACTTGCCAAGTCTTTTAATTTGACTTGTTTGTTGATGTCAAAACATGTGTGAATAGTTCCATTAGGCTCGAATCTGCAACAAGAGTTTGTGGTAATGGATGGTGATTGATTAATAAATAATAATGTTGTTTTTGTTCTGCCTCTAATAGGCCGGTAGTCAATATTGTGCTTTTGAAAATTGTCCAACTACATTATATGATTCATTGAATTGAATGTTTAATGGCTTTTTATTTTGACATTTTATACCACTAGTAAAAAGCATAGTAAAAGATTGAGATTTTAAGGAGATGGGCGGTTCTCGTCTTAGTTAAAATCTCCTGAAGAATTCTTTCTTATCTTACCGAGCACTTAAAATAACCCACAATACCTCAGACACTGCTGGGGTGAGCCTAATGTCACAGCTGTGTGTGTTTGTGTGGAGGGTATGAAGAGTATAGTGTGTTTGTGTGTGTGTGTCAGCTGCCGTTTCATGTAACGCACAGTTGGGCCAACACATCACGGTCCTTCATGTCTTCCTCCTTTCTTTCCATCTGTCATGTATATAATGCACAAATACGTTTGTTTGTCATTGTTGATGGTGTGATTGGTCATTTTTCTCGGTCTCTCCTGTCACGCGACTCTTCCTCCGTCTGTCAGCGGCTCCCAAATTTACAGGAACAGGGTGTGCATTAGAGTGTGTTCGAGCATAAGTGTGTGTGTCGAGTGAGGAGTAACACAATCTCCTTTGGCGCTCAATCTCGTCAAAACAAATTCTGCCAGCAAAGCCTCCTGGGTAAACATGATGGCTTTTGACTCAGACTCTGTGACAAGTTCCATCTGTCACTTTGCTCTGACACAAACACACACACACGGTCCCTTTCAGACAGCTGGTGTCCTTGTAACACACATGGAGTTATTCTTAATCCAAACATTTTCTTTGCCTCCTTCCTTTGTCGTGCATATTCTTTCCGTGGCCCACACATATCCACTCTTACTTTCCCAGACACACTCACACACTGTCTGTCTGATCTTTCTGATAGGCTGCATTCCACGTTTGCTGTCACACAGCCTGCATTACATGACTTACACAAACATGCTCACTGTAGTAGTCATTAATCATACGCACACACCGGTTGTGCTCCTCTTTCCTCGTCCCTATGTGTAATACGAATATTATACACAGAGCTAAGAGGTCGGCATATGCGCAAGACGGCCGTCATGTAATCGAAATCTGTCACGCACATTATTTAGGGGCCAGAACATTACAGGCATCCTCTTTGTTTTTTTTTATAGGTATGGGGTGGGGGTCTGACATTTAAAGGGATAGTTCACCCTAAAATGTAAATTTTTACCGTTTAAAGGAGAACTCTGGCGAACAATGAACCTTTGGTCTAATTAAACATTGGTACCTAGTCAATCGTTCTCTGAGATTTGTTTTCATGATAATCGAATGTAAATAGTTTTATCTCTAAAAACTGTTTAGCGTATAATGCTAGCACTGGGGGCATTGACTAAGTAAAAAGAAATCGCTGAGTTTATACCACTAACAAGGCTCAAAATAGCCCCACACTAACACAGTAACATAATGAGGGTCCATACATGCAAAACGAAGCATTGAGAACTTTGTAAGTGTACAGACGTGTTCATCTGCTTTTCTTTAGTAGGCATTATTAGTATGGTGGTTTACTAAGTTTGATAATATCATTAATTTCCATTAATATCAGTCTAATGCATTAATGTTAGCGTTTCAGAATATCCACGAGGAGGCGGGTTCGTGACATCATCATGCCGAAATCCCATTTCATTGGCTAGGCGCCAACCAATAACACGGCTCGTTTGAACACCCAGCTCCCGCCCCTCTCTCTCTCTCGCCGCGACTGAGTTACAAGTGCACAAATCAGTTTTGCACCTCATATATCGCGAAAAGAGTAGCAAAAGTCAAGGCGTGAAATTTGAACTTGCAGTGACAGATTTGAGAAGTTGCAAGTGCCAATTTGAGGTTGTACTGCGAATTTGAATGTTAGAAGAAGTGCAAATATATTTTACACATTTGTGACTGCTTGTCTGCAGCTTCAGATTCAGAATACAGGTTTGTGACTGTTGTCTGTGAGTGCAAATCTCAGCGTTCAACTTCAGATTTTTATTTTACAGGTTTTCAAATCGGAGCTGTGAGTGTAAATGCTCACATACAAGTACGAATATTTATTGTACAAGTTCTCAAATTCACATTTACGTGCTCTCGAGTATTGCTGCTGTTTTACCTTCATACTTCATACTTTAATTCGTATTTTGGAAATACGAATTGGCGTGTCATACATGCGCCATATCATGAGATCAGACTGTTAAAGCAGAGGTTAGACCTGGCCAAGCAAAGTCACAGCGTGATTCGGCAATTTCGCATCTCCCGTGGGTGATCACAGAACGGAGAAATAATCACTGCTCACTGCAAAGCCGAGTAAGTCTTCATTGATAAATGTTCTTATTTATTTAAAATGAAATGTAAAACTTTTTATCAAGCCCCCAACAAGCCATACAATCGACCACACAGCAATAGTGAACCATCCTCTTCTCTAAATCCTCCTTCAAACGTGCAAAACAATCAAATTACAGGTATCTAGCGGTGTTTCTTGCCACACAATTCCCATGATGCAACGCGACAAACGTAAACAATGACGTCACAAAAGATCCTCCTATACAATGACAGATCGTAGCGCATACAAAACATCTTAAAAGTCCCATTAAAGTGGTTCATTCGACGCATTGAAAGCTCATTGAAATTGTTGTATTGCGAATGTAATCTTTATTATTTATTATGCGTAATATATTGAAAGGATAGAACATTACTTGCAATTACTAAGGGGATTTTAAATTTAAAAAATGCAATCTTTAGTCATGATTAATTCAGATTATTATAAAGCCTCTTGTAGGTTATTGCTTTATTATTACAAAGCCTCTTGTATGTTATTGCTTTTATAAAAGGTTCCTATGTAATAAAAGTATTATGGGCACAGGCTTTCGTTTTATATAATTCTGTTCAAAAGTTTGCGGTTTTGAACAGATAAGCCATTGTGTGTGTGTGTGTGTGTGTGTGTGTGTGTGTGTGTGAGGCCTTGCTGCCTTATGCTGTTTATGACACAACTGCTATTGAACAGATAAGGTGACCTGTCATATGTCACAGCAGTTGGCCTTTATGTCTCACTCACTTGTGTGTGTGTGTGTGTGTGTGTGATTTCTCTATGAATGGAGAATGTGATCTGTGCTATGTAACACCAAAGGGGCCTTTCTCTCTATTCTAAATATAAATGTGATAAGATCCCTTTCGCAGGAACCTGAGAACACAACAAAGCCCTAGTGTGTGTGTGTGTGTGTGTGTGTGTGTGTGTGTGTGTGTGTGTGTGTGCGCGCTTGTACAGTAGTGTGTTCTATAAATGTATGTGTGTTTGTGAGAACATGTACTCTATTCAGTTCCCAGCACAAAGATATACAGAAAATAACATTTACCTTGGATCATGAAATACATTCACTTTTGATATCCGTCAAGGAATGACATAGAAAAATGTACAGCACATCCAAAATAGGGGAAGTCTGGAGTCTAAATGAGTCCTTAATGGGTAAAACTCCAGTTTTCTCTTGAGTGTCTCAAGACTTCCTAGCAAAAGGTCTTGATCGAAATAATAGAATAACAATGAAACTGCATCACCAGCAGCTGTCCAATAGTGTCTGTCCACTCATTCCATCCTGTCAAACAGATTTCACCACCTGAGACTCATTCAACACATGGTCAGTCCTGGAACTCCAACCCGATCACACCAAATGCGTCTTTATAGCACGCATGTGTATTGTCGTGTAATATATACGCTAAAGTGAGTTTTTACGTGCATATGATACGCATTGGTTGGTTAGGTTAAGTTTAGGTGTGGGATGCGTGTGTATTATACGTTTGGCTAGAATTAGTGGTGTGGGGTGCGTGTGTATTATACGCAAATGAACTGCGTATCAATTGCACGCGAAAAACTGCGTCTCATATGCACGTAAAAACTCATTTTCGCGTATATATTACACGACAATACACATGCGTGTTATAGAGACGCATTTACGTGAGAACAGGCTGGGAACTCAGTCCCACTTCATTTGGAAAACACTAGTGCTAGTACTTACATATTATTTATTTAATAACCATTTATTTTGCATAATGTTCTAATCTCTCATTAAATATGATGAATAATAATTAGACCTATTTTTTGTATGTAAAAGTAGTTATATTTTATATTTTTGTTTTACTTTTACACATTTTAAAAATTGTTATTTTTTTAATAGAAAGGTGGCATTGACGCTTTAAGAGCATAAAACATCTACTATAATGCAATATAATAATTATGTTGCTTGCAAAATATTTTAGTGGTAACACTTTATAATATGATTCATTTCATTAACATTTAACAATGAACGTTAGACATACTAATGTGATTTTTATTGAAGTATATTTTTTGTTTTAAATATCATCATGAATGTATTATGAATGAATGAATCTTTAACAGTAGTATTATAAATTAACATTATCAGCCTTATTGTAAATTATTCCAGCCACTCCCAGTGATTTCTTCTTTTTCACAAAAATTTCATGGCACGCAAAATATTCTGGTAACGCTTCATTTTACAGTACAGTACTTACAGTGTACTTACAGTGTACTTACCTAGAAAGTTCTTGCTAATGTAAGGTAAGTACATGGAACAGGGGAAGGTTTAGGGGTAGGTTCAGGGTTAGTACTAGTTATTGCCCAGTAATTGTAGTTACTAAAATTAAGTACATAGTATTTACATGGGTAACTGGACTGTAAAATGAAGCGTTACCAATATTCTGTTTAACTTTAATGACATGCAATGTATTAAAAGAACGAACAGAACCTTCTGCTTTTGAACTTTTGAAAACTTGAATATGGGCAAGTTTCTTAAAAACAACAACAACAAAAAACCTGAGCAAAAAGCAGAGAAAAGCGTTTAATTTTTGTCAAAGGCTACATCATGATCGGATTCAGAACAATGATCAAAGCACAGTTGGAGTTGATTCGAATCCATCAACATGCTTGCACAGTCTTATAGTCAACATTTTATTCAGTTTTGATTTATTTGCGGTTTAATGTTGGTGATTTTACGTATGCATCTGCTCTACATATGTTTCTGCAACTACATTCGCATGAGTTTTAATCAGGAAATTCAGTAATATTTCTGAAGATGTCGAAGCGCCAACTACTGTATAAAGTCAAATCATGGAAATCCAGAAAATTCTGTCAATTGCGAGGAAAGAGTTAAAGGAGTAATTCACTTTTAAAAAACTTTTGCTGATAATTTACTCACCCCCATGTCATCAAAGATGTCCATGTCTTTCTTTCTTCAGTCGAAAAGAAATTAAGGTTTTTGATGAAAACATTCCAGGATTTTCTCCATAAAATGGACTTCATTGGGAACCAAATGGTTCAAGGTCCAAATGAGAGTTTCAGTGCAGCTTCAAAGCGCTTTAAATGACACCAGACGATGAATAAGGGTCTCATCTAGCGAAACGATCAGTCATTTAAAAAAATAAATAAAAACGTTTAAGTTTTATAAGCACAAATGCTCGCCTTGCTCTGTTCTGTGATGAGCGTTTGTGACTCTCCTGTTCGAACTCGTTCATCAAAATGAACAAATCTCTTTTTGAGTCATGACTCAGAAGGGTCTTAGATAAAACCTTATTTATCGTCTGGTGTTAAGTAATTCATGTGACTCCAGTTGTTTAATTTGCGACACAAGTGCTTTGTTTGCACACACACACAAAAAAGTTGTTAACGCAAGAGCAGACTTTATTGCGTGAACTGAACATGCATTGGAGATTCATATTCAGTAAATAAAGTGGTAAATTATGTCTTTTCATCTTGAGGACCCCATGGAAGTTTGCTCAGGCCGCCTAGTAGGCCCTGTCCCACTGGTTGGGAATCCCTTTCCTAAAGTATTGGCAAGGTTATGGACTAGAGCCAGACCAATATATATCTGCAGGCCGATTAGGCATTTTCCAAACTTCCATCGGTAGTTATAATGGCCGATAAATGAATATTCAAAAATAGAATAAAATCGACGACGCCTTCAACCATGTCATGAGTGTTTGGAGTTGTATAGTTTGTCCACCAGAGGGCACAAGTTTCTTTTTAAAATGCATTATCATATTATTTTAGTTAAAACTAATAAAGAACTACAAATAACTAATTTTAGGGAAATCTGTTAATGTTTTGTTGAGCGTTTCAGAAAAAAAAATATATATATCAGCCGATATATCGGATTTTAAAACCAACAAATATTTGTATCGGTATTGGCCTTCAAAATCCTTTATCGGTCGGGCTCTAATATGGACAGTGAAACTGTATGGCTTGAGTTTGCAGTATGAATTCTGTGTTCAGTGTGTGTGGCTGGCTTCTGGTTTGCCCAGGGATTAGGATTTAGTGACTGTTGGCGGTTCCCATGGACACGGTGCTGGCAGCCGTGACAGAGGTTTGACTGGCACGTTCTTCAGGATTATTAGCACCTCTGTGGTAGAGTATTAGGATGTTTACTGCAACGCAAAGCTAATTGCTCACACACACACACAAACCCACACACCCACTCATACACAAAGATTTAGAAGGTCATTAATGTGGTCATTTAATTGTTAAATACATAAGATGTTCAAACAGTTCTGTTAGTCCCAGATAAAGACTTCTAAACTCACACCCTGGTGAGAGACGCATTGACACATCCTGTCTGAAGTTAATATGGGAAGCAGCCGTGAGTGTCTAATGGAGAGTGTGGAAAATAAAGAGCTGTCTTTAATAATAAACTAAGTTAGCTGGGAAATTTGGTTGGTAATGAATTACCGGTAGAAGTTTTCTTAGGCCACTGTTTACACGCTGAGACACATGCACAAATGCTTTGACTTTCAGCACTCCGTTGATCCATAATCAGTCTTAATTCCTTCATTACGTTTCTGATTTTTTTCCCTCATGTTGACTGAGAAAGGTGAAAGCAAACAGGAATTCCTGAATGAAAAGATAAACACACACAGGCAAAACATGTTCGGGTTGAGCTGAGGAGAGGAGATGAGCTCTAGTTACTCAGGAATCTCGATGGATGTTTTCAGCTGTTTTCTGAAACCTATCGAGCTGCTTCTCTTCCTATTGCCTACATAGACTGCTGCCTTCTGAGGGAACATCTTGGAATGCTCTACATAGACACAAACATAAATTGTGTACCACACTTCCACATATGAGACTTAACTTGTGATTAGTTTTAGTAGAGATTGATGTTAGCATGTTGCTAAGCTAAGGATTCAATAATCATAAGTATACAAATATTAAATCAAATATTATTTTAGTGGTGCTTTTTTAGTATCAAATGAAATCATCCCTAATTATTTTTATATTCAGTGAGCTCACTCTTGTGAAAAAGATTTACATTTTGGCATACTTTTAAAAATAGTACATATGGATATTATGTACTTATCTTTGTACAAGTAAAATGCCAAATATATGCAGTTGTAACACTTAAATACAATTAAATTCAAATATGTAATAGTTTAACTTGAGATTAAATGCAATTATTATTATTTTTACCCACTTAAATTAAATTTTAATTAATTACTTTGTCTTTGAAATATGATTTAAGTTTATTGTCAAATGAACTGTCAAGCATTGTTGGTAATTAAATAAACTTCAATGTCATTTCTATTGAAACGTGTACCATGTAATTAAATTGTAATTAAACTTGAATTTATTTAAAATATATTTACATTAAATATCAAATAACACACTACAGTTTAAAATTATAATCAAGTGCTTTACATGTGCTTTAGTTTTTAGTCAACACATAAAAATGAGTGTACTTGAAAAGAACAAAAGATTAATATTTGAAAACATATTGATGGTAATTTAAAGTTTAAAGATGTAGTTTAAAATATACTTTTAGAATGATGAAAATGTACTTTCTTAAGTTTCCTTTTACTTCATTAATATTGTTTTATCTGAAAGTACAGTTTTTAAAATGTAAAAGTGTGCCATAAAGCGCACTTGATTTTCACAAGGGCAGCATGGTGCATTCTGGGTTGTCTTTATTACTACAGTGGCTCTTAGAAGAGAACATAATTAGGTTTCCTTCCTTTTAGAAGCAGTCTTTGCATCTAAAGCACAGATATAACACCTACTTATGTAGTTTTGAAGTCCATCGTTTCGGCGAGATATTGATTAGAGCTGGCAGTATGGAGTGAATTCATTCTCTGTGTTACACATAGGCTGTGGTAGCGCTGACAGAGACTTCAACAGCTGCTTTCATGTGTGTTTGTGTGTGTATGCGTGTGTGGCCGCCAGCGCCGTGCCTTGTTGCGTGCTGCTTCGTCCACATGGTTCTCGTTACAGAATGAAGGATGTTTGTTTTCTCTATTAGTGATTCTGTGCCCATTATCAAGATCTCAATCAAAAACTGCCTGCAACCACAATTCAATAAACGCTCACTTTTTATCTCTTTTTATCTCTCCTTGCCTTTTCATCTCACACATTGCCTACTTATCTAAATGCGCACATACCAATAGACATCTGTTGTTTTTATAAAATGCGAACTAGCAAACATCAAAGTTCTTGACAAAAACTTGACAAACTCCTCCATCCTTTATCATATTTCTAACTCTCTCTCCCCATATAAAGTTGTTGGTGGCCAACAGTTCATGCTTTCGAGTCCTTTAAGGGCTTAGAGTGTCTCGGGTGACAGGATGATGTGTAACAGGTGTGTGTGTGAGAGAGTGATTGTGGCGCTAACAGCCCAAATGACACCACTTAAAACATCCCCTTCAACTTCCTTTGGCATTACACTCTTGCTCTGATATGTGTGTGACCCGTGTGTGTGTGTGAGAAGTGTAGTGTTGGAGAAATAAATGTGTGCTGGCATGTTTCTCAGGAAGAGATTGAAGTACTTTTATATAGCTATGGACATGGTATAGAAATTAAACTGTAAAAATGACAAATGTGAATGTAATGTAATATATTTATGGGTTTTTAGTATGTGTGGTTATGGATTCTCTCTCTTTCTTACCCCCCAGGCTACCAGGGCCACACTAACAGCTCATTGCTCCTCGCTGGGTGACTCTCTGAGGAAGGAGAACGAGTTGGCGCTCATCATTGACGGACAGACGTTAAAATACGCCCTCTCTTTCGAAGTGCGACAGTCCTTCCTCGACCTTGCGCTGTCTTGCAAGGCTGTCATATGTTGCAGGTATATCGACAAACACATATAACCTTCCCACAAATATTAGGGCCCTATAAAATCCGTTTTATTTTTTCCCAAATTCCATTTTATTTTTTCCCAAATTCCGTTTTTTTCCATTTATTTTTTCCCAAATTCCGTTTTTTTCCGTTTTAATTTTTGGGAATTTTTTTTTTACCCTTTACTGTTATTTTAGTTGTAAAAAGAGTGTGCTTTTTATTCCGTGATCGCAGAAATTATAGGGCCCTAAAATATATTAACATCACTGCCTTAATAAACAAGCTAATGATAAACCCAGAAGTCTTTGCTCAGATGTTGCACTTCAGCTTTGACAAATGAATGCAAATCAGCAGAGGCAATACAATTTTATGTTGATAAATAATCATTAAATGTGATTATTTAAAGGGATAGTTCGACCCAAAATGAAAATTCTGTCAGTATTTACTCACCCTCATGTTGTTCTAACCTAGTAAGACCTTCGTTCAACTTCGGAACACGAAGATATTTTTGATGAAATCTGAGAGCTGGATCACTCCTCCATATAGTCCATAGACTTCTTGAGGGATTGAAACTTGCCGGCCTCAAAAAGTTATTAAAGACATCGTTAAAATAGTCCAAGTGACTTCAGTGGGTATCAAGCGATGAGAATACTTTTTGTGCACAAACATAAATAACGACTTTATTTCAACTATTCACTTCCTTCTCTTTGAGCGTCTAGTCAGTTATACGAGTGTAATTGCGTAGAGCTACAACACACGTTATGCTCACTATTGGCCGATGCTGGTTAAACTAGTAACCTGACTCGAGGCCAAGAGAGAAGGTATGGAATATTTGAAATAAAGTTGTTATTTTGGGGTTTTTTGCGCACAAAAAGTATTCTCGTCGTTTGATAAACTTAAGATTGAGCCACTGTAGTCACTTGGACTATTTTAACGATGTTTTAATAACTTTTCAGAGGCCGGCAAGTTTCAATCCCTCAAGAAGCTTATGGACTAGTGTGGAGGAGTGATCCAGCTCTTTGATTTCTTAAAAAATATCTTAATTCGATGTTCTGAAGATGAACAAAGGTCTTACAGGATTGGAACAACATGATGGTGAGTAAATACTGACAGAATAAACATTTTTGGGTGAATTAACCCTTTTATATAATCTTTATATTCTAGAAAATATTTAGTGTATTTTATTTATATATATATATATAAAGAAGTCTCTTCTGCTCACCAAGGCTGCATTTTTCTGATAAAAAATACACAAAAAACACAGTAATATTGTGAAATATTATGGCAATTTAAAATGACTTTTTTATGTTAATATATATTAAAATGTAATTTATTCCTCTGAAAAAAAGCTGAATTTTTCAGCATCATTACTCTAATATGATGATTTTATGCTCCAAAAACATGTATGATTATTATCCATGTTGAAAACAATTTTTACATTTTTATTTCAGGATTCTTTGATGAATAGAAAGTTCAAAGAACAGCTTTTATTTAATTAGAATCTTTTCTAACATTATAAATGTCTTTACTGTAACTTTTGATCAATGTAACTCATCCTTGATGAATAGAAGTATTGATTTCTTATTTAATTCCCCCAAAAATAAAATACAAATTCTCACTGACCCCAAACTTTTTAAAAGGGTAGTGTTTAATGTAACAAAATAAAAGCTGTTCTTTTGAATTTACTATTCATCAAAGAATCCTGAAATAAAAATGTAAAAAACTGTTTTCAACATGGATAATAATCATACATGTTTTTGGATCATAAAATCATCATATTAGAGTGATTTGTAAATATGCGACACTGAAGACTGGAGTAATGATGCAGAAAATTCAGCTTTTTTTTTCAGAGGAATAAATTACATTTTAATATATATTAACATAAAAAAGTCATTTTAAATTGTCATAATATTTCACAATATCACTGTGTTTTTTGTGTATTTTTTATCAAAAAATTGCAGGCTTGGTGAGCAGAAGAGACTTCTTTCAAAAACATAAAAAATCTTACCAACCCTAAACTTTTGACCGGTAGTATATATATATAATTTTTTTACTTGTTACAGTATATATTATACAATATTACAATATACAATTACAGTATATATTTTTACAATATTTGTATACATAGATCAAATAATATGGAATAATTTGATGCAAAATATTTGATTTCAAATTAAAATTGACTTTAAATGCAGACTTTATTATCTTGGCTAATCTGAGCCATTTATCAGGGAAAAATAAGAACGTCATAAGCATGAGTCTCAGTTTGCTCTCCATATAATCTCATTGTTTTCTATGAGAGACATTTAAGATTTTAAAGAGCCCTTCTCTGGGGTTTGTTTTTGTTATGGGTATTCATTCAGGCATTCGCACTGAACAGCCGTGCTTGTGTGCGTACTGCGTGTGGCAGTGCATGTGTGTGCGTCTTTAAGTAAAAGGTTGTGTCTTGCCCTGGGTGACTAAATAACTGGTGAAAATAAGCGCTTGGCTCCCAGAACAGAGGCTGTGCAGAGGTAATGTAATATACTGAGCTATGTGCAAATGTCAAACTAATGACTCACTTACTGTCATTATACACTCACACACACAGGTAGACAATGCAGTCATTCACATCACATTGTTGAGTACTGTAAATGTTTATCTGAACATAATCTGAATTTAAATAAGTGTGCTGTAAGCTTCAAGCTTCAGACAGTTCTGATTCGATTATAAAGTGTGTTTCCATCTGTGAGAGGGAGTAATTGACTTGCTGTTGCATGAAGCCCATATCCGGACTGTGGTCTCCGAGGCCCTTCAAACCGACTGAACCAGCCCTTCCAGCACCCCCACACTGTCCCGAACTGCACATATTCACAGACAACCAGCAGAGAGGAGCACAAATGTGTGTGTGTGTTGGAAAGAAAGTTTGCATCCATGTGTGTGTGTGTGTTACACGCACGGTTTCCTGAGTTCACACTCTGTTTGTTTAAAGAGCTGCTTTAACCTTCTTATTTTCTGCTCAATTCCACCATGGAGAACATTAGCTCGCCTTTCATCTGCCTCCGGCCTCCGATCTCCCCAGCTCGCTGTGAGCTATAGAGTTATAGTGGAAAAAGGGTGGAATTGATCAACACAATGACAAGAGAAAGTGCTTTGGGGAGAATTTGTCTTTTCGATTTTCGATTTTTATGAGTATACCATGGTCGTGATATTAGGGAGATCATACGTGTCTGAACTAGCTCATACTTTTCTGGCCAACCTTGAAACGTATTATTGCAGCACTAATATTACCGTCTCCTTTTGGTTAAGTATTTGTGCTTTCGCATTTCTCAATTTTTGTGGGACAGCTGCTAAATGAATAAATGTAAATGTGTGTCAATGATCATTCATTTTCCTTTAAAATACAAATCTCATCCAACACCTTCCATTCGGAGAAAGAGAATATTGTTTAACCCCTTAACTGTCACTTGCCCGTATACGGGCAACCTAACTTTACTTCACTATATTACTATTAAATCCTAATCTAGTCATGACAAACTATATATCGTTGGAAAGGTCTAAGACTCCTAAATAGCTATTTTAGGTTTGTTTTTTTCTTACAAATTATGAATGAACAGTAATATATGAATTTATGACAAGAGTGCGCCTCAAAAAATCGACGTCGTTACAGGAGTTTCTGAACTTTGTCACAAAAAGTTGACGCACACACTTTTAATAATTGAAACTTTGGTTTTTAGTGCTAAAAGTTCATAATAAAACATAATTAGTATTTGTCAAAAAAAAAATAATATATATATTTTAAAAATTATGGTAAGAAGTCCTCTAAAAAGTATAATATATTATATAAATATATAAATATAATTTTTTTTATTATTATATTTAGTAGTTATCGTAAATTAGGTATCATTTGAAAGCTTACGAACTCCGAATTCATCCTGTGAAAACCGTTTTGAAATTGGACGTTGCGTTACCATAGAAACAGTATTTTTTATTAGGCCCCTCCCCTTTTGGACATCATCTTTCATAATTTATTATGAAAACCTTTTCTAATCTTGACAAAACACATATTGTCAGAAAGGTCTGAGTCTCAAGGTTCCATATTTAGTGACAGAAGTGATATTTGGAGAGAAATTTAATCATTTGTTATGGCATAATGCATACAATTAAATTCAATGGAATTCAATGGCACCTGGTGGCTATTTTTGGTATAACGCCTAAACAAAATCTCATGGGAACTTCAATTTTTGTGATATCAACTTCAAATTTGGAACACAACTTGGTTAGATATATAGCTTTCATTTTATAGTAATTTTATAGTAACAAATATTTTGTAAAATATTTATTTCATATTAAAAAAAATATATTAATAAAGTATATTTGATTTACTGTAAATTATAACTTCCATAACTTTTTCATATTTTACATTTTTAAGTGTTTTCACTTAAGTAATAATCTGCTGATTGTTTTCTTTAAAACAAGACCAAACTTGGGTCTATATTCCAAAGCATTCTTGGATTACAATCATTTAAGTTTGTATAGTGCATTTTAATGTCAATTATCAAAAAGGGGGGTGACAGGTAAAGGGTTAATGATAGTTTCCTGATTACATGTCTCACTAAAAATACTACACTGATACTGTTTTTTTTCTTTTCTTTTTGTTGTTGTTGATGTTTTGGTACTGTGTGCCATAGCACATTTACTTCAAAATACATCTGTAAATGTCCCAAAAAACAAAACAAGTTAGTTTGGAAAAAAAAACATGGTGGTACTATAATTTTGGCATAAATATTTCATCAGAATATACAGCTAATGTTGAATGGCTGTCAATAAGGAAAGATCCTTTTTATGGTTTCAGAGTGTACACTCACCCAAAGGACTATTAGGAACACCATACCAATACTGTGTTTGACCCCCTTTCGCCTTCAGAACTGCTTTAATTCTACGTGGCATTGGTTCAACAAGGTGCTGAGCATCCCAAAGATGCTCTATTGGGTTGATATCTGCCATTTTAGTACAGTGAACTCATTATCATGTTCAAGAAACCAATTAGAAATGAATCGAGTTTTGTGACATGGTGCATTAACCTGCTGGAAGTAGCCATCAGAGGATGGGTACATGGTGGTCATAAAGGGATGGACATGGTCCGAAACAATCCTCAGGTAGCCTTGGCATTTAAACTATGCCCAATTGGCACTAAGGGGCCTAAAGTATGCCAAGAAAACATCCCCCACACCATTACACCACCACCACCACCAGCCTGCACAGTGGTAACAAGGCATGATGGATCCATGTTCTCATTCTGTTTGTGCCAAATTCTCACTCTTCCTGGCACCAACCACCATGCCACACTTCGAAATTGCTTAAATCACCTTTCTTTCCCATTCTGACATTCAGTTTGGAGTTCAGGAGATTGTTTTGACCAGGACCACACCCCTAAATGCATTGAAGCAACTGCCATGTGATTGATTGATTAGATAATTGCATTCATGAGAAATTTAACAGGTGTTCCTAATAATCCTTTAGGTGAGTGTATATTTATGGCAATAACTAACTAATTAGGAACAATTCGCCTAGGACCCCAAAAGAAGCCTTTTGTAGTGCCGGATCAAGCGAAATTGTATATTTGTATAAAAATATATTTTAACGTGTTTAAGATATAGACTGAGGTAATAAGCTTAATTGGTTAGTGTTACAGTATGCCAATGCTGCCTTCACAGAATTATCATAAATACGAGTTTCCTAGTTAAAAACTGGACCTGAATGCCCTCTAAAGTCAGATTTACCACTGGGAAGCTCTGGATAATTTTAATATCCAAATTCCTGAGTTGGGAATAAACTTTCAACATGGTGGAGGGAAAAAGAATTGCTGCTGTGACTGGTATTCTTCAAAAAAAAAAATCCTTGTCATTAAAGTAGTGCACATTTACATATATGAATAATAATTTGTAGTGTATCGTATGTTTTATGCGCAGGGAAACTAGCCTGTATTTGACTTAAATTCAAAAACTGTCAGCAAGCTATCTAGATAATTGTGGTAATTGGTTGTCAATGTATGGGACGCTAAATATAATTATGGTTTTAATAAGATTTTCCCAGTAGATAAGCAAGAATAAACTTGGTGTCCTCCATGATTCCTGTTCTTTCCAATAACAAAGCACTTGAATGCTTTGTTCCATTAAAAGTGAATTATGTTCCAGTAAAAGTGCTTTTAGACAGTGAAATCACTTTGGGGTCTAACTTGTTCATGACACCAAATCTCTTGGTCACTTTACACTTCTCTGTTGCTGTCTGATGACATCATCAATGACATTGCCCATTGATACACATTATGAACAAATGTGAATTTTCTTAGTGCTTGTTTGCTGATACTTATGTCATATTTTTCTTACAGGGTGTCTCCACTGCAAAAGTCAGAGATTGTGGACATGGTAAAGAAGCATGTGAAGGCCATCACACTGGCTATCGGAGACGGAGCCAATGATGTAGGCATGATACAGACGGCACACGTGGGAGTTGGCATAAGCGGGAATGAGGGCATGCAGGCCACCAACTCATCTGACTACTCTATAGCTCAGGTCTGACACACACACACACACACTCATGTAATTCATTATTCTGTGACTCGGTCACACACACACACATCTGATCCTTAAAACTGTAATTACACTACCACAACACAAAACACAGCAGTCTTCTGCCCACAGCGCTGTTGTATCCGGGTAGCTGATCCTGCAGTAATGGTTCACATGTGTTCCTGCGGGCAAACTAATTCTTCTCTCAAACTCTTTCTCTTTAGTTCTCATACCTGGAGAAGCTTTTACTGGTTCACGGGGCTTGGAGTTACAACCGGGTCACCAAATGTATCCTGTACTGTTTCTATAAGAATGTGGTTCTGTACATCATAGAGGTGCGTGCATAATATCAATCAAGTGTGTGTGGGACTTTTCAAGAGGTAGTTCACTCAAGCATAAAATTCCTGGCCTTATATTTCATATTTCACTTTTTTGAAACACAAAAGATCACTTGAAAGATTCATGCTGCTCTTTTCAATACAATGTGTTTCATGCTTTGTGTAAGGTATGAACAGAACTTCTCTAGATACAGGGTTTTCACAAGTCCTTAGACCAGTGAAAACAGTCATATTTATGAAGAGCTGCTTAAGTGCTTTAAGACATTTTTTGAAAACACTAATACAATCATTTTATGCAAATTAACCCTGCAGTCCATTTTTTTTAAATATCATTATAGAGCAATTTCTCATGGTTATGAGTTTGAAACTGTTCATATTTTTCCAAGTATATGATACAGCTTTTATTCTTCAGGACAATCATACATTAATGGAAAAATCAGTTTGAATGAAGAAAGCGATATCTGTCATAGTATCCTTTCAATGGTTAAGGGAATTTCCCAGGACTGGGACATGCTCTTCTATGCACTATAAGTTCTAGGGCTTCATCAGTCATTGCATACTTTACTCGTGTTTGTTTTGTACCATATTGTTTTATTAGTATACTTTTATTGATCAATTTACCTTTAAAATTTGAAAGATAATAAAGATATCGAGATCTCTTATAAGCGAGACCTTGAAAACCAAAAAAGTAGTGCTTATAAACACATTTTTTTATACAAATTAAGGCTGTTTAAATATTAATTGTGATTAATCGTATTCCAAAATAAAAGTTTGTGTTTATATAATATATTTGTGTGTACTGTGTATAATAATTTTGTATATAGAAATACATATGCATGCATGTATATATTTAAGAAAATGTGTTATTCATTAATAAAATATTTATATTTATATATAATATAGATTATGTATTTATATATATATATATATATATATATATATATATATATATATATAATTATATACACAGTATTTTACATGCAAATAATTCTTAAATTTATGCATGCATGCATATGTATTTATATATACAAAATAATTATACACCGCACACACGCGTATATTATGTAAACACAAACTTTTATTTTGAATGCGATAAATCACAATTAATCTTTGCACAGCCCTAATACAAATTTATATAGAAATAGCTTTTTGGCCATTCAATGGTTTGTTTCTGATCCAGTAATCACAAACAGCTACCAAAAAATCGGAAATTAATTGGTCAAAATGTGTAGATATCTTTTATATAGATAAAAATGTCATAAACACCCAATGCATTTTTGGATTATGCATTTTTGAAAAGAAAGTCATATGGTTTGGAATGACTTGAATGCAAGTAAATTCTTCATTTATCTTTTTGGCAAACTATTCCTATTAAACAACATAGTTTTGCCTTTGGAATGTGTTGTACTTGCATGGTATGAGATCAGATAGCTTTTTAAAGAGAGTCATCTAATGAGCCATTATCCACACACACACACACACACAAACATGTTTGCTTACTCTTTCCCACCCAATCCTTTTGCTAGCTTTTTTTCACACAGACACCCTTGCGTACATTAAGTAGACTGCTTGCAGCTGTTTATGGAAGTGTTTGACAGTGATTAATGAGATGCCCCCTCACTAGTCTCTGCTTTCCATCACACACACACATACTCGCAGGCACAGACAAAGAGCCGCTGACCCCTATCTATAGTGGCTGGGTCCTTCCAGTTCAAAACCGCATACCAGATACCACTGTCATCCGAGAGCTGTGTTGGCCTAAGTGTGTGTGTGCACGCTGGGTAGAGTGTGAGCTTTACTGACAGGGTCACCATGCTGTCCGGTGGAGCATTTGTCAGCTGTGCCACCCCCTAAAATGGCAGCAGGTGCAGAAACATGCCCCCTTATCCCCTGAGGACTCGGCCTCTGTGTATCGGACTGTGTGCTGATGTGGGTGGTGTGTTACAGGGAAGATCTGGGTGGAGGTTAAATGTTTAGATGTCTCTATATTTTTGGAATGCGATTGTCTGTGCACATCTGTCAGTGCATTTGGGGGAGAGGGGTGTTTTGGGGGTCTTACTGAGGATTAGCTTCCACCAAAGAAGAGCTTTAAAGGTCAAAGTTCACAGACTGTCTTTGTCTTCATAGCAAAGACATTATGGGGGATGAACAGCAAGTGTACATGTGTATGAGTGTGTGTGTGTGGCCTTTTGTGTGTATGAACTGACCTCTGCCTTGAGTTTGCTGTTGTCTGAATAGCACTTTGCTAGAGTGTTACTCATCTTATTTGTGTCCTCTAGGTATCACAGTATTGGTTATCTCACTTCTGTATTTTTAACTTCAAACTTCCTCCTCTTTTTCCCGCAGCTTTGGTTTGCGTTTGTAAATGGTTTCTCTGGACAGATCCTGTTTGAACGGTGGTGCATTGGCCTTTACAATGTGGTACGTGTGTGTCTGTCTTGCTCTCATTTTTATGTTCATATGTTTCAAAAATCTTGTGAGCTGCCAACCAATACATCATTTCAAGGCATCTTACACTCTCAGAAAAAAGTTACTAAAGCTGTCACTGGGGCTGTACCTTTTCAAAAGGTAAACTTTTGTCCATTTTAGGTGTTAAAATGTACATTTTATATCCTGGCAAGCAAGACCTATCAAGATGTTAGGTCTGGGAACTCTCAATTGTCATACCTCAATCCGAGGGGCGGGATAAAAGGTTGTCTTTCAATATCCCTCTGCACGCCATAGGATAGCGCTAACCAACCAGAGCAACGAACGGCTGTGGATGAGTGAGTCCAATGCGTTTTCCCTCCAGCGGAGCAAGTTGATATATTAAACTTTTGCCGTATCCGGTCGTCAAAACTCCGAACACATCTTCCTTTTTTAAGAATGACTCAAGTGACGTTCTCTTAACTCCAAGTCATCCAGAGTCGCGGCCAAAGCCAAATCGAAAGACCGCTGTTCGCCAGCTGCATCTTGTTTGTTTTTAACTAGCAGGGAAATCATCTATGGAAATCACGGTGCAGAACCGTCACAACTCTGCTGTCATTGTTAAGCCCGCCCACCAACTCTATACACGATGTGATTGGCCGGACCAGAGTTTGGTTTTTCCGCAACGAAAGTCAACAGAGAGTTGCTAGACCACACATTGCTGCAAAATAATTTTTGCTGCCGCTAGGGTGCGTCTAGATTTCTAGGCTATATCATTATAGGTGCTAATACATACATTTTAGCAGTGTTGGGGAGTAGTTAACTACAAGTAGCGTAGCTACTAACTTTTCTACTCTACATTTTTCAGTAGCTTTGCGGTAGCTCAGTTGCTTTTTAAACACTGTAGCTTTTCCAGTAGCTAACTACTTTTTGCAGCAAGTAGCGGTGTCAGCGCAAGCAAAAGCTACATTGCTACATTGTGAAGCCTGCGCAAATCAGCGAGATGCAAGGATTATCTTCTTCTTGTTAGATTACAAACTAATTTTATGCCATTACCGCCACCTGTTTAATCACGCATCTTGCGGCTAACGCTTCATTGACGTACAGAAGTGGGTTGACGCACCCATATTATGATTATATAGCAAGACGTGACGGCAGATTTGGAGGATGGAGAAACAACTAACGTTAATTCCCATGGCCTTATTTGTCCAAGTTCAATCAGTTTTTTTGAGAAAATGTTCTACATGCAATTTACATTGGATGTATATTTCGTTCTTGCAATGTTGTAGGATATTTGTTGCAATTTAGCACTTTTGACAAACAGTCAGAGATATTTTAGTGTTGTGTGTAATAAAACAATACTCTTTGAAATAGTAATTGCATTGCATTGTTTTAATCACTAAATATTTTACTTAAAACATTCCTCAGACACTCATTTAGTTATTTATTATATACGTTGTTCAAAAAGCAGAAGTAGTTTCAATGTAGCTAGCTACTTTTTGATAGTAACTTGTAGTGTAGCTAACTACTTTTCTAAACGGGTAGCTTGACTGTAGTTAAACTACTTTAACTTACGAGTAGCTTGTAGCTTGTCAAACTACAGTTTCAGAGTAGCTTCCCCAACACTGCATTTTAGGTACTAATCTTTACATTTCATGTGCTAATTTGTACATTTCAAGTGCTAATTTGTACATTTCAGGTGCTAATATATACATTTTAGGTGCTAATATGTACATTTAGGTTCTAATATGTACATTTTAGGTGCTAATATGTACATTTAGGTGCTAACATGTCCATTTAAGATGCTAATATAGCTAATATGTACATTTAGGTGCTTAATATGTCAATTTAAGATGCTAATATAGCTAATATGTACATTTAGGTGCTTATATGTACATTTAGATGCTAATATGTACACTTAGGTGCTTATTTTAGTGCTAATAAGTACATTTTAGGTGCTAATGTGTACATTTTAGGTGCTAAAAGTACAACTAAGGTACCAATATGCAACCTTTAGGTACAAAAGTGTACCTTTTTGAAAATGTACAGCCCCAGTGATAGCTTTTGTACCTTTTTCTCTGAGAGTGTAGGGCACTCCTGACAAGGCTTTGGTAGCGTCAAACGTAACATTTATCATTCATAAAGACAATCCCAGAATGCCCTGCAGCAAAGTTTGTGGAAAAAGTTTCAACATGGTCAAGATAATTGTCAGTAATAGTGATCTTTGACCCGTTTTTTTATTTATCAGAAGATAAAGGGGTCCACTTTGTAACTATTATGTGTAATAAGTATTTGATTTACTGAGTGTCATCAAAATATATTAAATACATTTTAAAATTGTTTTAAACAAGTCTCTTGTGCCCATCAAAGCTGCATTTATCTATCAAATAAATAGTAAAATTGTGAAATATTACTACAAGTGATCCTTTAGAAATCATTCTACTATGTTCTAAATTCTACTAATTTCTTTTTTTTTAAACTTACTGACCCCAAACTTTTGAACTGTAGTATACCTCCTCTGATCAGCATCAGCCATTGAAAAATGCCTTTGTTTTTTTGACCAAAAGTTTTGTTTGCTGTGTAATATAGAAGGAATGCATTGACGTCACTTACCCGCCGAACAATCACCCCGCCCCAGCCTGACTGAGTGGCTAAAGATCTGCTGCATGACTGGATTTAATAGGGCAAACTGCGAAAATGCGACTAAAACGTAACAATTTTATCAAATTTAAACTAAATAATGGACTCAATATAGTGTTCCTTACAACTTAATAAAGGTCCAGTGATCCATGGATATTGACATGCAGCCAGGAATCGTGTTGCCTGACATTTATGTTTGCCTGATTTCGATACCAGGGAAATAAAGCAATATAGACCTAAACAAAAAGCATATTATATATATATATATATATATATAATGATAAATATTTAATTAATGAGTTGTTATTATATATAACAATACAAAAAAATGTGGGTATGGTTTTACAGCTAAATTCAGCATAGTGACACAAAATGATAACTGCAAATCCACCTTTCGCTGACTGGAGTCCAGTTGTTTCTGTGAATTGCAGCGATCCATTTGCTGTGAAAATATACCTCGTTTTTTGGTCAAATCTAGTTGTACAGTCAATCGCAAAGCTCTTTCCCACCCTTTATATGTGTTGTGTTTGTTTTTCGCGCCATCATTCACGCTGAAAACAAACACAGCCTCTCAGTGTTTTTGCCACTCACTGTGAGTAACTGCAGGCACTCCAGCCAGGTGACGTCACGCGTATTTCACTCTATTTTTATGCTTTGTACTATGGTGTGGCCTAGTTAGCTTAGCAACATGCTAATACAATTCATTGCAATCAGACCATTCCAAGTGTTGTTTTTGGAACTGAGCTGTAGTTTCAATTTATCATATATACAGTATATACACTACCGGTCAAAAGTTTAAGATCGGTAAGATTTTTTATGTTTTTAAAAGAAGTCTCTTCTGCTCACCAAGCCTGCAATTTTTTGATAAAAAATACACAAAAAAACACAGTAATATTGTGAAATATTATGACAATTTAAAATGACTTTTTTATGTTAATATATATTAAAATGTAATTTATTCTTCTGAAAAAAAGCTGAACTTTCAGCATAATTTCTCCAGTCTTCAGTGTCCCATGATCCTTCACAAATCACTCTAATATGATGATTTTATGCTCAAAAAACATGTATGATTATTATCCATGTTGAAAACAGTTTTTTACATTTTTATTTCAGGATTCTTTGATGAATAGAAAGTTCAAAGAACAGCATTTATTTAATTAGAATCTTTTCTAACATTATAAATGTCTTTACTATAACTTTTGATCAATGTAACTCATCCTTGATGAATAGAAGTATTGATTTCTTATTTATTTCCCCCCAAAAATAAAATACAAATTCTTACTGACCCCAAACTTTTTAAAGGGTAGTGTTTAATGTAACAAAAGCTTTCCATTTCAGATAAAAGCTGTTCTTTTGAACTTTCTATTCATCAAAGAATCCTGAAATAAAAATGTAAAAACTGCTTTCAACATGGATAATAATCATACATGTTTTTGGAGCATAAAATCATCATATTAGAGTGATTTGTGAAGGATCATGTGACACTGAAGACTAGGAGTAATGATGCTGAAAATTCAGCTTTTTTTCAGAGGAATAAATTACATTTTAATATATATTAACATAAAAAAGTCATTTTAAATTGTCATAATATTTCACAATATTACTGTGTTTTTTGTGTATTTTTTATCGAAAAATTGCAGCCTTAGTGACAGATAGACTTCTTTTAAAAACATAAAAATCTTATCTAACCTAAACTTTTGACCGATAGTATATATATATATCATATATCCGATACATGTAGATAATAAACTACAACACTTTCATGAAAGTTCATGTATGTTTCAGATCTTTACAGCTCTCCCTCCTTTCACGCTGGGGATAGTTGACCGGCCATGCAGTCAGCAGAACATGCTACGATTCCCTCAGCTGTACCGCATCACACAGAACGCAGAAGGTTTTAACACTAAGGTACGGTGCACCAAGAGTTCAGTAGTCAATACTAATGCACAATTTCAGTCACAAGTTACTCATACTGATTCAACAAATACTCTGAGACATATAAATCTGTTCGCAGTGACCGTTTGATTATGATCACCACGCTTGTCTACATCCTGTGCTATAATTGATTATCACGGTCTGATGTGGTCTACAGCCTCAGCATGTTGTTTGACTT